>CM053773.1:14540163-14555615 GCA_028658325.1 Potorous gilbertii | reverse complement strand
TATATATATATATATATATATATATATGTATCTAAATATATAAAATCCCTCCAACTACCCTAGCACTGAGAAAAGTCTCAAGAGTTATAAATATTACCTTTCTTTGTAGGAATGTAAACAGTTCAACTTTAGTAAGTCCTTTATGAATTCTCTTTTTTGTTTACCTATTCATGCTTCTCTCAACTCTTGTGTTTAAAAATCAAATTTTCTATTCAACTCTGGTCTTTTCTTCAGGAATTCTTGAAAGTCCTCTATTTCACTAAATGACCACTTTTTTCTCCTGAAGTATTACACTCAGTTTTACTGGGTAGGTGATTCTTGGTTTTAATCCTAGTTCCTCTGACCTCCAGAATATCATATTCCAAGTCTTTAGGTCCCTTAATATAGAAGCTGCTAGATCTTGTATTATCCTGATTGTATTTTCACAATACCCAAATTGTTTCATTCTAGCTGCTTGTAATATTTTCTCCTTGACCTGGGAGCCCTGGAATTTGGCTGCAGTTTTCCTAGGAATTTTCCTTTTGGGATCTCTTTCAGGAGGCAATCAGTAGATTCTTTGAATATTTATTTTACCTTCTGGTTCTAGAATATCAGGACAGTTTTCCTTGATAATTTCATGAAGGATAATGTCTGGGCTCTTTTTTTGATCATAGCTTTCAGGTAGTCCCATAATTTTTAAATTGTCTCTCCTGGATCTATTTTCCAGGTCAGTTGTTTTTCCAATGAGATCTTTCATATTGTCTAGGAATTATTTTCTTCAGTGAGCTTTTGAACCTCCTTTTCCATCTAGCCAATTCTGTTTTTTAGGGCATTTTTCTCCTCATTGGCTTTTTGGATCTCTTTTGCCATTTGGATTAGTCTATTTTTTACAGTATTATTTTCTTCAGCATTTTTTGGGTCTCTTTTAGCAAGCAATTGACTTGTTTTTTATGATTTTCTTGCATCACTCTTATTTCTCTTCCCAATATTTGCTCTACTTCTCTTACTTGATTTTCAAAATCTTTTTGAGCTCTTCCATGACCTGAGACCAATTCATATTTTTCTTGGAGGCTTTGGATGGAGGTGCTATTTTCTTCATTGAGCTTTTGGACTTCATTTCCAATTTGGCCAATTCTGCTTTTTAAGGCATTGTTCTCTTTAATGACTTTCTGAATCTCTTTTCCAATTTGGGTTCATCTATTTTTAACGATGTTATTTTCTTCAGTATTTTTTTTGGTATCTCCTTTAGCAAACTGTTGACTTATTTTTCATGTTTTTCTTGCATCACTCTCATTTCTCTTCCTAATTTTCCCTTCACCTCACTTTTTGATTTTCAAAATCCTTTTTGAGCTCCTTCATGGCCTGAGAGCTTTTCATATTTTTTTTTGAGGCTTTGGATGTGGGAGACTTGACCTTGCTGTCTTCCTCCAGTTGTATGCTTTGGTCTTCCTTTGGTCATATGCTTTGATATTCCTCATCTGAAAAGATTGAAGAAAATACCTTTTCACCAAAGAGTTACTTTCTATGATCTTATTTTTTTTCCCCTTTGTGGGCATTTCCCCATCCAATTACTTGACTTTTGACTCTTTTGTCAATTTGAGGGTATACTACCCCAGGTTTCAGATATTTTGTGCAGCTATTCTCTGAAATATTTCTAGGGACCTTTAAGTTCTCACTTCCTCCAGTGGCATAGTCAAGGGAGAGCTGAGCTCTGTTCTGTGAGCAACCACACGTATTCTTTTCTCCCCTGGAACTGCAAGTAGGATTCCCTCTCCATAGCAGCCACCAGCTCTGCTTCACCAGTGCTCCTCCTCATCCCAGGACTGTCACTCAGGACTGAGACCCAGATCAGCTGCTCCTTTCCCTCATGACCTGTAGGCAAGACCTCCAGAAGAAGCAGCTGCTGCAACAGAGGTTGTCTCCTCCCTGGGGCACAGGCTGGGGCTGGACCATGCTCCCATCTCACCAAGGTGAAAGAACTTTCTCACTGACCTTTGAGGCTGTTGGTGTTTGTGGGTTGAGAACAACGGCAACTTCCTGTGATTTTGCAGTCCTATCTGTGTAGTCATGGACCACAATGGACTGCACTCTGAGCCTGGTGCAACAGACCCTTCCTGTTGGCCTTCTAGGTTGTCGTGGGCTGAAAATCTGTTTCTCTCCATCATTTTGTGACTTATGCTGCTCTAGAATTTGTTTAGAGTCATTTTTACAGGTATTTTAAGGCCTTTGCAGGGAGCACTCAAGGAAGTCCAAGCTTCTACTCCACCATCTTGGTGCCACCCCCCAGAGAGTCCAAATTTCAAGAAAAGAAAATCAGTTATTTACAGGCTTTTACCAAAAAAAAAATCAACTAAATAATGTGCTCTGATTTTTTTATTTAAGTTGGGAAAATGTGGTCACTGTGCTTCCCTGCACAAATAACAATGTTCTTTTATTTGGGAGTTAGAAGGACCACAAAGAAAGTTTATAGGAGAAGGAAAGATGTCACAGGAAAAAAAATTATTACCTTGCTATGATTTAGAAAACATTAGCTAGACATGGCCAGTCTGAACAGGTCATATTTTCTCAAGGTCTTCTATCTGTATCACCCCTATTGTTACAACAAATACTCTATACATGTTAAATTTCAAATCTGCCATTCAGGTCTCTCTTTTCACATTTTGGGGTAAAATGTGCTAATTTCTCCTAAAGCTTAAAGAACCAGACTTCATACAAGTAAATGCTTCCCCTTAATGCTCCTAAATTCTGTTTTCTGGAGTCAAACAGAACAAGACTAGTCCCTTTCCCCATCGATTGCATTATTTTGATGGCTGGGTTTCACTGATAAATCAGACCAACCAGTGAAGGAAATGGGTCATTCTTTGATGGTTATTAAGTCAAGGTAAAGAAGTCTTTGGGTTCATGGAGACTTCCAGGGGAACAAGGAAAAGGTGCTGCCAGCATAAGTGCTAGACTCCAGGCATGGTGGTATTCAGCCTATAGCCAGAGGAAGAATGAGATTCAATCATTAGCCTACCTAGATTCAGCTCTTCAGCTTCACAGCAGTCAGCTGGGTTCCTGTATCCTACACCAAGAACTCATAAGATATCTTGAGAGTTGTCCTACTTCTCTAATATATTATACCTTAATATCTGATTTGTGATTTCTCAAATTATTCATTCTGTCCTGGTGTTCTGTTATATATACACAATTACATTTTCTCTCCTCCTCCATATCCATTTTATTTCTCCTTTAGTTTATCTTCATTCAAATGTTCCCAGTATACTTCTCCTTCCTCCTGGGTTCCTTGCAAGAGAATATCCTTTGAATATAGAGAGCTACTCTGCCCCTATTATATTTTCTTTTCCCTTTGAAGAAAATATATCATGAATTCTTATCCCACTAAGGCTTAGTCATACCATTAAGTTGAAACTTACCTTCTTTCATTAGGATCTCTCATTCATCTTGTAAATTGTCCATACCTTTTGCATTTGCATAGGAACAGCAGAGGCCATGGATTTTACTGCTACTTCTATTTTTGGATACTGTCTCCTGGGAATTGCTGTCAGCGATTCTCATATTCTTCAATTGATTCTGTACCTGCTACTAACTATGATATTTTGTTTGCCAGGCATGTAGGTGTTTTTCCATCTCCATTTCCATTTTTGTTTTATAGCTTCATTGATCATGTTTGTAAGATTCTAGGCAAATAGATTTTTATTGGCCTCAATAGGTGGATACCAGAGCAAGAGTCCTGGCTTAAAGCCTTCCAGGATTTTAAATCCTATTCCAGAAATCTACCTTGCATGGCACCATTTTTAAACAGCTTTGTGTGTTCATCTTTCGTTGCCAAAGAAGACCACCTCATCAGAGAAATGATGATATGACTTGCACTTGACTTTGTTTTGAGTGAGGAAGGGCTGTGCAAGTCACCAGTCTTGCTTCTCCTCCAGAGCCATCTGGATTCAGTGACCAGATATTCTTCAGGATGACTGGGGATGACTCAGGATGCACTGGGAGACCTTGGGCCCTTTAGGCCAAGGTGTTTGTAGGTACTCACTTAGGGTGAGGCAATTTGGCCCATTCATTGAGTAGGCCTGTTTAAGAAGTAGCCAGGGCATGGCCCCTGTAATGAGGTCAAGAAAAAGAAAGGCTTCAGGCTGGGAGGGAAACAGCAACAGTTACTGTTGATAATCACTATAAAGCTAGGAGAGTCCAGAGGAGCCCTTAGGCAGGGGCCCATCGTAGTCCCATGACAAGGGGAAGGGGTGGAGCCAGTAAAATTCAAGTCAATTGGGCATCTTTTGGCCATCCAAATTTACCTTCCTTTGGAGAGGAGAAGGAAGGGTAGGGGGACGACAGATAGGAGAGGAGGAGGTGAGTTATTCAGCTATTCACTTTTAGAATGCACGTCTCCTCAAAAGTTTCATCTTCTATTGCCAGTAATAATGAAAAGACCCCCAGTGAATGCCCTCTGTGTTTTCTATACATGGGCAGAGCAGTATTAATTGCTGGCATATGAATCACTAGGAGTAGTTAGAGGACCCCAGATTTCACAAGCCTTGGGCTGTTGTCCCTCAACTTTTTATCCAAGCCCTAGGAAGACAACAGACTTTTCATGCCAATACAGCAGGGAGTCATCAACCCCACTATGCTTTTTCTTGACCATTAATATTAATATATAATCATAACATTGGACCTACACCCTCAATGACCAGTTTTTAGAGCATCATTGCCTACTAATACTAATTCTAACACGAACGTAAATAACCAGCACTTTAAACTGCACTAAGACTTTTGGAAGAATCTACAATAATAGCATTTACATAGATCACTTTAAGTTTCCAAAGAGCTTATTATCTCAGTTAATCCTCAAAACCCTCTGAGGCACATGTGTATTTCATCCTCACTTTAAAGGTGAAGGAACTAAAGCTCAGAGAGGTAGGTGACTTGAGTAGAGGCATTCACCTAATGAGTACCAAAGGCAGGATTGAAACCCAGGTTCTGCTCCAAGCTACTTTCCTCATGAGAATGTCAAGTTCTTGGGGGCATAGGCTCTTTTCTACGTGTTTTTGTTTCCCAAATACCTAGCGAACAATGATTGATTAATAAATGTTAGTCCAACAGGGCGTCTCCTCCGTCTTTGGCTCCAAAGCTTCAGATTTTCTTTGGTCCCTCCTTCCTCATGTCATATTTTTCTACTCTTAATGGATGATTTTGGACGCTCCTGTCTTAGAGTGAATGTCAATAGTAACAGTTTCTCTTCCAAAAAAGATCCTTGAGGTTCCTGCCCCTCCCAGAGTGATTTATCTATTTATTTTCTCTTTTCTATTAAAGGAGCCAACCCCCTGACTATCTTTTAAAGAGACCTATTCACTGAATGGGCATTACCTCACTTTAAGCGAGTACCTGAAAAGGCCTTAGACTAAAAGGCCAAGGTCTCCCATTGCATCCTGGGACATCTCCAGCCATCCTGATGAATATCTGATCATTGGATCCAGATGATGGAGGAGGAGAAAGTGAAGCTGGTGACCTTTCACAGTCCTCCCTCACTCTAAACAAAGTCAAATGCAAGTCATGTCATCATTTCTCTGATGTCATGGAACAACAGCTGTAGAGCCTCCTGAAACAGCTTACTGTTGCTCTTTCTTTTTTCAGCTGTTTCTCCTTGGCTTTCTCTTTGAAGCACTATTAGTCTTTCAAGAAAGATTTCATTCTCTGAATGAAATCCAGATAGTAGAGTGGTCCAGCTCCATCTCTTTCATTTTGTCCCCTACGGTGGAGACGTGCCTGCATTTTGTGTATATGTAGGTGTTATTTGGTAACAGACATTAAACACTTTGTACATCATTATAATATCCCTCTTGTCTTCAGCCTCAAGACAAGACCTAAAAATCTGTACGTTCTGGAGCAAAAAATTACTTGGGATCTTAAGTATGTTATCAAGTGATGTCTTTACTTAAGCAACTACACCAAAGATAAATGAATATTGTGACCAATAGTATTACCAAGAAAACGGTGGAGATAATATTTAGTTTTGCTACCTCTAAGTCACTCATGAGCAACAATTTACCCAGGACATCCACCCTTTTTGGAAAACTCATCAACTCTTTCCAGTTGCTTCCAGTTTGAGTCAATTCCTGTCTACCACATCTTCCATACTTGATTGAAGTTGAGATATTGTTCCTTTGCTTGTATTAATAGTTAAGTCTCATAACTAACTGCTGTGGAAAATTGCCAAGATTTTTTCTATAACGTGATGCTCTCTCTCTCTCTCTCTCTCTCTCTCTCTCTCTCTCTCTCTCTCTCTCTCTATCTCTTCCTCTGTCTCTTTGTCTCTGTGTCTCTCCGTATCTCTATCACTCTCTCTGACTCTTTGTCCATATCTCTCTCTCACACACGTGTATACACTTATCATCAGCCCCCATTTTTCTTAGACCATTTTCCAACCTTCTCGTGCATATTTCAACTTGAATGCTATTACCACCTTCAACTAAAACATCTGAAAAAAAAATTCCACTTATCATAATAAAAACTCACAGTACACTTTAAACCAATTCCTTTTATAAAAATGTTTCCTGTTTCTATTTATCAGGCTATCATTCTCCAAGCCACACAATCTCCAAGTTTCAATGTCATAGGGTCACACATCTAGAGAAAGAAAGGAACTCATGAGTAACTTAGTACAGGCATCTTATTTTTATAGATGAAGAAATCCAGTCTCAGAGAGGTGGTCACTTGTGCATGGTCACATATGTAGACACTTCAGACAAAGTATTCTCTTCATATCGTTTCTACTTGAGGATTCAGCTTCATACCCCATGCAGCCACCCACCTTTTATCATTTGCCTGCTCCTATAGGCACACCCCACTCCCTTTTCACCTCTGAAGAACATTTCCTTCTCCAGTTCATTTATACATGGCCACCACTTCCCAATATATGTTACACTTTCGTATTGGAATGTAAGTTCCTTGAAGGTAGGCACTGTCTTAAAAATTATTTGTATTCTCAGTACTTCCAGTGCCTGATAAATGATAAGGGCTTAATAAATGCTTTTTAATCCATTCTGTGTACAATATTGTCATTTTTGTTTCTTTCATTTCCCTTTAACTTCACATAAAATTAATCAGCAGCTCTTATAGATTCATAATATCTCTTGAATGCATACTTTCCTTTGAACAGTAACACAAGAAGTAGGAGACAGAGTAGACATATACTAGAAACAAATCCTACCAGCTCATAGGAGCCAGGCCATATTTACATTTATAATGTTAGTATTTCTATACAAGTGGGCAAAAGCTACAAGTGTGTGCTTGATTCATTTATTTTTTTAATTGTTTACACTTGAAAAAAACTGATGGAGAAAATGTTAATAATGCAAATTAAACTTAAAATACTGCCACTTTTAAATGTTGGTTAAACATTTTCCAGCACACCTCTGAGACATTAGAACAGGAACTTTGGACCTTTAATTTCAAATCTACCCATCTTTATTTCATTCTAATGGATGAATAATTGCCTTCAACTCCTGTCCTAACTCAGATTGTTAATGTACTCCACCTTCAAGGTGATGAAATGCTTTTAAATACTGATAATATCCCTGGTTTCCATGTGAGTAAATTTGGAAAAAGAACAAAAGATTCCAGGTAGATTCAGCAGAGTTGGGGGGCAATTGCTTTTATTACAAAAATGTTTTTCAATGTACAAAAGATTCATTGATTTAAGCTTAAATAATGAACTACTCATATGCATAAAAGCTTTGCCAATTACATATCAATTAGAAATATAAATGATATATCATTGAAAGGATAATGTCAATCAGTGATCAAATGATTATTTATAAAAAGTAGTTCCCATATAACTGGAAAAGATTATTTTTTGAAGTCTATTCTAGCTCTTAACTTCCGTGAGTTCATTATTCTATGATTGTAGTAGCAACTTACTCATCTGCCACTCTTATATATTGAAACTTGACCTAACTGGATCACAGTTGATAACCAAGAAGTAAATGAAGAAGCCCAAGTCCTTCTTTAAATCATAATAATGCCATTTAAAGTTAAAACAAGCAGTTATAGCTAATTGTTGATGTTTACTAGGAAAGTATACATAATTTCTATGCAGGTGTTTTCTTTTTTAACTCTTGATTCACATTTTTTCTCCAAAATTACTAAAAAAAGATTAGAAATTATTCAAATATTTATGCTTTAATTTTTAATAAAGTATCATCTTTTCATAGAAAGAAAAGTAACTGACTGGTTCATAGAGGTAATTGCTGCCTTCAGTTATTCCATACTTTGGGAACGCTTAACTGATTGACCTAATCGAACCAAAGTGAGACAACGCCTTTTTCTTGGTAGAAACTACCTAAATTATGATTACTATATGTGTTAAGGAAATAATTACATAATTTCCAAACCTAACGTGATTTCACTAGCCAGTCTTTTCAAAAGTACACTTGTAGAATTCCCACCATGACACACTAGCCAAGTGACCTTACAGCATTTTCTTGAATACCTCAAGTGAACTCCCTATTTCCTGAATTATCCATTCTACTTTGGACTAGCCCTAATTTTTGAGAAGTTTTCCTTATATTAAGTCTCAATTTGCCCTTTGAGAACTTTTATGCATTGCCCCAGGTTCTAAAATGTATAAGGCTAACTCCTTTTCTCCATGATAGTCTTTCAGATCTTTGAAGACAGTGATCAGGCTCCCCATTGAACCTTTTCCTTTTCAGGCTAAACATCCCTAGTCCATCTTTAGAGATTAGTTACTTTAAGATTCCTACCCTATAAATAAGTAGAAGACATTATGAAAAAATGAAGTGAAAGACAGATTGTGGTTTTCTAATATTTGTTACCATCAGCATCGATGTAGAAAACATTTAAGGTAAAAAAAATTGTGTCCAAACACACACACATCCTTAGATTTAAAAAAAAAAAACAATCACCCAAATACAGTACAAGTTGTCTCTCTCTTTTTCAATTCTGGACCCAGTTCATTGTCCATCTGCAGTACAGATTATTCATATTATTCCCTCTAGAGCTATGAGAGATCAAATTTTCAATTCTTACTCTGGTAATTTGATAGAATTTAGTAGATCAATAGAAGATAGTATCACTCACCAGTACCAAAATCCATGATACCCTAAACATCAAATGGAATATCAGAGATCATGAGAATATTACTGACCGACATTCTAAGTGGGCCATTGTTTTCAAGAACTTGAAGAATATTTTCATGAGATGTCCAAACTGACCAAAGCTCTCTAAAATGACCAAGAAGAGTAAAAAGTATCAACTGCCACCTAACTGAACATGTGCCTGGAAAAGAAATTGGAGTGGGTATATAGCATATGAAGAAAGATGTAGTTATAACTCGTCATCCTGACATTGGGTCTCATTATCAAGCTTCACAAGTGACAGACTAGATGAAAGAAGATACTCCAGTCCAAAGACTATTATGCTGAAAAATTTGGATTTTCACTAAGTCATTTTTTTGGATGTTTCTCTCTCTCTCTCTCTCTCTCTCTCTTTCTCTCTCTCCATATATATATATATATATATGTGTGTGTGTGTGTGTGTGTGTGTGTGTGTATGTATATATATGTGTATGTGTGTGTGTCTATATGTAGATATCTGTGTACTAATTCACCACTGTATTAGACATCTCCATCTACATAGAATCACTCTTCTTTTGAAGTGCCCTCCATAAAGCACCCAACATGATAATGGCTAACATCTCAGTTCAAGAGAATTATCTATATGGTTGCATTGATTATTTTTGTTCAGTCATTTTTTAGCCGTATCCCACTTTTTGTGACCTCAATTTTTATTTTTTTGGCACAGATATTGGAGTGATTTACCATTTCCTTCTCCAATTCATTTTATAGATAAGGAAACAGATGAACAGGGTTAATGTCTTGCCTAGGCTCACACAGCTGAGTGTCTGAAGCCACTTTGAAGATTTGAATTCAGGGAGATGAGTCTTCCATATCTCAAGCTCAGCACTTTACCCATTGTAGATACTCCTGGTTGTATTTAGGAATGATTGCATTATCTTGGTATATGCATGATAGACTCCCAGTAGAAGTCTTTAAGGATGCTCTTTTATTATTTTTGAGTCAAATAGTTTTAATTAATTAAAAAACACCCCAATATACATGGTGGATTTTTGTATTCTCTGTATTTTTCACTTGTGTGACTATAAATATCAAAAGTGATTTTTGAAATTTTCTCACACAGTGCTTACTCCTCCTTCCCCCATCTACATTTCTACTGTAAAAATTTTTCCTTTTGTGCTTCTTTCTGGGTGATAATTTTCCGTGTTCTTCCTCTATCTTCCCCCTTCTCCCAGTACATCTCTGTCACCCCTTTCTTTTCTTTTTTTCTTTTTGGAAATTGTCTCTTCTTAGTCACTTCATGTCCATTCCTTCTGTCTTTATAAACTTCTTCTTACTGTCCTAATAATGATAAAGTTCTAGGACTTAAGATTGCCATCTTCCCATATAGGAATGTAAATGGTTTAATTTTATTGAATTTCTTATGATTTTTCTTTCATATTTACCTTTTTATGCTTTTCCTATGTCTTATATTTGAAAATGAGATTTTCCATTCAGCTCTGTTCTTTTCATCAGGAATGCTTGAAAGTCTTTGATTTACTTAAATATCCATTAGTTCTCCTGAAGGATTATACTCAGTTTTGCTGGGTAGGTCATTCTTGATTGTAATCCTGGCTCATTTACCTTCCAAAATATCATATTCCAAGTCCTCTTATGCTGTGATGTAGAAGCTGCTAAATTTTATTTAATCCTGACTGTGGATCCATGATATTTGAATTGTTTCTCTCTGACTGCTTGTGTATTATTCTCCTTTACCTGGGAGCTCTGGAATTTGGCTACAATATTTCTGGAAATTTTCATTTTGGATTCTCTTTCAGGAGGTTATCTGTGTTTTTTTCTATTTCTATTTTACTCTCTGGTTCTAGAATGTCAGGGCAGTCTTCTTTGATTATTTCTTGAAAGGCTCTTCTTTGGGTCATGGCTTTTAGATAGTCCAATAACTTTTACATTATCTCTCCTCAGTCTATTTTTCAAGTTTGTTTTTTTAATGAGATATTTCAAATTTCCTTCTATTTTCTTCATTTTTTCACTTTTCTTTATTGTGTCTTGATGTCTCATCATGAAGTCTTGAAGCTCATGGTGGCATGAGTTTCCAGTTGCCCAATTCAATTTTTTAAGGGAATTACTTTCTTCAGTGAGCTTTTCTACCTTTCCCTTCATTTGATTGCTTTTACTTAAGGAATTTTTTTCTTCAATTACCATTTTTTTTCATTTTAAGGCATTGTTTCCAATTATTTATTCCAAGTTTTGAAGGTTTTAGTATCTTCAGTGGGTGTTTGTGACTTTTTTGCTAGCATTTGGCCATTTCTGTTTTTTTAGGTGTATTTTCTTTAGTATTTTTTGTTCCTCTTTTTATCAACCTGTTGTCTCTTTTCATTATTTTCTTGCATCACTTTATTTATCTTCCCAATTTTTCCTTTACCTCTCTTATTTGGTTTTTAAAATATTTTTTGAGCTTTTCTAGGAATTCTTGTTGGGCTTATATCCAACTTTACTTTGATACTTTACTTATAGCTACTTTGACATTACTGTCTTCTTTGGGGTTTTTGTCTTGATCTTCCTTGTCATCATAGTAACTTGTTATAGTCTTTTTTTTGTTAATTTTTCCAGGCTTTTTCTTGACTTTTAAAGTTGGACTCTGCTCTCAGCGTAGGGAGGGCACTGTCCTAAGTTTCAGGATTTCTTGATGCTGTTTCTGAGTTATCTCTTAGTACGTTTTTGTTGCTTCCAATGTAATGTGATAGGTCTGGTTACTGCTCTCTTAACTTGTACTCTGTTCTTTACCCAGGAAGAAACCTTGTTCCCCTCTAACAAGGAGTACTTGCACTCTTCCTGGCCCTGGGACTGTCACCAGGTCCTCCACTTTCCTGTAACTGCAATCATAAGTGGGCCCTCCTGTCATGGAATTAAGACTAGAATCCCCATTCCTCTGTAAGTGATGGCAAGTACTCCTCTTTGCCATGGAATCTAGACCAGAGCCCCTGCTTTCCTGAGGCTGCAAGTGCTATTGCTCCTTTTGGCGCTAGAACTGTGGCTTCAACCTGTAAGTGGAACTTCAACATAGTCCTGAACCTGGCACAAGCAAAGTATCCCTTGCAATTTCCTTCCAAACAGTTGTTTGACCCTCTTTACCTTCCAAGGGCTGAGACATACCAAAGTTACCACAACTGCAAATACCTACAAGACCCTTCACTGGCTTGCTATTGTAGAATCTGTGCTGAGTGGTCTGCCCTGCACTCTATGACCGCTTGTCCATCACTTCAGTGAGAGAGAGCTTTTCTGTTGATCTCATAAGTTGTCTTGATCTGGAAAATTGTTTTACTTGATCTTTTGTTGGTTTTGTCACTCCAGGATTTGATTTGAGGTGTTATTTTAGATTTTTTTTTGCAAGGTAATTTAGGAGAGTTTGACTGAATGCTTCTCTTTTTTGCTGTCTTGGCTCTGCCTCCATCAATGCTTTCAAAAATGTGTTCCTCCAGCATGAATCTCCTATAGGTGAACCATGTTCTTCTTCAGCCCCTGTCCTTAACTTGATCTTCAGAAGTACCACTTCTACTCCCTCAAACAACATGGGGGACTGAGGAGGAAGAGTTTGAATGTAGTATTCTTGCCATCATTGATGATAAAAATTGATAGCTATCTCAGAGATATTAAACAATGAGAGTTATGACTTTTTGACCTTAGGAATTTTATAACCTAGTAGACATGTACACAAATAATAATTATATGTTCATAAAAATTGCTATGAAATTTTCTAGGAGGGGGAAAATGTTTCTGATTTATTAAATTAGGAAAGGTTTCAAAGATGGAGTAGCATTTGAGTTGGGTTTTGAAAGAATAAAAAGAAAGTTAAAAGACAATCAAATCTAATTCAATAACCATTTATTATGTGCCTACTACATACCAGGTACTATGCTCAGAGCTAGGGTTAGAGACAGACAAATAGGGTGCAGAATGGAGAGGAAACTCTAGGTTTAGAAATGAGAATGAGAAAAAGCTGGAGTTACTACAAAGTGGGTTAAACATAAAGAACTATAATGAATTTGGTAGAAACACTGTAATTTGAAAGAAACCTGGATAGGTAGATTTGGGCCAGAGTGTGAAATTGATTGAATGCCAGGCTAGAGGTTGGATTATCTTCAATTGGCAGTAGAGAGCTACTGAATGTTGTTAATAATGTGAAATGATCAAATCTGTGCATAGTGAAAAAAAATGAATTAGAGAGGAGTAAATCTGGTGGAAAAAAAGATGAAAGTTGATATCACTGGATTATTTGAAGTCAAATAGTTAATGAACATTTATTAAATGCCCACTATGTGCCAGGAACTGTAGCTTTCAATTATTTTCCTTTTTTAGCATTTATTTTTGGTATTTATTTATGATTCTATTTTTCTCCAGTTACATGCCAAAACAATTTTTAACATTTGTTTACAAAACTAAGAGTTCCAAATTCTTTCACTTCCCCTCACCCCAATTGAAAAGGCAAGCAATTCAATGTAGGTTATACATATGTAGCCATGCAAAACATATCCATAATAGGCATGTTGTTAAAGAAAACATAAGACAAAAAAACTCAAGAAATGAAGTATAACTTTTTTTTTTGTTTCAATCTATTTTCAGACACCATCGATTTTTTTCTCTGGGCATAGATAGCCGTCCTTTAGAGTTGTCTTGGATCATTGTATTCTGAGAATAGCTAAGTCATTCACAGCTGATCATCTTACAATATTGCTGTTACTTTGTACACAATAAATTTCACTTTACATCAGCCCATGCAAGTCTTTCCAGGTTTTTCTGAGAGTATCCTGCTTATCATTTCTTCTAATACAATAGTATTCCATCATAATCATATAAAACAACTTGTTCAGCCATTCCCTAATTGATGGGCATCCCCTCAATTTCTAATTCTGTATTCCCAGAAAAGAGTTGTATATGCTGTACATATAGGTCCTTTTCCTTTTTATATCTGTTTTGGGATACAGACATAGCAGTGGTTTTGCTGGATCAAACAGTATGCATGATTTTATAGCCCTTTGGGTCTAGTTCCAAATTTCTCTACAAAATGGTTAAATCAATCCTCAACTCCACCAACAATGCATCAATGTCTCATTTTTCCCATATCCCTTCCAACATTTGTCATTTACCTTTTCTGCTCTGTTACACAATCTAATAGGTATGAAGCAGCACCACAGAATTGTCTTAATTTGCATTTCTCCAATCAATAATGAGTTAGAATATGTTTTTCATATGGCTACAGATAGCTTTGATTACTTCCTCTGAAAACTGATTATATCTTTTGATCATTTATCAATTGAGGAATGGCTCTTATTTTTATAAATTTGACTCAGTTCTCTGTGTTTGAGAAATGAGGCCTTTGTCATTGACATTTGCTTGAATTTTTTTCAGTTGCTACTGCTAACTGTATTTTTCTCCATTCTATCCCCCACCCCCTGTTTATTCTGTTCTCTCCTTTCATCCTGTCCCTCCTCAAATGTGTTTTCCTTTGGACTACCACTCTTCCATTTTACCTTCCTTTCTATCAACTCCACCTTCTCTTATTCCCTTCCCCTTCTACTTTCCTGTACGTTAAGGTAGATTTCTATACAAAATTGGATGTATGTTATTCCCTCTTTGAGCCAATTCTGATGAGAGTAAGGTTCATTCACCTCTCACCTCCTCTTTTTCCTCGTCCACTGTTAAACTTTTTCTTGCCTATTTTATGTGAGATAATTTATCCCATTCTACCTTTCTCTTTATCCTAGAACATTCCTTTTTCACCCTTTGATTTTATTTTTTAGATATAATGCCTTCATATTCACTCACAATCTTGTCCTTTTTCTTTTCTTTTCTTTTTGTATTTAAATTTATTTATTTCAGTTTTCAACATTCATTTCCACAAAATTTTGGGTTCCAAATTTTCTCCTTATTTCTCCCCTCTCCCCACCCCAAAACATCGAGCATTCTAATTACCCCTATCACCAATTTGTCTTCCCTTCTAACATCCCTCCCTTCCCTTATCCCCATCTTTTCTTTTGTTCTGTAGGGCAAGATAAATTTCTATATGCCATTAGCTGTATTTCTTATTTCCTAGTTGCAAGAACAATACTCAACAGTTGTTCCTAAAACTTTGAGTTCCAACTTCTCTTCATCCGTCCCTCCCCACCCATTCCCTTTGGGAAGACAAGCAATTCAAAATAGACCATATCTGTGTAGTTTGGCAAATGACTTCCATAATAGTCATGTTGTGATATTTTCTTCAGCATTTTTTTGGGTCTCCTTTAGCAAGGTGTTGACCCTCTTTTCATGCTTTTCTTGCATCTCTCTCATTTCTCTTCCCAGTTTTTCCTCCACATCTCTTACTTGATTTTCAAAATC
>CM053773.1:14494273-14539663 GCA_028658325.1 Potorous gilbertii | reverse complement strand
TACATATTGAAAACACTAGAATAGCTGTTCTATTTCTCAGTATTATTCATTTTGATAAGTACAGCTTAATAAGCTGGTGTCTTTAAAAATCCTGCAATTTCTGAAATCTTGAAATAACTCAAGAAAAGTTAGTAAATAATGTATTGGAATGTTCAGCAAACAAATTCAAATGTCTTAAATTCTGTACTCTCTCAATTAAAAAAGTGAAACAATATCCCTTGCTGATTCATGTATATATAACCAATTTGAAGAGGAAATACTTTGGAACAATTGAAATTATTATAATTAAAGACAGTAGTGATATGTCACTACAATGTCATTACTATCAGAAATGCAGAAAAACAAAGCAAAAAGTCCAAATCCAGAAAATATGATTATTTTTATTATTGGAACTCACAAATACTAATTATAGAAAGGAAAGACTGTTGCACTTGTTTTGCATGAAAACTTTTGAAGCTAACAAAACTTTTCACAGAGAAAATTAGATACTTTTCTAAAGTTAATTTTTTTTCAAAAATCATATGTCATGAAAGAAAACACAGACCAAAAGCAAATAAACAAGGAAAATAAAGTCTTTTAGAGTATCTTTAAATCTGCATTCAGATTCCATTACTTCTTTGTCTGGAGGTGGATAGCATTTTTTATCATAAGTCCTTCAAAATTGTCTTGAACCAGTGAATAGCTAAGTCATTCACAATTGATCACTGTATAATATTTCTGTTACTGTGTACAATATTTTCCTGGTTCTGATCACTTCACTTTGTATCACTTCATGCAAGTCTTCCCAAGTTTTTTTTTTTAAACCATCCTACTCATCATTTCTTTTAGCACAATACTATTCCATTATAATCATATGCCACAACTTTGCCATTCCCCCAATTGATGGGAATCCCTTCAATTCTCAATTCTTTGCCACCACAAGAACAGGTAGGTGGAGCAGTGGATAGAACTCTCAGTCTGGAGTCAGAAGATTTACTTTCCTAAGTTCAAAGTCAGCCTCAGACACTTACTAGCTGTGTGACCCTAGGCAAGTCACTTAACCCTGCTTGCCTCAGAGCCTCATCTGTAAAACGAGCTGAAGACGGAAATGACAAGCAAATGGGGCTCAAAGAGTCTGAAAGAATTGAACAACAAAAGTAAATAATTTTTGTACAAAAAGATCCTTTTCCCTTCGGATCTCCTTGGAATATAGACCTAGTAGTAGTATTATTCCTAGGTCAAGGGGTATGCACAGCTTTATAGTCCTTTGGGCATAGCCCAAAATTGCTCTCCAAAATGATTGAATCGGTTCACAACTCCACCAACAATGCATTATGTCTCAAGTTTTCCACATGCTCTCCAATATTTATCATTTTTTTCTGTCATACTAAGCAATATGATAGGTGAGGCATGGTACCTCAGCAATGATTTGCATTTCTCTAATCAGTAGTGATTTAGAACAATTTTTGTATGACTATAGTCATTTTTTTATTTAATCTGAAAATTACCTGTTTATATACTTTGACAATTTATTAATTAAGGAATGACTATTATTCTTATAAATTCAACTCAGTTCTCTCTGTATTTAGAGAAATGAGGCCTTTATCAGAGAAACTTGCTGTAAAGTTTTTTCACAGTTATGATTACTGTATTTCCCTCCATCCAATTTCTCCCATTTATCGTACTGTCTCTCCTTTCACTCTCTCCACCCTCAAAAGTGTTTACTTCTGACCATCATTTTCCACAATCTGTTCTCCCTTCTATCACCCCCTAATACTTTCCCAACCAAGTGCGCAATTGTCTCTTTGAGACAATTCTGATAAAAGTAAGGTTCCAGAGCTCTCCCCCCAAATTTCTCATCAAATGTAATAAGTTTTAGGTTTATTTTAATAAAATATGAACCAAAACAATTGTGTAGATTGTTTATTAAATATGTAGGGGCATGTTAATTTTTTTTTTTAAACAAAAGGTGTCTTTTCTACATCAAGTTTATTCTACCATATTTCCCTGAACTTCTGGTCTACTAAAAATGTGACTATGATTCAATATGAGTTTATCAAAAATAGAAACAGTTTAACTTAACATGACTTAGTCTTTGTAAATATGAAGCTTCCTAGTGATCACTATTTCTACGTGATCATCAATGTCTATTTAATTTTTTAAATTAAATTTAAATTAACTTCTAGAATTTTTTGCCAGGACAGAAGTAAGTGTTTTGGAATTAGACAGCAGTATTGTCCAGCTTTAGTTTATTGATTCTACTTTTTGTCTCATTTTTAAAATGGAGGGAAACATTTGGCATTTTTCAGTTATTTGCATTCTCCCTTTACACATCTAATAACTCTTTTTCTACCTCCTTTATAAGATTCTTTTCCAGATTGTACCCTTCACTTTTCCCTATATTGCTTCACTTGATGATCTCATCAGGAACCTTAGATTAGATTATCATCTCTAAGCTGATGATTCTCAAAGATCCCTAGCCTGCCCTAACCTCTCTGCTGACCTCCAGTGTCACTTCTCCAACTGCATTCCAGACACCTCAAACTGGATGTCCAGGAGATATCTTAAACTTGACACATCCAAAACTGAACTCATTATGTATTTTTTTCCCTAAATACTTCCCTTCTCCTAACTTCTTTATTATTGTGGAGGGTTAACAATATCTTTCCAGTTCCTCAGTCTCAAAACCTGATGTCATCTTTGACTCCTTACCATATCTTATCCCCTACATCAAATATGTTGCCAGCTCTTGACAATTTCACCTTTATAACATCTTTTAAGTATGCCCTTCTCTCTCATCAGACAATACCATCACCCTGACACAAGCCCTCCTCACCTGATACCTGGACCATCACAATAGTCTATTGATAGTTTAATAACTTAATAGTCCCCACTCCAATCCATCCTCCATTCAGCCAGCTGATGAAGTAATTTTCCTAAATTGTAGATTCAGTCAGGTCAACCCTCTATGCAACCATTGGTTCTCTAATGTACCCTTCCCCCAAGATCAAATACAAAATCCTCTATTTGACATTCAAAAACCTGATTCTAACCCTTTATAATTTAACCTCTCCCTTTTAGTCGTCCTACATCTCAGTCTCATACACTATGTACTCTTCAGTTGAACCAGTGACTCTGAACTCCTTACTCCTTCAGGAATCAGACACCAGCTCTCCACTCTGGGCATTTTCTCTGTCCCCCATGCCTGTAATGCACTCCCTTTTCATTGCTGCCTACTAGCTTTTCCAGCTTTTCTTCAAATTCAAATTCAAATTTTAATTTTATATAGGAAACCATTCCCAAGTCTTTTAAATTCTATTCCCTTCCTTCTTTTATTTCCTATTTATCCAGTATACAGATTGTTTGCACATATTGGTTTATTGTCTCCCCATTAGATTGTGAGCTCCTTGAGGTCAGGGACTTTTACCTTTTCTTGTACCCCTGGCTCTTAGTACAGAGCTTTGCACATAATAGATACTTAACAAATGTATATTGGATGCATGGTATATCATTGCAATTTGTTATACTTTATCTACATTTGCTGAAGAATGAGTGATGGGGCCAATTCATACAGGTGAAGAAACTGAATACAGAGAAATAGCTTCACTGAGGTCCCAAAGCATGATTAGGAGCTATCAGGTGTAACCAGGTTTTTCACTTTTTTTGAAAGATGGTTTTAACTGTTAATATATATTTTATTCAAAAAATCCTTGTAATAGGTGGAATACTCATAACACATGCTCCCATATCAATCTGGACTCTCATTCAAATACTCCAATCTGTGATCAGTTTGGAATTTCCCTTCAATGGTTCAGATTACAACTCGTTCTTAACTATTCATCTGGTGTCGCTCTCCTCCATGTACTCACAAAAGTTGAGCCACAGTGATCCACTTCACTTTCAGAACTGTCTTTCCTTTCTCACTGCCAACATCTAATGTCTCAGAACTGGTCTTCACGATATTTTCAATTCATTTTTTTCAATTCAGTAAATATTTATTAAGTGCCTACTGCATGCCAAACGTGTTAAGTGCTGGAGATACAGAAAAGAAAAAGACAATTCATGTCCTTCAGAAGCTTACAATCTCCTGGAGATGATGACACACTAAAGGAAGCTGAAAGAGAGTGGGAGGGGGGCCACCAGGGGGCATGATGTTCCCTGGAGTAGAAACCAAGCAGAGTTGATGATAGAAACTAGAGAGCTTCCTGGAAAGTTTATAATGAAAGACTTTGGGAGAAGTTTACTGCTCCACTCTCCACTCCTCCAATAAGTGGGGAGAAGCAACTGAAAAAGTTGAGAAGGTGTTAAGCATCAAAACCTGATTCAATCTGAAACCAAACTGAGTTCTTGATGGAAAATGGAGAAATCACCTATTTGTGGAGCATGGGAGTTGTCTTCAAGTATCTAAGGATTGTAATGTGGAAGAGGAATTGGGGTTTCAAAGCAATTATTGTAAATTGCAGAGAGGCAGAAAAACTTCCCAACAATTGGAGCTCCCTAAAAGTGGAAACTAGATGCCTGAGAAGATGTTGCTCCCCTCATAAGAAGGCTTCCTTCCAGTAGATGACCTGCTTCCTAGAGATGTGAAAAAGAGAGCTGCGGTCAGGTGCTGGATTAGAGACTGTCAACCGAAGTCTCTTCAACAGATTCAACAGATCAAACGTAACGCTTTGAAGGCAGGTTGGGAGAAAAGCACTTTGTAAAACCTTATTGACAGCTCTGGAAATGTGAATTTCTTTTATTATCATGTTCCTGGTAAATTGAACCAAGGATCCACAGGAGTAGATTACTTAGGTTTTAAAATAAGAAATAAATTTAACATCCACTCTCCCTCCCCTCAGTCATTCGGCAGCCCTTAGCAAGGCAAGTGTCTGAGCCGCCACAGTAAAGAACTTCAGAACACTCTCCCGGAAGCTAACACTGTTCTCCAAGAAAAAAACAACACAATGAAAGCTCGTGCCAGGAAATCCCTTTTGAAAGCAATAGCTCCACCCAAGTGAAGAGTTAAGGCTGCCCACTAGGAATCCCGTTTTCCCCTCCTGACTCGGGACGCCCAGGTGCTCTGTCTTAGTTCCTGGGGTATAGTCAAACTGGTCTAGGGAAACACCCAACTCACCTTCCCGGTGAGGAGAGACCTTATTGGTGCTTAACACCCCACTGCTACCTAGTCAGAGCCCAAAGTCAGGGTGGGGACCCTGGGCCCAGCTCGATACCTCCTCTGCCCGGCTCCAGCTCCCAAAGCTAGGAGGGAGCCTCCGGACCTTTCTGGAGGCGGGGTAGGGAAAAGCCCGGCGGCAGCAGGCTAGCAGAAAGGGAATCCCTCTTCGCCTCCGGGGAGCGCTCCGGGCTGAGCGCAAAGCGGGCGATCAGTCCTCCATCCTTCCTGGCTCCTCCCTCTGCCATGACCCCCGAGGGAGGGGAGGGCGGGGCAGGTGGGTGTGCAGCCGAGCCCAGGGGTGAAGAGGAAGGCGGGGAGCGCTGAGCCTCGTCTAGGTGTGGGCGGCGTCCCGCCCTCTCCGAGCCGGCCGCCGGCTCCTCCTCCGGGGGCTCGCTCGCTAGCGGCCGGGGCCGGGAGCCGGATCTGTTGCTGTCCTTGGTAGCTCCGAATCCTCTTAGCTTCGCAGCCCCGACCCCACCCCACCTAGCCTACCACCGCCCCCATGGAGAGCTGAAAGCTAGGAGGAAAAGAAGGCGAAGGCGGCAGTGGCAGCAGCCGCTGGTGGCCGCTCGACCCCCGATGTATGCGGGGAGTGCTGGAGGGAGGAGGAAGCTAGGGCAGGGGAGGGTTTGTGGGTCCGTGTGTGTATGTGTGTGTGTGCGATTGTGTGCGTGCGAGTGCTAGCCAGCGTCTGTGATTGGAACCCGCTGCTCTCCAAGCTCTCCCTGTCTCTTCTGCAGCCGCCTTTGGACCCATCCCGAACCTCAAATACACACACACACACACACACACACACACACACGCACACACGCACACACACACCCCAACCACCACCAACGAACCACCCCCACCAGCTGCAGCAGCAACAGCCTCCGCCGCCGCCTTGTCACATGCAGCCAGCCGAAGGGAGATTTAACAGCTAGGGCTGGCGGTGCCTCCGCTTTCCCTCCTTCTGCAAGACGATCCTAGCCAAGCAACGGCGCTGATTTGTGTTTATTTAATTTGTCTTCTATCTTTTCTGGGAGACTGGGGGAGGGGGGCGGTAGGGAGTACGGACACTAGATGAAGGGGGCGATGAAGATTATTGTTCTTTTTAAGGATGTCTTCCTCCTCCTGCCTCCCCCTGCCGCCTCTCCATTGAGCCTTCCTACGAGAGAAGATGAACCAGAGTCAGAGATGTAGAGAGCAAAAAACAACACGAGCTCCATCCAGCTAGGAGGACCCTCCTCTCCGTGGAGGGGAGGGGGATTTCCAGCGACACATCATTGGTGAAGGGAATCGCAGAGTGAGCAGCCCCCTGAGAGGGGGGAATCCCACAGCCCTTTGTGGTGCACAAGCCAGTGCTAACTGCCGAACGTGGTCTGTTAGAGCAAGGTAAGTGGCTGGGGCATTTCTGCTCCCCTGTGGGGTCTTCCTTTTCCAAATGAATCATCTCATCAGGCTAGCTTGACTTGAGTTGCGAAAGGGGGTGGAAACTGCCATATGGCGCCGAGTGGACTTACACACAAAGCTGACTTAAGGCATGATATAAATGTATGGAGCTCTCATTCCATAGAAGGAGGCACTGGAGAATGTTAGCCACCTAAGAGCTTCTGGAAGAGCCCTTTTGAGAAGGGGTGGGTAATGTTATTTTGCAAGCTGTTTGCTCTTGACGAGTTAGGTAGATTTGTTCTTAAATGTCTGTCTCTTTCTCCGTGTCTATTTCTGTCTCTGTATCTCTTTCTTTTCCTCTCTCCTGCTGGGACAGGATTTCAGGACTGCAACATGATTGATGTATTTAGCAGTCCTCAGAATACATTGGCAATACAGTTGATTTCTTCCAAGCTAACCCGGGTTGTTGGGTTCCAGTTTTGTAGCATGGCTTCTGAGTGTGCGACGCTTCTCAAAGAAAAAATTCTTCATAGCTGCTTCCAATATACTCTGTCTAGGGGAACTGGGAAAACAGTTTCCATGAATGATACTAAAAGATATCTACCATTTGACTTAATCACTTATTTCTAATGCTCTAAGGTTTTTTTGAGAATAGTATTACTATCATATGTTTTCTTTCTTTTAAAAAAAAGAGTAGTTAACGTGTACACACTGTAAGCAGTAAAAATATACTTGTGTACACAAAAAACCCACATACAAACAGATTGATGTTAAATGCTTACATCCTACAAATAATAATGAAACAGTTATTGATATAAAATAGATTTGTGTATCTATAGATTTACAGTAGTAAAATTAGGCAAACACACATTTACTTTGAGTTCACTTCAGAGAGGCTCTAATTTCATTCAAATTATGTAATGCTGAAAATATTTTTAAATGGACTTTCACATTTTACTTTCTTGTGTATTTAATACTTTATCGATAAGCCAATTTTAAGTATACAGCTCTGTAAAATAGGTACCTAGGATCACTGTATTTAAGATGTGGCACTATTGGTTGGATCAGATTCTGTAGAAATTAAAGACTAGTCAAGATGTTACATCTTAGAAGACACTCAAAGAAAGATTTTAGTCAAAAATATTCTACAATGCAGAAAAACTAATTGAGATTTTTAGAATAGGAAAATAATCTTGTAGCATGAGAAAATTGGGGAAACCATTTTATTGTTAAAACTTTGTTCTCTTCATTTATATTATAATTATACAGAAACACAAAGTTTTCTAAACTTTTCTTGGCAATACAAGCAAAAATCTACAGAAATAAAAAACAAAATTAAAACTCTGAGTTTTCAAATTAACCAAGATTTAAAATGGTATTATTAATGTACATTACTTCCTTTTACATGTGTGTGTGTTTTATTTCTAGGAGTGCTACTGAATGAGTCTATCTTTGCGTTACATAAGGCACCCAGGGCTTGAGTTTACTGATCTCTTACTATAGATGCATTAACTTTCTCAAACTATTTGGTTCCATTAAGTAAATAAACTCTTCTAATAAACTAAAGGGAGCCTTCCAACTTGAAAGAGTAAACATTCCTCCAAAAAGGAGAGCATAAATAAACTAGTAATTTATTGTAGGTACATTCATTTTCTCAATTAGTGTGCAATAAATGGTATCTACATCTAAAAGTATCCTGTGAACTTAAAGGAGTTAATGTACTTCCAAAAAATGAACAGAATACTCTTTTCCAGTGGATTCCCTAGTAGTACACTGAATATTATTAATGATTAAAATTGTGCATAATGTGCTTCTCTTCCTTTACTTTCATGACTATTTACTTATACTTTTAAATAAAGGAGGAGGGAATCAGTAATTCTTTTTGCCTTCTGTTTCCTTTCACCCATCCATGAAGCCTCTCTTTGGCCTTCCTTAGCAAAAGAGGGAAAAAAAAATCTGCAATTTCTACTTTTAGATTTTGGATTTGGTATCTTTTTTCCTCTACCTTTTTTCAAACACTCACCAGTCTATTAATGGGTTTGATGCCATCCCTATCTTCACTTTGTTCTCCTCAACCCCACCACCTACCTCATTTTCCAAGTATGCAGACATACCTACAAAAATACTAACACAATTACAAGAAATTATTATTTTATTCATACTTTGCATATACACTCTAGGGAATTTACTGGGTGTTTTATAAATATCTACCATTCCCACCTCACTTGGAGTACAATAGAAAGATGTGGGATAGCTAGAAAAATGGTAGAAATTACAGGGTACCAGTTCTGCCACAGATCTAGCACCCATTTTATCTCTGTCCACCTCTTCCAGATTCATGTCATGTTTATTAACATACCCTAGTCTGTGAACCATCTTTACTCATTAAGTATTTTAAGAATATATTCTATTACTTTTTGTTTGATTTTTTTGAAAGAGTGTTCTAGCGGGACCAGGATTCTCTTACTTTGTTGAATTTATGTTTAAAGGAACAAATTTAATGACAAACTCTTAGAAAATATCAATAGAAAATCCAGGAATATATAATCCCCTTAAGTACACATTTTACTTTTCTGCACTGTATTTTTAAAGTAAAATATAAGGACGTAATCATTTTTGAAGATTGTTACTGAGTAGAGATCAGATCCTAGAGAATATCCTTCAACTTATGGTTTGACTTAGTATAAAGTTTTAAAATGTCTTCATATATGTTAATGGAAATTTTTTTTTATTTATTAAAAAATCCATTTGCTTTGGAAATGTGGTGTGGTGGACTTTGGAGATTTGGCAATACTGCTTAAATGGAAATTTTCAAAAAAATTATGATGCCTTTGTCATTTTCATAAGTTTTCAAAGAAAATGATGAAACCAACATGAATGTTATATGTGCTACATGAAAGTAAATGGCAAACTGAGTTTTGGACAAGATTTCATTACACCCATTCCTGAAGCAGAAAGAACCTAGAATTTTAATTATAAAGTAACTTGACTTTGTAACTTAAATGACATACAATGCTCCTGAGATCTCTGACCCAACTTTATCATCACACCCCTTCCTGTCTCCTATTTTTTAAGTAGAGCTCAAGTAAACCTTTTCTTCTTTTATGTACATGTTTATGTTCATAGATTGACTGAAAGTAGGTACAGAGAGTTAAATCTTTAAGGTCAAAAGCCTTTCCAATTCATCAGGAGTTTATTGAACATGCACACATGCATACACACATATTCAAAAAGTGAGATACAAATCTAGATAGAATTTTTTCCCTTTATGAAATTTATGGCATAATAATTTTATCCTTATTTAAACCAAAGCATTATCTGTTGATGGATGGATTTCTAAGCAACATTCCTTTGTGTTTGTTGAGTTTCTCTAGGTTCACTTGATTTCATTCATTTTTTTCTTCTTGAGTATCTATCATATGATTATCTTAGTGCCAGTTATAAATTTATAAATACAGAATGATATTAGACTGGTGGCTACAAAAAGAAGTACAAGATAGTTCCTAGCCTAAAGGAATTTACAATCGGGAAAATATAGAAAAATTAACAAATTAGTGAATCATTTAATGTGTAATACAAAATCAGGTATCCTTTGGTATACATAAATATGCATAAGAGAATTTCAAATTCAGGTAATTCTTGAAGGAGATATTGGATTCATTCCAAATTATGCTTTCCATCTGGAAGTAAAGTCAGAAGACTGAGCTCAAGTCCTTGCTCTGCCACTTATCTATTTAACCTTAGGTTAAGTGACTTACCCTCTCTGGAGCTTAGTTTCATAAATTATGAAATGAAGGGTTTGGGTTAGATGTCCTTTAGTATATCTATCTACTCTAAATTTATTACCTATTATGAGTTTCCAAAATCTGGGAAAAGAATACCGTATCTTACTTCCATCATTTCAAGCCGCCAGCTGTCTAAAAAAGAAGCGTACCCAACTTCACTTACCATATGTATTATACTGTGAGAAGTAGCTAATGCCTGACAATGCCTAACACTTTGTCAGACCCAATGCTGTTCTAGTGAATGAAGGAATAAAGCATTTATTTATTAAGCACTTAAGTATGTGAACAACAATCTATTAAATGCTAGAGATATAAATAGAAAAGTAAGATTATCTCTGCCCTCAAGAAGCTCACATTCTAATGGAAGGTGTCAGTTGCAAGTCAAATGGAAAGGTCCCATGTGGTGACAAAGCAAGTGGTTATACCTCTCCTTTAATGCTATTTGAACCAAGAGGGACAGCTAGGTGGTGCAGTGGATAGAGCACTAGTGCAGGAGTCAAGAGGACTTGAGTTCAAATCTCACTTCAAACACTTGATACTCACTAGCTATGTGACCTTGAGCAAGTCACTTAACCCCAATTGCCTCATCCTGGCTCATCTCCAGTCATCCTGATGAGTATCTGGTCACTGGATTCAGATGGCTCTGGAAGAGAAGTGAGGCTGGTGACCTACGCAGCCCTCCCTCACTCAAAACAAAGTCAAGTGCAAGTCATGTCATCATTTCTCTAATTCCATGGTCTTCTTTGGCAATGAAAGATGAACACACATTTGAACCAAGAAATAACAGCAAGTTATGCATAATAAATTTGCATTTTCATGTACAACTTTTTTTTTAAATTCTGCTATGTAATGGAAATGTTTGTTTTGTTTCTTAAGTTCAGAATTATATATATATATGTGTGTGTGTGTGTGTGTGTGTGTGTATGTGTGTATACATACATATATATACACATATATATTGGTGTATAAATTTCTGATGTGGAAACAGTTGACAGTACCAAGTACTTTGATGTAAAAAATGTTCTCTTCTGTGTCTCCATAGAACACTGAATTAAAAGTCATGATGAAGATGTTTGCCATGAGTTAAAATAATCAGACCATTAGTTTAGGAACAGAATTGTCCATAGAGGCTTAATCTACTAATCTTCAGCTTATTATTTGATGTTTGTAATTATCAGGACTTACTATCTGAAGTAACAACAACGGCAACAACAGCTACCATTTCTGATTAGTGATTTAAAGTTTGCCAAGGGATAGTGTTTGAAAAGAAGCCAAGTAATAGGGAAAATTTAAACAAAAAGAAACAACCACTAAGATGTAAATTAGAAATGGTAAGGTTGTCTGAGGCTAAAGAACAGCTATGAGATTGCTAAAACATTAGAAATTTCTCATCTACAAAATATATAATATAGAGAGCAAGATAGATTTCATAAAGGTTAAAATTTCTGCTACAATATCATAAATTTACTTTCAGTGTTTTATTTTGTGAATTCTTTTGAGTACAGTAAATATCAATATGTTAATATGATTCACATTTCTAGTATTTTGATATTCATGTTTTAAGGGCATTACTGAATTCACAAGTACAATTTTATTAAACCTGTGGATTAAAGATTCCTCTAAATGAAACATATGTTGGATTTGACAGTGCTCCAGGGGATATCAAGCCAGAAAATCTTAGTTTCAAGTCCCGCATCTGACTCAAAATAGCTGTATGACCCTGAGCAAGTCATTGTTTCTGAGTGTTGTAAGCAACTCCCTAAGGATTTAAAGTTACAGATGGTGATTTGCATTGGTAGAGTCATTTCATCATCTCTGTGAGTTCTCTATACCAGGGAAACCACAGGTCTAGATGATGTCCCCTCTCTGCAATAAGTGGAAATTATTCCCAAAGGGATGAGTTAAAACAAAACAAAAAAAAGCTTAAAACAAACTCATGACTTCATTAATCAAGAAAATCTCATATTGTCTTTTAGACAGTTTCTCCTAAAATCTTATAACTTGTTTTTACCTAATATTCAACATATGCTTTAAAAAATCAGAAATTTAGTCTAACATTATTTTCTAAGTAATCACAAACACCCAGAGTTTATTTGCACACATCTTGATAATTAAATATTTTATCTCATTTGTCCTCGATATGTGCCAGATATGATTGCAACATGTCAATTATAATTTCTATAGAAAGTATTATTGCATGAAAAGGCTTGTTTTATTCCATAAATTAAAAAAAATAGTAAAACTACAAAAAGTAGCTCATAACACTATTTTAACACACACATGTATACACACATACAGCATAGATCAATTTCATCTCTTTTCTTCTTCTCTGCCATTTTATCAGTTCCAATCAATATAAAAATTTGAAAAGTCTTAGAAATCAGTCAATGAGTATTTATTAAGTACCTAATATGTTGAGGCCCTGTGCTAAGTGACAGAGACAGAAGAAACATAAAAACAAAGCTTCTGCCCTTAAGAAGCTTACATTCTGGTGAGGGAAGCAAGATGCAAACAAGATTAAAATATAATGAAAATAACAGCAGTTCCCAGTCTGCCAATTTAAATGGCTTCATAGAAATATCAAAATAAAGACTGATTCACATTAGGAAGCATGGTTATGGAAGTTTTATATTTGGGTTGTTTCCTGATCCCCTTCATAACAAATATATTTTCTTGGTATCTTTTAAATGTTCCCTTATGCATGTCCCTTGGAGCCTTTGTTTTGGTGCTTTAGCAGATTAAAAACCTTGCCAGTTCTATAATGTCAAGGTAAGATAGAGGCACTTGGAAAACAAAGCCCTGAAATGCATCTATGTAAGAGATACAAATGATAGAGTGTTAGCAAATTTTTCTCTTGTTTTGCAAGTCTGGAGGTTTTGAAGCAAATGTGTCTAGTATCTCTCATGCTGAATGTCTCTGGTTCATAAAATCACAATTATTAATCATTCCATCATTAAATATTAATTCCCTTATGAAGTAAGGCTCATTTTAAAATTGTAGTAGAAGTCATTCTCCAAATCCTAATAGAAGAACTGTCATCAGGCAGTACAGAAAGAGTGGAAATAGAAAACTTAATAGAAATACGTGTGTGTGTGTGTGTGTGTGTGTGTGTGTGTGTGTGTGTGTGTGTGTGTGGTTCTTGAACCTTGGTTTTTCATTCCTCTTAAATTCTAGGAAATAATCTCTTTTCCCAAAAAGCAGCCTTGTGAATTAGTATTTTATATTGTTTGAAACCAACCAGAAAACAAAGCTTTGTGCCTAGAATTTTTTAATCCAGAAGGAAGCCATCCTCGAAAGATTTTGCATCATCTAGACTCCTCAAAAAGCTTTTTAAAAATTCCACTTGTTGACATGGGATAGGTGCTAGAGAATTACAAAGAACTCTAGAGAATTTGTGGGCTCAACTTATGTCCAAAACTCAGTTTTAAAACATTCTTATAGTTTACCTAATAGCATAAGAGAAAAGAATCTCAATAATTTTAATATATTATTTTTATTTTTAAAAATAATTTTAATAAAAGTTATATAGTTTTCTTAGCTCGAAGGGCTGGCTATTAATTGTTCTATTTAAATAGTATTTGGGGGATGGGTCTGGAGCTGAAGCTATCATACCCATAGGTAACCAGAGGCACTTAAGTTTATGGAAACATAGGATCACAAATTTAAATTTGTTGAATAACCTAATGAAAGAAATATACTACTCTACAGTCTACACTTGTTGAAATCATATCCTTCATGGTATCTCAGAGTATACATCAAATAATCAAATGAAAAAATCCTGTGTCCTTAAAATTAGGTTTTTCTATAACTAGCTTGAAAATCATAAAGGCATTTATAACTAACGCCAGAGAATGGTGAACCTAACTTGAGATTCTGGTCAATTTTCATTGCCATTGACAGTTTTTTCAATTATGATCATTGCTATTATTTAATGTTTTCCATGCATATTTGTTTCATGCCGTCTCTCCTCCTCCATATTTGTACTCACACATTTCCCTTCCTTGAACTTTAATCACTGCTGATTTAAGTTGTAATAAAGTGGAAAAAAGCACTGTCTTACTAGGCATTTGCTGCCTCTATTCCCTTGAGTAACTCATGCTTTCTCTGAGCCTTAGTTTCCTCAGTTAAAAAATAAGGTTAGATTTCTTCATCTCCAGTCCTTATTCAGGCTTCAGATAATCCATTTGTGTTAAATGTGTATGTGTTTCATATGCCCCTCTGGATTATAGCATTCTTCAGGCCAAGGATATACCTTGTTTTTATCTGTAGCTTCTAGGAGAGTCTTGAAGGTACTTAAGCTCATGGAAATATAGGATCATTTTAATTTGTGGAATGATCTAATGAAAGAATTATCCTATTCTGCAGTCTTCACTTGCTTAAATTACACCCATCCTTCAAAGCCTGGCTTAAATGTGACCTCCTCAATGAAATCTTTAACTCAATCTCTTTAACTAGATATGCTCTTTCCATGCTCTGAATCCCAAGAACACCATTTTATGTGTTATTTGTGACATTTCTAATATTCTGTACCTTGTACTGTAATTGTGTATACCTCTTACATTACCAATTCTTGGATTATAGGTAGTACGCCTTACATGTTTTTGTATGCACTACAGAGGCTTCCTATTAGTAGGTGCATATGCCCCTTTCATAATGATACATTTTGGTTATATTGTGTTTTTGTTATTGTAGGATTGACTCTACCTTTTAAGCCATTTGTATCTATTAGCACTAACGTAGAGGACAAAGACCTAAACTGGTTTGTTACTTTGATAATCTTAGTGCTGTATAAAAAGTGAATTTCTTTTCCTCTTCCATCCATAAGAAATATGCAAATCAAAACTGGCCTGATACATACCTTGAATGTACTAAATCTGGGAATTGTTAAGATAGGTTCTCTATCAGTAGATAACTTTTTTCTTTCAAGTTTCCCTTAAAAATTGTGCAATCTTTCAATTTATTTTATCTTTCTAAGTACTCAGAAATTCCAAAAATCAGTATGGAAATATTAATATTTTGTATAAATGGACTAATGAGATCATGATTGTTTTTTTCAGATGGGGCAGTTGTGCAATTTAGGGGCAACTTTATTATATACAGTAGATAGAGCACTGGACCTGAAGTCAAGAAAACCAGATTTGATCTCATTAGTGGTGAAACCCTGGGCAAGGCACTTAACCTCTGTTTGTCTCAGTTTTCTTGACTGTTAGATAGGGATATTAATAGCCCCTACCCCTTCCCCCACCTCAGGGTTATCATAAGGATGAAATAAGATAATATTTGTAAAGTGATTAGCATAATACCTGACACATAGTAGGCATTTAGCAAATGCTTACTTGTTTGTTTCATTCTCTCCTTCTTTCTTTCCCTGACGTTGGAGGGTATAACATTTAATTTAAGACCAATTTTAACTTAAGCACAGTGAGAGCCAAATACAGACCAATATTCAAAGCTCAGTTTACTCTGAATTTCCACTTGTATTATCAACTAAACTCCACAAGCTTAGGAAATTGAAGGTGTGCTTTTCAACACTGTCATCTGACAGGATATAAATTTTATGTTACATTTACAGTGTTGAAATTGTGTAATATTAGAACATTAGCATGTCTTCTCGGTGGATCTAGCATTTCATATGTCATTATAATTTGTACATTTCTGTCTTGTAAGGTTGGTGAGTTCATGCTAGTTATCAAATACTTTAATGGATTCTTATCAAATGCTGCATACTCTATTAGTAAATTTAACATGTAAAGATTCAAGTCCTTCTACAATCCCACACTAAGGTGACCCTGGGTTTTTTCATGCTATGCCATTATAGCATAAGCTCTGACATGTGTTTTCTAGCCAGACAGACCTCAAATATTGGCCTCTTGACAGACTGTCACCCAAGAACTAGCCCAAATCAGAGCAGAGAGGCTATCACCAAAAGGTTGAATACCAGACCATGAGTTTTACGGTCACAGCAACTGATTAAACCAATTACTAACACACAGAAAGGCTGTGATCTGCATTGATGGAAGGAAAGACCACAATGATGAGATCACAGATCTTTTAAAGTATTGCAGAGGATTCATGGAATTTAACAGGTCATTCAATCCATCTGTCTTGTATTCTTGCCATTAATTATTTATCATCATTGAAGCTTCTGAGGATTTTACAGAACAGAAACACACGCTACATTGGGAGTGGGGATGGAAAGAAATGGAGGAGGAGAGGAAAGGAAGAATATTTATAAAGTATCATGAACAGATGGGATTCTTAATAAATGTTACTTAATGATCTTGTTTTTGCTACATAAGGATGGGTAAATTGTTTGTAGTCGATGACTGGGCAGTGGTGTATATAGTTCAGATAACCCATTCTGCTAATTCAGTAACAATAGTTTAAAAAAAATTGGAAGAGGCAACATAGCATAGTAAAATGATGACTAAATTTGGAGTCAGATGACCTGGGATCAAAACCTGTTTCTTTATTTGGTCAAGCTATTTAACTACTTCAGGAATCAGTTATCTGTTAAATGGCAGGATGAGAATAGACAATCCATCATGAGCTTTCCAGGCCAAAATCACTGAGGTCCTATATTATCACCATATGTGGAATGCCTATTATGTGTAACACCCAGTTAGAGGTGTGGTTGGGGTTAAAAAGATGAATAGGATACAACTTGTACTCTCAAGTAGCTTTTTATTGAACGATAAACATAAGATGACATGCTCAAACGACATATCCACCTGACTAGATGAGGGAACATATCTCAGAAGAGGCAGCATTTGCCCGCAATGAGGGAAGGAGGGATACGGTCTCAATAGGTTGAGATCAGGGGCATGACATTCTTGGTAGAGGAAAAGCTATGACCAAAGCCAGGAAAGTAGAAAAATATGGATGTTGTGTAGAAAATAGCTAGCTACCCCATTTGGGTCAACTTAAGTTACATCAAAAGAAGGAATTAGAAAGTTTGAGAAAATTAGAGAGGTTTGTTTCAAGCAAATTACAGTTGTCCCTGAGTTTCCCTGCGCACTGGGGAACCATTAAAGATTTTTAATCATTGGTTGAATGCAAAACCATACTCAGGGTATGGGGAGATAAGGGTAATCAGGGCAGGGCAGTGAAGATTTTGCTTCAAGAGGGCTAGCAAATTTAGAGGACACCATTTTGGATCTGAAGGTATAAATGAGTAGCTGTGGGTCCTTACAGTGGAGGGTAATAGAAGTAGGTTAGGAGTGCCAAATCCCTGTGTTCCTTTGAGTAATTTATTTAATTTGCCACCACCACTCAACCAGGGTGTAGGGGTATTTTTACCAGCCATTTTCTTGTCATTCTCTTTTTCAGTGAAGTCAATGCTCCTGGATTGAACTTCTTTGTAGATGACTTCCGGAATTGTATTTCTAATCTTAATCTTCATCCTGAGTTTGGCATCATGAACTACCTAATCTTCAAATAGATTGTCTCATAGGTATATCAATGTCAAAATATTCAAAATGAAACTGACTATATCCCCCACAGGAAGCTGGGTATCCTCCAATCTTACCTATTTCTGATGAGAATGACATCTTCCCTGTAGTCACCTAAGTCCTTAGGTACAATATTATGTGCCATATCCAAGATTTTTCCAAGATTACAGATTTTACTTATAGATTTATAGAAAAAGGTACTTTTTCCTTTCCAACTCTAGGCCATCAGCTAGTTCAGGCCCTTATCACTTCTCACTTGAACTATCTTAAGAGTCTCTTAATTGAACTCCTTGCCTTCAGTCTCTCTCCACTCTATTCTCCCTCTAAATACAAAATATTCTTCATAAAGATTCACAAGCTTAACCATGTTACTCTCCTACTAAAGAAACTTCAATGACTACTTATTGACCCTGGGATGAAATACAAACTGTTCCGTTTGGTATTTAAAGTCCTTCACAGCTTGGCTCCAGTCTCTTTTTCAAGCTTCTCTCCTATTAGTCTCCTTCACACAGTCTGCACTCCAGCTAAGCTGGCCTAGTTGCTGTTTCCTGAATTTAGCTTTGTCTCTTTTGCCTCCAAACCTTTGCACAGCTGTCTCTTACATCTGCAATATATTCCTTCCACTTAGAATCCCCATATTCCTTCAGTGTTCAGCTTATGTTCCATCCATGATCCCCCTACCTGTTGCCCCCTCTTTTCTCCTCTCCTCTCCCTTTTCCTTCTCCCTCTTCTCCTCTCTTTCACTCTCTCTTTTCTCTTATCCTCTCTCTTCTTTTCCTCTTCTCTCCTTTACTCTCTTTTCTCTCCTCTTCTTTCCTTCCCTGCTCTAGTCTCTCTCTTCTTTCCTATTTTCTCTCTCTCCTCTCCTCTTCTCTCTCTTCCCCTCTCTAATTTGCATTTTTATCTGTTTACTTATTGTATCCCCAAATAGAATACAAGCTTCATGAATGTAAAGTCTGTTTTTCATTTTATTCTTGTAACTCTAGGATCTAGGACAGTAACTTGCACAAACAAGGCTCTTAATAAATGTTTGTTGCATTGAATCAACTCAGAATGTGAGGTAGTAGATGATCCAAAGAGGTGGGTTTCTCTCTCACCCACCACCACCCTGCCACACCAATATCACAGCATTTCTGTCTCCTTTCCAAGATACTTGTGTTCTTTCTGCCTTTCTCCTCAGGTACAAATATTCCTAGGAGTAGCTCTGGATTAATGTTATAAGAACTTTATATTGGAATATTTATTCTAGAAGTGTTCTGAAGGATAGATTGAAGAAGAGAGATGCTGGAATAGTAGAGACCAGTTTGAAGATCATTGCAGTAGTCTAGGGAAGAGATAATGAATGTAGTGGTAAGGGTACATTTGAAAGACTTTTTAAAGAAATTTCTTATAGTATTTAATTATAATTCAATATATTGTATTACATATATTATGTGTAATATATATAATTATCATATAGTATTTATTATAATACATAATTTCTGATAATATTTGGTGACTAGATGTATGGAATGAGGGAGAGAGAAAAGTAAAAGATGACTTTAGTATATTGAAGTTAAGTAATAGGAAATGATAGTGACATTAACGAAATAGGGAATTCAGGAGAAAGGGAAGGCTTGGAAATAAGAAGCTAGTTTTGGTTTGAGACACGTGAAGTTTGAAGTGTCAGGGGCACATCTTAGAGGAAATTCCATTGAATAGTTGCTGTCAAGAACAGAGTTTTATAGCAAAGATATAGATGTAGGAGTCATTTGCTTAGAGGTGATGGTTGAAGTCATGCAAATGAATGATTGTGTCAAAGATTTTGGCTTCAGTCATATATTCCAAGGCAGTGTAGTAAAGTGGAAAATGTGATCATTTGGAGTGAGAAGACCTGCATTCAAATCCCAGCTCTATACCTTGTTTCCTGTGTGACCTTGGGCAAGTCATTTAACCACCTCTTCAGGACTCATATGTAAAATGAAGACTGGACAAATGGATTCTGAGATCCTTTAGGCCCCAAATCTATTGTTGTATGACTATATTCTAGTTTTCAGAGCATACAAAGAGAGTCCAAGAACAGCATGTTGAGTAATGCCTCTATTTAGAGGGTGAAAGAATAAAGAGTCATAAGTGGTCCTAGAGAATGAGCAGGTAAAATATGACTTCACCTGATCTTAAGTCAGAGCTACAGGAGACAATTTAAGTAGAACTTACGTGATGTACCTGTTTCCAATCTCCATACTAGTCTTACGAGGGAAGTCTCATTCTGCAACTTAGATTTTAAGACACATCTAAAGAATGAAAACCAGGACAAGTAACAGAATAGAAATGAAAAAAAAATGTGGCACAGCACTTTAAGAATAATTTTAAGTGTGGGGTGTAATAGTGCATACCTGAGGTTTGTGGATTGCTTGAACTTTGGAATTCTGAACTGCAGTTGACTAAGTAGATCAGGAGTCTACACTAAGTCTGGCATCAGTGTGGTCAATCCCACTGAGTGGTATGGTGGTGGTGGTGGGGTCATTAACTAGACTTCTAAAGAAGTAATGGACTGGTTCAGGTTAGCAATCAAACAGGCAAAAGCTTCTACATCAATCAATACTGAGATTGGTGCTATGAGTGGACACTGCTCTTCCAATCTGGGTAAGATAGAGTGACTCAGTCCCCCAAAAAAAATATTATTAGAAGCACCAAACATCAGAATGAACTGAAACTTGTATCAAGTTCTAAGGACAAAAAAAGGATATGTTTTTAGAAACATTGGAGAAAAGTGGAAGAAAAAGAAATATTGTAGAAAAGAGGAAGAAATAGGCCTGACTGCTATGATTGTATGGGATAATGATATCAAGCAATTCTGAAGAGACAAAAAGGTTCAGATCTTATTTTGTTCATGTTTTCTCTATCAAGAAGAATGATTTTGGGGCAAAAAGAATAAATGTGATATTGTTTTAAAGGGCCAAGAATAGTACTTCCTACCTCAAAATACCTCTCCCATTCTGATGGCACAATTCCTGATATTACACTGTTGGAACATAATTTCCTTGGATTAATTATTTTTCTCCTCCTCTAGTTATATGATCTCAGATTTAGGAATAGAATGGAACTTCAAGACCATTCTGACCTACTTTCTCATTTTATAATTGAGGAAATTAAGGCAAAGAGATAATAAACAACTTGTCCAAGATTACATTGCTAAGGTTCAGAGCCAAGAGTTGAACTCAAATTGACTCCAAATCTAGCCCTCTTGCTACTGGACCACATTGTCACCAAATACCTCTAGCAATGCTTCTCTTAATCATGTCTCCCAATAAATGATTAATCAGATTGTTCTCTATAGGAGGAGGAACTCTGCAAAGCATGAAAGTTCTCTGTTGTGGGAATGACACTTCAAGAGTAAATGAAGGCAGAAATTTGAATAAGGGTGACCCTGCCCCCCAGATGGGAATTAATAGTTAATGCATCCATTTTTGCATTCAACCTGGAATTCAGGGAGTAGGCTGCAAAGTAGAAAATATATCTGAGGCTATGAGCCCTAAAACCGAAGCTGGAGCATTGCCACCCCTGTCATTTCCACAGTCAGTTAATGCCAAATAGCAGAGGAAAGGCTTAGTTACAGGCATTGTGAAGGCATGAGACTGCACATAAAAATCCATCTCTGTCATCTATCCTGATAGCCAGCCATGACCTTGGATATATTATCCAAAAAGAAGTGTCAAATAGGGGCCAGTGAGCCCTGGAAACTTTTTATAGCACGAAACCAAAAAAGTCATCAAGATACCTTTAAAGGATGTAGAGAATCATGACTTTGTGGACCACATAGTCAAACTTAGAGAAAATCTGGAGATCATAAGAGGACGACTCAATTAACATTCTCTTACTTATTAGACAAGCGAGAGAGAAGAAAGAAAGTGGGGAAAATCCATAATTACAGCATCCTGGGAGAAGAGAAAATGAAAATTCTTTTGCCCAGCAACCCATGCTTCTGGCAAGAGCAAACTGTACTAACATAAACAGTGGATTGCTCTTCTTTTCTTGTATATAGTTAGTTGCCAAGCTGAAGTATATATTGAAAATAATTCTTTACAAAAATATGCCTTTATTTTAAATAAGGTTTTGCGTTCATAACTGAATTGTGTTTTGGGACTAAATTTCCATCAAGATCAATATTCAATTTTTATTTCTTAGAAAGTTTAAAGAGACAAAAGATTCCTTATTTATTAGAGTATAGATGCAGATTCAATTCAACTGGAAAAGGATTTGTTAAAGATCTTTTATGTCCAAGGCACTGTACTAGGCCCTGGGGAAGCAAAGACTTTTTTAAATTTCTTGCCCTCAAGGAGTTTACCTTCTATTATGGAACACAACTTAAAAAGAGATTCAATTCCATTCAGTTTAACACGCGTTTATTAAGTTCTTACTGTGTGCCTGGCACATATTCATAAGCAAATACAAGACAATTTGTAGAGACAAAGAACACTAATTACTGCTGCTTCTGGTTCCTAGAATTTCTATATATTTTAAAATTTATGAAGGATTATATATATACTTCTGTTAAAACTTAAAACTGCACTAAAACTTTCTGGACATCCTGTATTATCTCATTAGAAGATCAGGAAAGAATTTTAGTCATTTTCAAAGTCAGCATCCTAGGAAAATCAGTCTATACTAGAGGGAAAAGCTATCTATCCTCATTACCTTCTTTTACTCTTCATTTCTTTATAATACATCTTCTGGCTTAATGGAAATTGTTCTTTTCAAAGTTACCAGTGACCTTGTAATTGCTGCATCTGATGTCTTTTCTTAATTCCCTGTTGACCACCCTTTCCTCCTGAATATTTCTTCATCTCAGGTTTGTCATGACACTGTTCTATCTTGATTCTTCTCTGACCTATGTGATCTTCCTTCACCTTCTCCTTTGCTGGTTCATCACCTATATCATATGAAAGCTGTGTCTTGGGTCAACTTCTCTCCATATCCTCTTTCCCAGACTCTAACAAGCCAGGGAAATTTAATTTATTTAATTATCATCTCTATGCAAATGACTCCCAGACCTAGTCTCTTGCTTGAGCTCTAATTATTTACAGTTGCCTACTGAACATTTAAAACTAGATGTCCAACAGGATCATCAAATTCAACACACCCAGCACACTACTGGTTATCGTTCACCTCCAACACCTCTCATCTGAATGTCCCTATTTCTGGGAAGCCACCATCCTTCCATCTACCCATGTTCATAATGTCAGTGTTGTCTTCCACTCCTCACTCTCCTTAGAGCTCCACATGCAGTCAGCTGCCGTATTTTGTCATTGCTACTGCTACGATGTCTTTCTCAGCTCTTATTCCCCCCCACAAAATCATCACCCTCATATAGGCACTCCTTGTCCCTTGCCTTGAAGACTACTTCAGCCTTCTTCTAATTTGACTCCATGCCTCAAAGCCTTTTATTCACACATGCATGCTCCACTCAGCTGCTGAAGTGATTCCTAAAGTCAAATACCAGTCTGATCATGTCAGTCTCCTACTTAATAAATCCTAATGACTCCTTATTGCCTCAGGAATCACAGAATCATAGACCAAGAGTTGGAGGAGCTGTTCACTCCAGCTAGCAACTGCAGCTCATCATTTTTGTAAAGAGGAAAATGAATCCCAAAGAGCTTAAACAACAGGTCAAGGTTCACGTAGGTAATAAGCATCAGGGATAGGATCGAATATAAACTCCTTTGTTTGGCATTCAAAGACTTTCAGGATTCACCAGCTACCTTCCCATACTTATTATACATTATTCTATTTCCTATGCCCTGCAGTTTAGCCAAACTGACCTGGCTGTGTCTCACACTCAGTGTTCCATTGATCTCTGTGCCTTTGCATAGGCCATTCCCATGTCTGGAATCTACCCCTTCATCCTCATCTCCTTTAAAACTCAGCTCAATCGCCACCTTCTAAATCAAGAGATTTTTAACATCAGGTCTGAAAACTTAATAATAATTTTAAAAACTACTTAAATACAATTTGTTGCTTTGTAACCCTTTGTATTTTATTTTATGCATCTAAAAATGTTATTCTGAGAACCCATAGCACCAGATTGCTAAATTGTCTATGATAGAAAATAGTTGAGATCCTGTTTAAATGTTTCCCAACTATTTGAGCACTTCTCCCAAAATTACCATGTATTTATTGTTTGTGTTGTTGTGGTTGTTTTTATGTACTTGTGTATGTGTCTGTCATCTTCCTGGTAGAATGTAAATTCCTTAAGGGCATGGACTGTCTCTTTTCTTTTTTTTGTCTTGTCTTTCTATCCCAGTGTCTAGCATAGTGCCTGGCATATAGTTGATTCTTACTAGATACTTGTTGATTAATTGATTGATTGAGAGAAGCTAACAATTCTGTGAAACAGAGGTAAGGAGGGAGGGCCTTCTACACATGGAAAGCAGCCCGTGAAAGAACAGGGAGATAGGAGATGGAATGCTGAGTTCATGGATCAGGAAGTAGGTCAGTTTGACTGGAACACAGAGTGTGAAAAGGACTGATGGGAAATAAGACTAGAAAAGTAGGCCATAAATCTGGAAAGACAGACTGGGACCAGGACATGAAGGACTTAATTTTCAGGTTGAGAAGTTTGAATTTTATCCTAGAAACAAGAGGATAAAATGTCGAATGGAGACTGTAGAAAGCTACTTGAGCACACATACTATTATAAGGTTTCTCTTTTTTTCCCGTTGTCTAGCACAGTCCCTTGGACATAGTAGGTTCTTAATAAATACTTGTTGAGTTGAATTGGACTTGACTGGAGTCATTGGACACTTTTGTACAGAAGTGGGATAAGGTTAAACTTATTCTTTAGGGAGAATCTCTTGGCAGCTGTGTGGAGAACATGTGTTAGAGAAGAGAGAAACTGGAAATTGGAGGCCAAGTACCAATATTATTATAGTAAAATCCCATCGTGATTTTTTAAGCCCATCAATGTTATTTGAGTAACCACAATATTTTGTTAGGTGTTCTGGGTGATATATGGTACTTGATAGTTCTGAAATTTGGAATCAAGATTATATAGTCAGTTATGGTGAAGTGGTACAGTTTTCTGCCTTCTCCTTGGTATTCATGGCTAAAATTGAACATAAGAAAATGAGAAATTCACAAATTTTGGGTTATGTTCAAATCATCCCTTAATATATTAGGCATATTAGAATAATTTACCATTTTCAAAACAAGTGTTTTAGTGGAACTGACCATATAGGCAACATTAGCTAGTTCCGGATTAAATAATAGACAAAGTCTGGATTCACCCAGGGGAATTTCACACATTCTTAGGGAATCTCAAAGTTAGCTGAAATGAAACAATGATCAAATGAAAAACCATTGGAAACTTTGTCAAATGATCCAGATTACTCAACACTTGTTTACATGCTGACTATTTCACCATCTTCTTAGCTTGCTATGATTCTATGATAGTTTCAGAGAGGAAGATTCTGGGTCCTGAATGTATGATTATGGGAGAATTCTTTTCCAGGTAAAATCTTGCTACTATGTCTGAAACCAAAGCCATCTTCATGAGTCCAAAGCCCATGCTAAACATTAATCATAATCATAACTAACCAACATAACTCTCTCTGCTTTTTCTACTGTATTCCTTGTCTTCAGGATCTCTCAAGAGACACTGTGTACTATTATAGGTATTGACAACAGGAGATAGTGTTTATGTTATTTGGTATGTGTATGTGGGGTATGGGAAAATACATTCATTTTTCAGGATTTTAATATTCCATTTCATGACTGTCAGATTTTCTTAAATTCTATTTCTTTCATTTTATAATCCATATATTTTGTGCATTTTCTGAAGTATTTTTTTTACAGATTTACAAACTCTTGTTATGTTCCAAAATAAAAATAGAGCAGTAGTAATGGCTTTTTTTGTTTCAATCTTAAAATATGGATAAAAATGCAAAAATAACTTGCAACTGAAATGATGGAAGGAAAAGACTACTTCCAATATTTAAAAGAAAAAAGGGTTTTTTTGTATGACACTTACAATAATAGCTAACAATGAATGTTTTAGGGTTTCCAAAGCAATTTACATATATTATCTCCTTCTGTCCTCACAACAACCCTCCGAGGTGGGAGCTATTATTAGTTTTATTTTACAGAAGAGGAAAATGAGTCTTTATGCCATGAAGTGACTTGCCTAACTAAGGCCACATACCTAACAAGTGTCTGAGCTGGGATTCACAGACAGTCTAGTATTCTCTTTTACTACGCCAGGCCGTATTCTATGTGCTACCATAGTGTTATTATTGTTTTTAATACTATGTTTTACAAATTATTATATAGTTCTTCATCGGTAAACATATGGATTTCAATATATAAAGAAATATTTTTTTAAAAAGAGGATTATCTATCAAACTGTCACATATTAAGCAAAAATGCTTACTATGATTGACAGTTTTTTTAACATTGAGAAAATGCTGACATTCATTCACTTTAAGGTCCCGTAGAAGATCTTTACTCACCACTGAGACAAACACGTAAAACTATGAAACAGCATCCAATTTCATGTCAGATAGAATGCTCAGGATGTAAGTTCTGTGGTACCTCAAAATGGGAGAAAATGGCCGAGAAAATATCATAGGTGAGATGGAAAATTGGACTAGGAGGGAAAAATGCTAAACCCAAGCCAATGGCCACATGTTTTAGTGGATGTATAATATCACAGAATTTCAAGAAAGTTACATAATTTTCAACAGTATCTAGACGTTTGTTGTGATGAAATAGGAGCCATGTTCGTTTTAGGGGTTTAATGGAAATAATTCCATAATACAGACAAAAATCGTCTCCCCTTGAATGATGACATCGACAAGACAATGTCTCCGTTGCGGTATCCAAAGTTTGTCTTGAGAAAGAAGAGATCATTAGCGTTTGTTGCCAAGAATATTAGTTTATCCCCTTGAAAGGAAACAAAGATTGAATCAAAGAGTTTAATGTGTTCTACTTTGTTGGCAGAAATCCCATTATCTGTGTATCATTGCCAGCACCTAAAATAATGTATTCTGCATAGAAAGTATAGGACGTATAATGGTAGATAAGAACCTGCAGCAGTAATCTTAGAGCATGAGTGTAAAAATTTCCTCAGAGTTCATGCTGTTTTTTAAAAAAAAAAAGCTGTACGTAAAAATAAGTTCACAGTTTCATATACAATCCTATTTTTTAATTCTCCTGTGCATTCCTTACAAAGTGATATTAATAAAAAAAAGATCAATAATCTAATAAAAGAGAAACAAAAGAATGAAAGAGGAGAATAGGATGGAAGGAAGGGAGAGGGGGAAGGAGGGGAAGAGGGAAAAGGAGGAAAGAAGGGAGAGAAAGGGAAAAGAGTGGGAGAAGAGAGCATAATGGAAAGAACTCTGGATGTAGACTTTTTTACAGGAGAAAATGTTCATTGAAAAACTAAAACTTTAGTTTTGAATCAATGGTAAATTTGAGAAAAATGTACATTTTGAACTTTTTGCTTATCTATATGAATCCAGAGGAAGATACAGAAATTCAATTGATTTCTATTCATTTAGAAAATCTCAGTGCTTTGTTTTTCCGTCATGTCCTGCTCTTTGTGACCCCATCTGGGGTTTTCTTGGCAAAGATATCGGTTTGCTATTTTGTTTTTCAGCTCATTTTATAAATGGGGAAACTGAGGCAAAGAGGCCACATAACTAGAAAGTGTGTGAAGCCAGATTTGAACTCAGGTTTTCCTGATTTCAGACCTGGTGCTGTAATGCATTATACCACCTAGCTGCCCCCAGAAATCTCAACAGTAGCCTGAAAAGGAAAGAACAATTTATCTGATCAATGTGACACATTGCAAATTCTAACAATGCAACTCCCTGCCCATGCAAATATATATAATTTGGGAGAGATCTGAGAGTTTGCTTTCAAAAATACTGCTAGAGAATCAGAAGTAGTGAAAAGAACTCTGGACTAGCAGCCAGGGGGCCCAAGTTCTCCTCCTTTTTCTGCCACTTATGAGCAGAGCAGTTTCCTCACCTGCAAACAAGTTGGTTGGACTATTCTTTGGAGCTTCTTACAGATCTAAAGTTCAATGATACTACAATCAAATTGTGGAGGTATATGGGAGCTTGATTAGTACCATGTTACCATTAGTAACATGGACAGATTTCAATAAAACCTATATGAGAGAAAGAGCAAAATGTTCACGTTCCATAAAATTGTTTTCCCCCTCTTTTAAGAACTTTCTTTTAACAGATATTATCATTGTGACCACATCTTTCTATATCATTCAGATGAAGTCTGAAATTTGATTTTAAATCTATCCAAAAGTCAGATGTTTAGGATCATGCTGACAAAACGCCCAGATAAAAAGTTGAAATTTCTAGTTTTCATTTGGATCCTCAGTGCTGTAGACATACTCTCAGCTCTTTTCAGAAGCTTCGTATTTCCTCCCTTATAACTTCTTTCCTTTTCTTCTTCTTCTTCTTCTTCTTCTTCTTCTTCTTCTTCTTCTTCTTCTTCTTCTTCTTCTTCTTCTTCTTCTTCTTCTCTCTCTCTTTTTCTGTAATCTGACTGTCATTTGACTTTTCAAAATTCAGGCATTCAAATGAACACTCTGGGGACAGCAAGTAAAGGGCACTTTCACATTGGCAGTTTCAAACCTGGGCCATTCTATGCAGTTAAAGAAAGGAATCAGTATTCCAAAGACCTAGAGATCTGAGAAACTTTGTAACAGTATTATTTTTCAGAATAGAAAAAGGGCTCTTTTGTAAGTTATGTCTTACAAAAGGCCTTATTCTGTTGATGAAGAAAGACACTTTAATCACCTGATCGTTGCTAAGGGGCAAAAAAAATCTTCTTGTGTTTGTAGTTAACCTTTAATTATAGTAAACATAAAAATTTAGTGTATCTTTAAAGTGTGCCTGTAATTAAATGTTTAAAAGCTTTTCTATCCCATAGAGGGAGAACAAAGCTATATATTTATGCTTCTAAATAAAAATAGACAGTGTTAGCTATTTATATGTTTGGCTATTGCAAGGAGCCAGCTATGAGATTGGAAGATGCTTATATTACATATTGTATTTATTACTTGTATTTTTCCTTTCTTGTTGCAACTCGATGCTACCTTTGGCCTCTGGTAGCAGATCTTTTAGGATTTTTGTCTTAGTGCATCTAAAAAAAGCCTGGGTTGTCTGAAGGATAAACGTTCTGGAATTCTGACTAAGGAGTAAATGGTTGAGCTGAACATTTTCATATTAGTTTTTCATGGCAGAATCTAAACTTCCCCAAGGACAAAGCTTGCATTACAGTCATTACCGGAATTGGTCATACTTAAAAAATAAATATAATATTAAATGCCTTAAAAATATTGACTAACTCCAAAAAAAAAAATTATGAGTTTCTTTTCAGTAGCTGGTGATTTGGAAGGTTATTCTCTAAGAATACATTTTCTGAAAAGCTAATTTGAAATAATTTTTAAAGTTAATAATTCCATTCCTAATTAAATATTTTCTTGTGTTTTACTTATATTGTGAAAATTGATGGTGATAATTTCACATGCTGCAGTGAGGTAAAAGCATTAATTTACATTAGTAACTTCTAAGTCTGGTCCCTTTCACTCCAAGCATGTTCCAAAGATAGACTTTTGGCCCTTTGAATACAGAAATATCTGCTGGGTTTTTGTTGGTGGTGTTTTTTTGGAGAGAGAGTTGTAATGTATATGAAGTAAAAAAGAATACTCTGGACATATTTTTTAAAGATTGGTTGAAAGATAACTTAAAAATAGATTTAGAACTCTCAAAGCTGGTGGTATTTATATGATCTACATTAGTAATATAATTAAGAAAATGAAAACATTACACAGTTTTAAAGGGTTTACTTTTATTTCCTACAGCCTGATTTGCTACTTCTTGCAAAGCAAAGGGAGTATAAATTCTATGACAATGTTGGTATTTTTGAAACTCCATCTTTTCAAAGTTTTTCTTGAACCTAAAATTATGATATCATAATAAGAAAGTTTCATTTTGTCTGGATTGGCCTTGAATCACTGGCAGTATAATCTTGTAATGCTTTGGATGCTTAAGGTGCAGTTGTGCAACAAAACTTAAATGTTATTCTTATTTATTGTTTAAAGAGCCATCCCCCCCCCCAAATAGACTAATGAGAGGGTGTTTGGTACATTGGCGTTGGTTCACTGATGTATTGCAAACTTGATTTTCTATTGGGTGTGTGTGTGTATGTGTGTTCCTTAGAAAGGAATCAACCAATGTCAAAAGAAAATAACAAGTAAACTTCCTTTTTTATCCTTGAAAAAAATATTTTCACATCATAATGAACCAAAAGATGTGCATACATTATGCATGTGTGTGCATATATATGCAAATATACATGTAAATGACTATGATAGATATAATTGACACAGTAAAAACATAAAATGACAGGGTTTTAATTGTATTCATATCTAAAAGCATCTAGTGACTTATTTGTTATGAACGAAAATTATTATAATATTTAATTTCACTTGTTATAAAATATTAAGAAAATATTATTGTAGACACTTGGTTATTAAAATTAAAATTATAAGTTTTACAAACTCCCCACTATGGCAGTGTACTGGAGGGAATAACACTGGAAGGTTATTTATTAGAAATGAACTTTAAAAGAACAAACAAAACTTAAATTGAAAAATGAAAAGTGAAAGCAAAACAGTATAAGGATTCAACAAAAAAAAAAACCTAAACTAAATGAATGTATTTTTGATTTTGCTCTGAAGATACTTGGCCTTAGGGAGTGAATGATATTAAAGGTGCACCAAATTATACAATTTCAGAGTTAGAAGAAATGTAACATCGTCTTGTCCAACCTTCTCATTTTACAAATGAGAAACTGATGAAAGAAGTTTTGGTTAGAAACTCAGTTACAACTCCCAGGAAACAGTCATTAAATATAAGATGGTTTCTAAGGTTACTTTCATGTTAAACAATTTGTTTAATTCATGTTAAAACAAATGTTGAGAGTCAGTAGCCCTGCTGAAATCAAGGGCCATACAGAACCACATCATCTTCAAACAGAGGGAACTATAGAGATCATAGACTTGAAGAAAGAAAAAATGGATTTGAGTTCTAGGTTTGTAATTTAAGGTCTTAGGTAAATCACTTTTAATGATCAGTTTCCTAATCAGCAAAATATGGAGAATATACTCTCTCAGAGGGTTAGGAAAGGGCATTGTAAAAATGAGAATGCTCTGTATGAATGTGAATTATATTATTTTCTAATCCAGCTTTCTTATTTAACAAGTAAGGAAACTGAGGCATTGAAAGTAGCTTAAGTTAGCTAATAGCAGATCTGAAACTAGAGACCTATCTCCTGACATTAAATCTAATGTTTCTCATACACCAGACTGCCAAACACAAAAAAGACAAAAAAAGCAACACAATTTAGGTGTTTTATTTTCTAAAAGACAGAAATGTGAAATGTTTAACTAACCTGCTTTGAAAAATAAAACCAATTAACCTAAGCTTCATTCAACAAATCCAACCACTGACATTTTTGGCACACACACCCACATATATATACATATATATGTATATATGTATACATATATATGTATGTATAGAGGTTTGGAAGTTTAGGTTGAAGATTGCAATCTGATTTTCCATTATATTAAACTGTTCATTGCTTTTTTTTTGAATGCTGGTTAGCTAACACTTTCTTTAGTTCATCAATGGTTTTAATCTTTTAGAAATTCTTTTCTGAGGACAATAAGTTACCAGAGGAAATTATTCTGTAGATTGCAAATGTAGTGACAGAGCAATGTCATCCTGAGGGCCAGGGACATAAACAGGGCCTAGATCTGACATGCCCCTCCCCCTTCCCTAAATGGAAGGTCCCCACCTCTGACATAAATGAATAGCTTTACTTGCTACATATAGAATTTTATTTATTTTATTTTATTATGATTCTCCATTAATTCCACTGAACAGTGGTTGTTTCAGTTCCACTAGAATCTCCAATCTTGGGTGAAAATGCTTTGGAGTGTCTATTACTGCTTTTAATGGTCTAGCACTAATGACACACCCTCCAGAAAGACATAGGTCAAAATTTCAATGAATCTCTGACCTCACTGGAGTGATTACTCCTTCAAATGATACCAATCACAAACTATTCATGTGCTGTCCTCAAATCAATTCAACAAACATTCACTAAGTGCCTACTATGTGTCAGGTACTTTGATTTTTGGAGATATTTCTTGGATTTCCTATCAGTTTTCCCTCACTCTCTACACATAGGCATAATGCCTAGTCCTGTGTAGGTGCTTAGTAATTCTTGGTGATTAGCCAGCTCACCTCCCTTTCCAGTCACACATCTTATTGATAAATATTTTTTGTACTTTATCTTGTCAACAATTTTTCATTATTAACATGGTGGAGCCGATTTATGTCTAGCATGCTCTATCAGCCTTTAAATGACTCACAATTCTGAATTGATTTCAATCTTTGCTCTAATATCAGAAATGAAAATCAGTTTAATCTATGAATTTTAACTGTTCAAAGTAGTTAATACCTTGATGATGGAACTATTATCTCATCTGCCTTTAATAACATGACTTTTAGAAAAGTAGGATATAATCAGCCATAATTTGCATATGAGCTATTTCACTACTTTAAATTTTCTTCTCAGTCCTTCCTGGGAACCTCCTATAACACACTGAAGTCAGTTTAAGCAGCGTAAGTCATAGTCTTGTACTTAGAAAAAAGACTAAGTGGAAAATGTGGTATTTAAAAACAATAAATATGGCCCATGACTGCTTGGAGTCAATGAAATGGCTGACAGCCCTGCTGACCATTCACTATGACTGTTTTAAATGCCCATATGAATCACAGAATGATCTGATGCAACTATAGCACATCTATCCATATGAAGTGGATGAGCCACAGAAGCATAAGAGTACAATGTGATTTGCTGGCAGTGCTGTTCTCCAGAAATTTCTGTTCTGTAAAGGTAGACTTTGCATTATAGGTAGCTTTGAGTTCACAACAACATATAGAGATAGACTCATCATCATCATCAAAACATATGTATTGAGTGCCTAATATTTAAAAGACACTTTGCCTGGTACTGTGAGGAAGGCAGAGGGCTTTAAGACACAATCACAAAGCCCCTGCCCTGATCACTAATTAGAAAGATAAAGCTGAAAGAAAAAAGATAACAAGCAATTCAATGTTCTACATATTCAACAGGCTTTAACATACATTTTTTTAGTATTATTCCACTGCTTCCAAGTTGCTGGAAGATGGATATGAACATTGGAAATGGTGACTATTAGTAAGCCGTTTTGTTGATTTAATCTAAATGGGTATTCTACACAATAGAGTATCTGTGTTCCTGTAAAACTTTATGTAAATAAATTTTTCATCAACTGAATTATTTTAAAGGGTTTTTTTTAGCAGTTAAATCATTTTCCCTAGTAGAAATTCTACAAAACAACTATACTGAATCATTTTGTAAAATAAAATATTTTTCTGTAAAATGAGTTATCTTATTTTACAAACCTGGATTGTATTCTTTCAAGTATATGAAAAACAAAGTGTCTAAATTTGAACTCATACATATTAAATACAATAAAATTCACATTCAAAAAATATTTCTTGAGCCTATCAAATCCATTGAATTTGCCAAGTCTAAATCTCTTAAACTTGAATTATTTTCTATTTGAGAGGGTATGGCCTCAAGATTAGTAAAGAAATCCATCCAGTAGCAGGGAAGCTATACAACAGGGCCAGGGAAGCCTAACTCCTGCTGGAATTGATATATGCCTCAAAGGAAGGCTCTAATTATAAGAGCCTCCTTACAACTAAAAGTTGGAACTTCTCTTTATAGTGTGGTTTAAGCTGCAGGCTTTGAGAAAGCATAGGATTTTAAAGAAAAGAAGGTGAACTGGAAAGAGTTTGAAACATCAGGGCTGACTCATGTAGGGGAAAACCAAACTAAGAAGATGCTGCCTACTGCAGGTCATAGTAACACATATCTAAGAACAAACTTCATAAAGGGTAGATACTTGGAGAAAAAGATTTCTGGAAGATAAAACTTTTAAATTGTATGTAAAATCCATCATACTGTCACATCATCACCTTGTCAGAGAAGTTCATTGGCTTCTCATTAATCACTCTACAAAACCTACACTCATTCACTTGGCATTCAAGACCCTAAAAGATTTTACACCAAACAGTATTTTTGGTTTATCTCTTGTACACTTTCATGTACTCTTCATTCTAACCAAACTGAACTATTTGCTGTACCTGTAATATTTTCCACCTTCATATTCTTGTCTAGAATATTCTCTCTGATTGGAAGACCAGTCCTTTTAACTCTGTCATTCCATTTTTTTTTTGGTATTTTAAAAGGTTTCTGTATTTTTGTTGAGGGTCCCATCATCCTACTTGGAGAGTACTATCATTTTCATAGTCGTGCATCTTCATGTCATCTGTGACTCTTCACTTTCCTTCACTCTTCCACACACAATCCTTCCAAGTCATGTTAATTCTCTCCATAGTATCTCTCACATTAGTCTTTATTCAACCAATTATTATTCTGGCCTCCTTTCACCTAATCCAACTTTCTTCATTCTCTAATCGTTTTCAGCAGTTCACAGGACTGCCAAATAATCATCCTAAGATCCATTAAGTCCCCCCAAAATATTTGTGGCTCCCTATTGTTTCTAGGATAAAATATCAACTTCTTCACTATCTGTATCCAAACTGTCTTTCCAACTGTATTGCACATTACTTTCTTCTGTATATCATCTGCTGCCATCTCCATATCCTTGTGTATTCATATGAACTGATCCCATGTCCAGTATGTATTCCCTCCCTTTCTTTTCCTTTGGGAAATTGGATTTTCCTTTAGGACTCAGCTCAGTTGCCACTTTTTCCTTGAAGTTTTTAATGATTCCTTCTAGTAATCAAGATCTTCCAATCTCAGACATTCTTAAAGTTCTTTGAGTTCTTTTGCCCTTCCCCATCATTCTCTACCTCATATCATCATTACCTATGCTCATGCTGCATCCCACCCTTGAACAGTAAACTTCTTGAGTATAGAATTTTTTGTTTGTTTTGCTTTGCTTTTTTGCCTTTTCATTCCCAGAATCTAAGATAATGCATTGAACCTATCAGATGTTTAATATGGTGAAATGAATGAAATTGAAATATGTTAACAAAACTTGCTTTAGAGGAGACAATATTTAAAAGTAATTAGTTATAAGTTCTTTCCTTTCTCTGAGCTTACACCTGGTGCCTTTATTATTGTACTTTATATGTATACTTTGTACTATAGTCATTTCTGAGCATGCCTTGTATTACCTGCTAGACTGTAAGGTCCAAGCGGACAAGGACCATGTCTTATTCTTCTCCACATCCTTTACACTACCTTACATATAATAGGTCCTCCAGTTTATTTCAAACAGATTCATTAAATTATTTTGTCACAGATTATATAATAAGAGCACTAAAGGATAAAATAACATTACTTAATATAATTGCAAAGGAACTATAAAAATATACAGCATTGGATGGTGCAAACACAATGACCAACAGGCAATAGAATGAATATTTGCTCACTGTGGTCCATGTATCTTCTTTACATTGTATAAACATAAGGGATAATAGAAAAAATATTTGGTTTGGAGTTAGGGGATATATATTCACCACCCATTTCCGATACTTATTAGCTACAGAAGAAAAATTATGGCGCAGTCAAAACCATACTGGAATTGAAGCCCAAAATTACTGCCTAATGTAACCTCGGCCAAGACACTTAATCTCTATGACCCTCAATTTTCTCACTTGCCGAATAGGGATAAAAATACTTACTGTACCTTTCCTTGCAGGGTTAGTGTGAGAAAAGTACTTAATTAACCCTGGAGCACTCTATAAAAATATTATGACTATTATTGCCTGAGAAATAGACAATAAATGTTTGTTATTGTTTTCTTACAGTTATGTCAATAGAAATACACCTTGAGATGGATTGTTTCTGCAATTGATAATCCTGGTACTCATTCTTTGAAGGATATTTGCTCTTCAGGCTCATCCAGTTCAAGATGGCAGAGAAGGCTCCCCCTGGCCTGAACCGAAAGACTTCAAGGTCCACTCTTTCCCTTCCACCAGAACCTGTGGAGATCATCAGAAGCAAAAATTGTTCCCGGAGAGTTAAGATAAATGTAGGGGGCTTAAACCACGAAGTGCTATGGAGGACCTTGGATAGACTTCCAAGAACACGATTAGGGAAGCTCCGAGACTGCAACACTCATGAGACTCTGCTGGAAGTGTGTGATGACTACAATTTGAATGAGAATGAATATTTCTTTGATCGGCATCCAGGAGCCTTTACATCTATTTTAAATTTCTACAGGACAGGGAAACTCCACATGATGGAAGAAATGTGTGCCCTTTCTTTTGGCCAAGAGCTTGATTACTGGGGGATTGATGAAATATACTTAGAGTCCTGTTGCCAAGCAAGATACCATCAAAAGAAAGAACAAATGAATGAAGAGTTGAGACGAGAGGCAGAGACTATGAGAGAAAGAGAGGGAGAAGAGTTTGATAATACCTGCTGTCCTGAAAAAAGGAAGAAGCTCTGGGATCTTCTAGAGAAGCCTAATTCATCAGTAGCTGCAAAGGTATGAAAAATACGTTGTCTTGTTTTGTGTGATCAGAACTTAATGCTGTTTATATATTTCAGGGAACTGGTTATCTTTAGCTACAATCTGTTTGGTTTTCTTGTTTACAAGAAAGAGCATATTTTTATAGCACTAATCATTAAAAAGACTTGACCCCAAACCCATTTCAAATGGAAGTATTTTCCATTTTAAAGCAACTCTTCAAAAACTGAACATATTATTGAGTTCTACCTTTTGCAGTAGTTGGTTAATGTAATACTTACCTCAAAGTAGTAGATGAGTGTCAAATATTGTCAACAGTTATAACTCACTTTACAATAGATATGTTCTTGAAAAATTCTACATAAGTGATTATTTTGTAAAAATTAAAACAAACAAAAAACCACCAACCAGTCTTGTTTAATTGAACTGTGAGGTTACTAACTGAATCTACTAGCAATTTTTTTTTGTAAGAAAAGAATTGTTTTCTGATATAAAGAAATACCTTCTTTCCTTTTTTGTTAAGTTTGTCTGGGTTTCCATTGGAGAAAAAGGATCATTTGGAAAAACATTGTCCTGAGTGTAAAGGTTTGCTTGATGATTCAGCCTCCTCAGCACTGGATCTACAGTGGTAAAAACTGAGGAGCTAGAGAGTGACTCTGTCATACAGGATTCATAAGTTTTGACCAGGATCAGGATATATCTGAGGGGAAGGTTACACCTGGGAGTGAGGGAAAGGAAGGAAACAGGAGGAAAGGTCATTTTATTTGGTCAGCAGGGAGTGGGGGAAAATACTACTAGGGCAAAAGTTTTGTGTGACCTCTGTGTTACTTGGTCAGGACCCATCCAGAGAGAGTTAGGAATAATTTTACTTCCCCCAACCCAATTCCTCACCCCCTCTTAAAATCCAAGAAGTCCAAAGTTATAGCCTTCTTTTTTCCCAAAGAGACATTGCCTTGTAGTGATAAAATATGGGAAATAAATCTATATTCTGAGATAATATACCTCCCATATTATTCCTACTGTTAAGTAATTGAAATTCTGATTATAGGATCATAGATTTCGAGCTGGAAGGCTAGCCAGAGGCCATATAGCCCAAATCTCTCTTATAGTAGATTAGGAAGCAGAAGTCTAGGAAGATGAAACTACTTCCCTAATGGCACATAGCTAGTCAGTATCACAGGTTGCTTTAAAACTTAGGTCCTCTTATTCCAGGGGCCAAACTTTTCCCAAATACCACACTCATAATGGACTTTATGATAGGAATATGACTTACCATTTAATAGAAGGATTCCTCTGTATGAATTGTTTCAATCAAACCAAGATATTTATTGCATATCATTTTAAATTGCATTTTAATTTTACTTTTAAATGATTCCGATATTTAATTGATGTGAATTCTGTGCATTAATTCAATATTTCATTTCTTGTAGTTTGGAGTGTCAAATTTAATAAATTACATAAATTTTCATTCCCATTAAGAACCATAATATGAAGCATATAGATAGACACCATGAGGAAGAAAAGCAATGAATCAATAATTTTCATTTTCATGTGAAATGAAAATGGACTATAGAGTAGGAGTAATAATGGACAATGGAATGGAAATAGACTATGGAATAGGAACTACGGAATGGGAAAATTTGGCTTTTTTTCAAGCCCTCTCTTTCCTGAAAGCAATAATATTTATAAAAGTAATTTAGTTTTTATTAGAAAATGTCTTTTTGGTTGGGGCCCGAGGATTCTCCCTGACAATATGAACCTCATAAAATTAAATAATCAGAAGTATGCTCCTGGCCATAAACTCAGTTGCCATTATCAGGTATCCTTGTGATTTGGTCTTCTAAGAACAGCATTCCTAGTGGCTTGTATGGAAGTTTTATATAGAGAGAGTAGGTTCTGTAGCAATAGAAAAAAAGGCATCTCTAGCACATGTGTAGGAAACATATGTATACATATATATGTATACATATGTGTGTGTGTGTGTATAAGAACCTCTGGCAAAGTATTGACTGACTGCAAGACCCTGTGAGCTCTAGTTCTTCCCAACTTGAAAGTAAAGGAAACTAAGGAGAGATCTGCCCTCACACAGGAGAGCAGAAGTATTTCAAAGGTTGTTAAACATTACTCCCTGCATATAAATACAGAATACATGAGAGTTTCCAGCTAAGTTGCCCATGGTTCTTTGTAATTTGTTTTCTCTCCTAAAAGAAGAATAGTCAAGACTCCAATTTTATCTTTTTTTGTGCTGAAAATTAATTGCTGTTTTCAATGTTAGATGATTTCAAGGACTATTAACATATATGGACTGGACACAGTGGTTAAGTGTGCTACACTTTGGTTTGAAGAGTGGCACCTTGGGAGGTAAATTAACCCATCTAGGCCTCTAGGCTACCATTGAGTAGATCCTTTGTTCCTGTAAGCCTCCTAGTATAGAGGTGATCAACTGTGTAATAATATGCATATTATTAAAGGAAACTCTGTGGTCAAGACAGCTTTATAGGTTGTATAATTTGTTAGTATAACCAAAGTTAATCATTGTTACAGGGGAAAGGTTTTTTTCTGAAAAAAATTTATAGAAAGTGTTTCCAGTTTTTCAGGTTACAGATGGAGTTGTGTAAATAAACTATTTCTCAGAATGTGATTTTCATGAGGAAGACTAAGTTTTACTTCATTATAAATGTAGACAATAGTTTATTTCTTCTATCTAAAAAATTCATTGAATTAACACTGACTGTATACCTATAAGAGTAATATATATTTATCAAAATACTTCAACTAATAGCAATCAGGAGCCACAGATTTAAGACCTAAACATTTTATACATATTAATACTGAATGTTCTAGTAGCAAACTCCTCATTTTAGATCTTTTTTTTAAAAAAGTTTCTCATTCATTCATTTTCTTTTCTTAGCACAACTATCTGTCATGAGTTAAAACTAAATGGACATGTTTTGAGGAGCTGTATTTATCACAGGCAGTAAACTTTAACCAAACTTGTATTATCAAGCTAAAGGAATCTCTGCTCACCCAGGTGAACTGTTTTCTGTATTTCTATGAAAAACATCTGTTAATTGGTTACTTAAATATCTACATTGTCCTCTGTGCTTTAATGGTCAAATATGATGGAAATTACTGGTATTCTGTTATATATAGGAGTACAACTGATGTATATGTAGTAATAAGACTAAAGCATGCAGTCAGTAGGCCTATCCAAATAAATTTCTATTCATTTAAATAGAATCCATTTAATTCCATACTAACTGTCATCTGCTCCCTTGCTTTTCCAGAGCCAAAGACTTAAATTAAATAGTAAGTCCTTCCCCTCACCCACACTCAAATTTAAGGCTCTACCAGGGGAGCTAGATAGTGTCTTAAGTGTGTCGATAGCACTTGTATGCCTAGGAAAGCCTTAAGAGATGATACCATTGCAGTTACAACGTGTTTGGGTTCCTATAATATCATTTGAGCTTCTTTTGAATTTTTCTTGTACAGGAACTTTTCATATTTACTTTTAGGAAACCAGGTACCATCTTTGAGGGGCATAGTATTTATTTACATAACACGTGTTTCTTTGGTGTTGAGCACATTTCATATATGTATATAGAATTTTACATATTAAATAATGCCTGGTTTAAATAATAGTATTATTACTTGTTCACCAGTTTCAAGTGCTTTAAATCACTCTCTATGTTGAGGTTATAGACAGCTTAGAATCATAATATAAGAGGATAGGAAGAACTCAACCACTCCTACCCTCTGCCTTAAAGGAGACCTGAAAATACCATTTTGCATAGTAAATAAAAGACTAGGTCTAACTTTCAGATGGAAAATCATTGGCTCCTTACTATGCTTTGTTTAATGCCAGTTCAGATGCTTGAAGAATATTATTAAATTCTTGCAGTAATTTCTCTACCCTAAATTATTCCTGTTCCTTTAACCTTACCTCAATGGTACTACTCCTATTTTCCAAACCTTGGCAATAGTCGTCATCCTCTACATATTACATCTTAATTATCACAAACAAGACTAAAACACTCTTGAAATGAATGTTTATTGCATTAATTATGGTAGCCACATAATAGCTTGAAACAGCTATGATGAAGAGACTGTGATAAAGGGCTGGCCTCTAAGTAAGGAAAACCTGGACTCAAGCTCCACTTACCTTCATTCAGCTCTTCATGAATCAAGTCCCTCAATTTCCTAGGCCAATCTGTAAGACCATAACTTGCAAAACAAGAGCTGATTTCTATCCTTAATGGGAGTTACATCCCTGGGAACTTATTACATGATTGAAATTTCGGAACTGATTTAAAAAAAAAAAGACTATTTCAATTCCTATACCATTATCTATTAAGAGCTATATGTGTAACTGTGTCACTAAAACTATATGAATGAGTACTTATGGAACAAACATTGTTTTTTTTCTTCTTATTGATTAAATATAGAAACAAGATAAACAGTACTTTATCTGAGCCAGGCTACTCAGTTACATGCAGTGTTCAGTTACTTGCCTGGTCCCAGTTTATTTAAGTATATTGAATGAGATTGTCCACTAATTAGAACACTGAAAGCATGGAAGTTCATTCCCTTCCAAAGGGAACAATTTTCTTGTAATCTAATATGATAAATGTTCATTTATCAGAAGAATAAACCCATTGATATTTATATATCTAACCTTGCTAACCTCCTTCACCAGTGGCATTAAATTCCTTGTCTGACATGAGAAAATCCATCAATATAAGCATCACCTTTGTACCAAATCATGCTGCATTGACTTTGATTATGTCAGACAGTTTTGGTTACAAACAAAATAGACCTACAATCCTACAGCAAAGATATAAAAAAATGATTATTAAAGAGGTGAAACACTTATCATACGAAGGTAGAAAAAGTTCAATGTGCAGTGACTCAAGGGAGGTAGCCAGCAAAATTAGAGGAAAGTCGGCCCTTCAGGTGGCACTAAAAAAGATGTAAGTGTTCAAGAAACATTTTGGACATGTAATTAATCTACATGATGCACTGATGTAGCACTCCTCATATAGGCATCCAGTGCAGGGGGAAAGGATTAGAAAGCAGTATATTTAGCTAGAACCAGAACCAAAAAGTAGAAAACTACCCAGCAGGATAAGAGTCTTCATTTGGGTATTAGTTATGCAAACCAGATTGAAAGATGGGTATTGAACTCTGGAGAGCCTTGTAGTTCTCCTCTTATAATAAATAAACTGCATGGATGGGGTCAATCTCAAAGATGTATGTGCTAAAAACAAAATTGTTTTCCTAATATCTAGTGAAGCCAGTAGTACAAATTTAAAATGATCTGGTTTGGAAAGAAGCCAATATTGGAAAACCTACTAGGTTACCTTTCAATTCAATTGGATCGATACAATGATAACTATTAAAGAGGATTGAGACTCCTGGCTTAGTGATCACTGCCCTCCCCATTCCCTCTTTATTTTATCCCCTATTTTGCCCTCATCTTTCATTTTCGCCCCTCTTAAGTAGTTTTTTTTCCATCCTCTAAAATATTCCCCAGTGGTCAAAGAAAAAGTGTCATCAACGACAACAACAAAAGAAAAGAATGATGGTGTTGACAAAGGACAGCTCGGATCATACACAATCACTTCCTCTTCCAGATCTTCCTGTGTTCCCTGTTGCCTCTCAAATTAAATCTAAACTCTTGTCAAGATTACCTTGCATGTATTCTTCACCATATATACACTTATTTATATTTATGTTTTCTTGTGTTAGAGTATAAGCTCCTTGAAATCAAAAACTCTTTCATTTTTGTCTTTGTATTCCTAGTACATGGCATAGTACCTGACACATAGTAGGCACTTGTCCAATGCTTAGTGATTGATCGGTATGCAAAAACATTTATAATCTGACACCACTTATTTTTCCAGCTTTATCTCCAGTTACTTCCTTTCACATATTCTGTGTGCAGCCAGACAGGACTATTTGTCATGCCCAAATTTCTTCCCTTCCTTTCCTATCTCTAGGCCTTTGCTCATGACATCTTCTCTGCCTGAAATACACTCTTTGCCATCTCTACTTGTTGAAATTCTACCTTCTTTAAGATCTAGTCCAGAAGTTACTTTCTCCATAAAACTTTCCCTAATCTCCCTCGCCAGAAATACCTCCCTTCTTAGAATTTTTTTATACCTCCCACATATATTTTTCATCCTTGTATTAGGAAATGTGCTGTCATCCCCATGACTGGATTGAAAGTTCATTGAAGACAGGGATCATGTCTTATTAATATCTGTACTCCCTAGGGTCTGTGATATGGTGAGAGTTGCAAAGTGGAAATGGGAGTCATAGGATAACTAGACATGGGAGTCAAATTCCATTAGTTCCTGGATGAATGCTTGTAGATGCCAGAATTTTAATGCTGTTATAGAAGCCTAGCATTGATTTAGGAATACCTCCTTGACAGCCAGATGCCCACTTTTTCTCCCGCCACGTCACGGTTGTTTATGTCATATTTAGAAATTCAAAAGCAAGTTTAGAAGATTTTTATTTCAGCCATATTTGCACCTTCATAACTTGTTTTGAATCATGTCCAAGTAGAATATTAATATTAATAGTCATCTTAAAATGAAATCCAGATTTATAACACTCCATTGTATATTTCTGGATGTCTTTAAAAAAATATTTTCTTTTTGGCATGCTATATGTCCCAACACAGATCCTGGTGTGGCAAAATTTGTGGTCTACCCAGAAGAGGACCAAATCAAGATTGAGTGCTTAACAAAGAAAACTGTAAATAACTCTTCTGAACTCAGTGTTGGGAAAAGCACATATATCAAGCATATAACATTTTTGATATATGAATCAGATGTTTTAGTGCTCTGATTACCTTGCAGGCAAATGAGCCAAAGGTAAAACTCCTCTGCATCTGGTTCCAGAGCTCATATTTATGGAGTTTATAACGAATTTTCCTATAAGAGAAGAGGTCAAAGTATTTGACAGGTGCAGAAACTGAGACTCAGAGAGGTTGTGACCACTAAAGTCACATGGCTAATGAAAGTGATAAAAGAGGAACTTGAATTGTAAGTTGAGGTCCAGTGTGCTTTGTAGTATATCAAATTCACACAGCATGTATTGAGCCAAAAATTTTAATAAAAATGGAAACTTAAAAACCCACAATTATTCATATATATGGATAATGTATATTATAATATATAATGTTATATTATATGAATTATATGCAATATATAAATTCTCATTTCTGTGATGCTCTAGAATCAATGTGGTATGAGAGGCAGAGTACTGAACCTTAGGTCCGGAGGGCCTGAGTTCAAATCCCACTCTTGATACTGATTGTGGGATCACAGGCAACCCACTTAAACTCTTTGGATCTTAGTTTCCTGATAAGTAAAATGGGAAGAGTACTCAAAACAGTGTATAGGACTTCTGTAAAAAAAAAAAGAAAAAGTACTGCTTATATGGGAACCATTATTATAAATAGGTTCTTCATAAATACTTGTTGTTGGAAACATGACCACTGTAATTATCACACTGATTTGATCATTGACATTTACATACCACTTTTCCCAAAGACCTTGTGAGGCAGGTTGTGCAAATGGACTGATTCTGGTTACTTTGTGCATTGATATATCGTATTAGTGGCAGCATGATAATAAGACCATTGGTTAAATAAGTCCAGACACCAAGAGAACTAAAAGGGACTTCAGCCATAGTCTCAGCCACCCCCTTCATTTTATGGGTGAAGAAATTGAGGCTTAGTGAAATTGTGACTTGCCCAAAGCTACATAGGTAAGTGTGAGAGGTAGAATTTGAACTTAGGCCCTGTGATTAAAATTGGTACTCTTTCCACTATGTTGTCCTGACCATGTTCTCTGGACTTTTTTGTGTGTAGTAAAACTCCTTAAAGGAAGAGACTCATTTTTTTGGTCATGTATCCCTATTGCCTACCATAGTGCCTGGCATATAGTAGATGCTTAATAAATAATACTCATATTGAATTCATTTGAATGTGGTGTCTGTAATTAATTGCTTAAAAGTGCTTATCATGATCTTTTTGTTAAAGATAGGTAAAATGTTTTTAAAATGAGAATAGGCTATTCTTTTTTTAACTTAAATAAATATGTGTACTTATAATAGAGTGATAAGGGAAAGTTGAAAGCAAAGTGCTAAGAGTAATGATGTATTTTTTTCTTTTTTAATTATTATTTTAAAAGGAAAAGCATACAACATTTCATGGGGCAGTGTGGACAGAGTGGCAGCCCTGGAGTCAGGAGGACCTGAGTTTAAATCTGGCCTGAGACACTTACTAGCTGTGTGACCTTGGACAAGTCACTTAACCTTGTTTGTCTTAGTTTTCTCATCTGTGCAATGAGAAGGAAATGGCATGACTCCAATATCTTTGCCAAGATAACCCCAAATGGGGTCACAAAGACCCAGACACTAAACAACAACTCCACCTAATGTTCCCCGGTTGTCTCCGATTCAACTACTAACCAGGCCCAACCCTGCTTAATTTCTTAGATCAGACAAAGATGAGGCATAATTGACTAAAGCTTCTCCTGATAATCACGTTTCTTTTTTTTCTTTTTGATTGATTTTATGGTTTGCTTACCATTGGCAAACTCTGATTTTAAAAGGTTTTTAGTTTCAATAAAAACTTGAAATACTAATTATAATTATGACATAAAAAATTCCCCACTCTGCAATGAACTAAAAGTAGTTAATTTCCCAAACATATATATACTTAGTACATGTCAATTTGGTTAGTACATTTTTATTACCTGCTATCCAGGGCTTTTGTCGGCCAAGTAGAATTTAATTGGTTAATACCAGACCAGTAGGCAAGCTCCAACCAAGAGTTGTTGTAGGATTAATGATTAGAACACCCTAAAAAACAGAAATCAGACCTCAAAAGTCATTTCTCCTAGAAATGAAATAATGACAGCAATGGTTACAATGACAATAAAGAGAGTTTACATTTATATATTGCTTTAAGGTTAGCAAAATAATAGTTCTGTGTCG
>CM053773.1:14379477-14493773 GCA_028658325.1 Potorous gilbertii | reverse complement strand
TGAAGGTTTGTGGCAACCCAGGGTCAAGGAAGTCTCTCAGCACCATTGTTCCAACAGCATGGCTCACATGGTATCTTTGGGTCACATTTTGGTAATTCTTGTAACATTTCAAAGTTGTTCATTATTATTGTATCTATTATTGTCATTTCTTGTCAGTAAGAGCTGTTACTAATGTAATTATTTTCAAGGTGCCACAGTCTGTACCCATATAAGATAGTATACTTAACTGATAAATGTTTTATGTGTATTCTCACTGATCCAATGACTGGCCATCCCCCATCTCTCTCTCCCTCTCCTTGGGCTTCCCTATTCCCATAGACACAATACTGAAGAATATTACATAAGCCTAGTTGATAAAGCAGCAGCAGGGTTTGAAAGGATTGACTCTATTTTTCAAAGTTCTATTGTGAGTAAAAATGCTATCAAAACAGCATTGCATGCTATAGAGAAATCTTGTGTGAAAGGAAGAATCAATAGATGTGGCAAACTTCATTGTTGTCTCATTGTAAGAAATTGCCATAGCCACCCACCACCACCCTGGTCAGTCAGCAGCCATCACCATCGAGGCAAGACCTTCCACCAGCAAAAAGATGACATATCATTGAAGACTCAGGTCATGATTAGCATTTTTTACCATTAGAGTATTTTTAAAATTAAGATATATACATTTTTAAGATATAATACTATTGTATACTTAATAGACTATACTATAGTATAAATATAACTTTATATGCACTGGGAAACCAGAAAATTCATGTGACTCATTTTATGTGATATTTGCTTTATTGTGGTAGTGTACAACCAAACCCTCAATATTTCTGAGGTATGCCTGTAGCCAGCACTCAACCTTTCAAGGAATACAAGAGAAACTGTTTCTTTAAGAACTAAAACCTTCATTGGGAGGCAATAACTTTGTATGAGATGATTAAAGTAGTAGAAAAGATTAAAGTATTGTAGTAACAAGCAGACATTAAGTCACCATATTCATTCATTACAGGAGAAAACTCAGACTTCTAGAGATTGAGGGGCTTGCTTGTCCATGGTGGTTTGGTTTGTAATCACCAGTAGGATTTGAACCCATGCCTTTCATTTGTTTCTAAGTCATTTAGGACTTCAGGGAAAGTTGTTGATGTGTACTTACAGGAAGTAGGACTCAGAATGGATAAGATGATAAGAATTATTTAGAGAGATGGAAGACAAGGCAATGTCATGAGGAAAGACACGAAAGAATAACTGAAATTTTTACAGAATCTTAAAAGTTTGTGAAATACTTTGCATGTATTATCTCATTTCACCATCTAGCTACCCTGTGAGGTACATGTTACAGTGATTTTTAATCCTCATCTTGCAAATTAGGAAATTGAGGCTTCTGGCAGTTGTGAGCTGTCCATGGTTACACGCTGACCATCTGAAGTAGGATTTGAACCTATATCTTTGTGACTTCTGTCATATCCTTTAGTTACTACTATATGCAGCTTCTCAGTGGCACACATGGGAAGGTGGCTCTAAGCAAATTGCCCCAACTAGAGCTAATGGCTTGAACTGGGAGAATGTAGGATATGTAGCTCAATAGGCAGGATGGAGTCCTGTTCTGGAATCCCTTGGATGCCCGCCAAAAAGGCTAGATTAGATCTGTAGGTCATAGGAGGTGATTATCCAATCTCTACATGATACCATCCATTTTTACTTTGGGTAATACTTGTAAATGGTCAGCAAGAAACCATCCTAAAAATAATCTATGCAGCAGGTGCTACCATGCAAAGGAGTTTTTGAGAGAGTGGGTAGTGAGTAATTGCTTTTTTAGTATGTGATGGACAACAAAGTGTAAAGAACCATTTTCATATAATTGGTCTCAATCCCTCCAAGAGAGTGCTCAAGAAGTTGGCTCATGTTGATTTGCTTGAGTTTTTGTGGAAATAATGCTTTTGATGAAAGGTACATTCCTAACAACATTTGATATACAGATAATTGCAGTTCCAACAGCAGTTTTTCTTTGATAGTGTCAATTGAAGTATCAGCCACAGAAAGGAAATAGCCATTAGAAATATTGGCGGTAATAGAGCATTTCCCTTCTGTGTTGTGATATGTATTGTTATCATGTGAGTCCTTGATATTGATAGAACCACATGTAGGTTTAACTGCTATAAAAAGTCCTATTCTTCCTATTAATAAAGAGAACTTGTGCCTTCAAGTGGAGAAGGGATTAGCTTTTGCTCAAGAGTTAATTTCCTTCAACTGAAAGTTTAAGCATCTGTTCCAAAGATAAGATCCTGGGATCCTAGATTGAGAGAAGGGAGCCTAGAGGCCATCTATTGCCACCCCCTTTATTCTATACAGTAGGAAATAGATCCAGAAGGGTTAAGTGATTTTTTTCCAAAATTACAGACAGCTAGTGGGAGATCTAGGTTTTAAATTAAGGTCTTCTCAGTCCAAGTCCAATATTTTCTCAATGTACCACTAAACACAGAGTTCCTAAATAGTTAGCATGATGCAAACAGAGCTGGGCTTCTAAATCTTCAGCAGGATGTCCAAGGAAATAAGGACTGAATTTGTGATTTCACTGATGCAGGGAACTCTACAAAAGCAGGTCAGCACCTTTTCTTCAATTTATAGTCTTAGTTGCCTAGAGCACTGAGGGGCTGGAATTGATCAATGATTATAACCAGTGTGTGTCCAAGGTGAGACTTCATGGAGCCAAGCCTTCTTCTCATGATGTCTAAACAGGAATTTGTTAATTCTTTTCCTCCAAAGCATTATTGAGATTAAAGGAATTATAATTTCAATATAATTTCAATCATAGATTCTCAATTTTTAGACAATATTGTAGTAACAAAGTATTGTTTAATAGAAGATGTTGTTACTGGAAAATATTAACTAAAATGAATAATAAATGTAGTACTTTGCATGAATGATCTCATTTGAAATGCACAAGAAGCCTAGGAGGTAAAGATTAAAAGTGGGTCACTCCTTCCACTACCTTGTAGCTAAAATGTCCTAGAACTATGCCTGGAAAGAACCAACCAAAGAGAAAATTTAGTGTAACCCCCTCATTTTCCACATGAGGAAACTGAGGGTCAGAGAGATTACTCAGCTCATATAGGTAGTAAAAAGCTCAGCTAGAATTCAAACCCAGTTCTGTTTGTCCTGGACCATGACTGAATCTCAAAGAGGATAGACAGATAAATACCCCACGATCACACAGCTAATTAAGTGTCTAAGGCAAGATTTAAACCCAACTCAAAAAGTATTTTTAGATTTTTCTTTTTAGCCGGTCTTGGTAGCTTTTGGTGGCATAGTGGATAGAGCATTGGGGTCTACAGACAGGAAGACCTGATTTCAAATGTAGCCTCAAACATTTGTTAGCCATGTTACACTGGCAAGTCATTTAACCTTTGCCTCAGTTTCCTCAATTATAAAACGGGGTTAACAATAGTACCTAGCTTGCAGTGTTGTTGTGAGAATCAAATGAGATAATATTTGTAAAATCGCTTAGCACGGTACCTGGTGCTAAAGAAATACTTACTGCTTTCCTTCCTTTCTTTGGAATCAAGCTACCTCTAGCATATATTGGCTGTGGGAACCTGAATGACTAAAATCTCTCAGTATTCTAGACAATTTTCTGAGATTATAAGTGGGAAGGAAGGTGCTAACCTATACTGGTAGAGGGAGATTGCTCAATCAATTCCTTATACCCATGAAATGACAAATCCTGTCCCTATCTCAATTATTTTCCAATAGTTTTTCACATGAGTCTCTTTGGAAAAGAGGAGGGCATCTATACATGTTCTCTTTGAGTGCCAATATTTTCTGAATGTTCAATCAAGCTAAAAGGTTGGTACATTTGAGTATTTAAGATGAAAGGTTCTGAGTTCAATGACAAAAAGGCCACAGAGAATGATCTGTCCATTTCGCTCTTGTTCATTTTTAATGGGGATTTAAAAGCATCTGGAACCTTGTTCATTTTACACGTGTTTCTGTTGTGTAAAAAGCCTGTTATTTGTCAGAAACCAGGCTGCAACTATCAGAGCTATATGTTTTTAGACACACACACACACACACACACACACACACACACATCCTTTAGCTAGATGTGTGTAAGCCAACCACAGCTCCTTGGGAATCCCAGAAGCAGATGATTTGCATTCACCAATCTACATAATTAATTAATCTTTTTATAGTACTGCCTAAAAGGGATCAGCAAAAAAAAAAAGATTAAAAAAAGAAACTGTACTATTTTCAAGGCAAATCTAAGCACTAGAAAGGAGTATGGAGTATAGAGGACAGTGAAGGTTTTGAGCTAAACCCATCAAAGCAAGAAATTCAAATTTGAAGATTTTGATTGGGTTGAAATGGGAGGGAAAGAGATGGCTAGATTAGGAGACAATATCCTGAAACATTTTGTGGCAGCATCTGAGCCTGGGAGGCCTTACTAAAATTGGAAACAAAAAATTAAAGATTTAACTCCATTCAAACTAAAGTGAGTTTTTTAGGGTGAACAACCCAAATCCCCATTCCCCACCCCCATTTGTTTTTGTTTTTGCACTTATATTTTTACAAATCATTGTGATAATTTAATGGAAGAAAAGAATTATGTTTTTTTTAATTGGAGCAGCTTAGTGGTTCAGTGGATAGGGTGCTGTACCCAAAGTCAGGAAGAGTAGTTTAAATCCAGTTTTAGACACTTATTAGCTATGTGACCATAAGTAAGTCACTTAACCTCCCTTTGCCTCAGTTTCCTCAACAGGAAATATGAGAATAATAGCTCCTACTTCCCAGGGTTGTTGTGAGAATCAAATTAGTCAACATATAAAGCACTTAGCATAGCACCTGGTACGTAAGTATTATTACTGTAATTTTGAATCAAAGAGCCACCCAAAGAAACGGTTGATTCAAAGGATTGTGACTGATTAAGAGTCAACCTCTTCACCAACTATCTCTAGGGGTTTGAGAATATTATCGGTTCCATGAGCAAGAGTAGCCAATCATTCATCATAGGGCCTGATTCAAGTGTTGAAGAAGGGAATCACTGTTTTTTTATATGATACAGTTATAATCTTGCAGAGCTATAAATCTAGCATTCAATTCAACAAATATTTATTAAAGTGCCTACTGTGTTTATGATAGTAGATGCTATTACATCATTTGTTGTGGATAAAACACTCTCTTTACTACAGCTGAAATTTAATAACCTTTCATTATTTCTTTCGATGGATCTCTATTATTTTCCTTGCTGCTTATACTGCTGGGCCATATCATCTTGAATTTGTTAGAAATTGGCATGTAATTATTTTCTAGGTTTTTCATGCTTACAGAGTTTCCCCCCCTTTCAATTTGAGGACCAGGACTGCTGCATTTTAATCTGATTCATCCCTCTAGCTCATTTATTTTGGTGATGTTACTTAGAAAACACTTTCCTTACAACAACCCTGATAGCTATGTAGAGTGGGTATGGGGAAATTCAGAGGTTTAAAAAGGTTAAGTTAACTATATACCCAAGATTTATACAGTTAATGCATCAGAGCTGGGGCTTGAACCTAAATCATGGGTCTCAGAGACCTATGTTTGCCTATTGAATTCAACTTAACTAATGTATCTATATTAAGTGCCTATATTAAGAGCAGAGAGGTGTCACAGTGAACAGAGCGATGGGCCGGAAGTCAGGAAGACCTGTCTTCCTGAGTTCAAACCTGACTTCAGACACTTACTAATAGATGACCCTGGGCAAGTCATTTTACCTTGTTTGCCCCAGTTTCCTCATCTGCAAATTGAGCTGAAGAAGGAAATGTCTAACCACTCCAGTATCATTGCAAAAAAACCCCAAATGAAGTCATGGAGAGTTGGACATAACTTTTGTATTTATATCCTCAGCTCCCAACACATAGGGTCTGACACATAGTAGGAACTACCAACTAAACACTGAGTGATTAATGTAACTTCTAGAGGTAAAGATTGAAGTAAAAAGCTTCCAACACTGAAATCCCTTCAACTAGAAAATGCTGTGATTTTTTTTTGTTGTCTCTTTTCAAAGCTGATCCTTCAAAATAAAATTGATACATTAATTGTAGAATGTTAGAACCAAAAGAGACCTTAGGAATTATCTAATCCAGCCACTTTATATTAGAGATGATGAAACTGAAACTGAATGAGGTTAAGTGACTTACCTAAGCAGAGACCTGACAACAGAGCTAGAATTCAAATTTAGGACTCATGACTCCTCCCTCCACTGAGAAGGTGGGAAAATCTTATCACAATTTTCAGCAAGATAGATGTTTAGTGGATTAAAAAATAACTTTATTCAACAGGTTAATAATAATATAACACCTGTTAAAAGCCAATACCTTAGTTGTTCTGAACATATAGTTATCCTAGGTGAGATTTTCAAAGACATATGGTATAGCAATTAACCCATTGCAATATCTAGCCTGAGATCTTTTAGTAAAATAACAAACCTTGAGTACATTCAGAGAAAGATTATAAGAAGCACTAGAAACTCAAGACCATTTTATACAAAGATCAGTTGAAGAAAGAGGGATTGTTTAGCCTAGAGAGGACAGTGCAGAATTGATGCTGGCTGTCTAAATATTTGAAGGGCTGCAGTATAAAAGAGGGATTAGGTTTGTTTTATTTGATCCTAGCAGGAAGAAAATGTAGCAATGGATAGAAGCTGTAGAGAGGCAGATTTAGACTGGACATATTTGAAAATTTCTTAGTATTTGGAGTTGTCTCAGTGGACTACATTGGGAAGTAGTGGGCTCACCCTCACAAGAAACATTCAAGTGGATGCTGAATGATCACTTGTTGGGGATATTGTAGAAAGGTCCCATCTAATTGACAGTCTTTGACCTTCCTTGTTTCTTTTCTTATTTTGGGTGAGTTAAAAATATCTTTCAATAATTTCCTTGAAACAAATCACAACCTTTACATTTTGTGAAATTGTTAGACATGGTTGGGGACAAGGAACAGTATATTTTTCACTATTTAAATATACCATTATGTACTTGGGAAATTTTCACCATGTATGAATGTGATGTGGTTTAAAGGGTTCAGGGACCCCGCAAAGAACAGAATACAAGACAGAATCATCAGGAATGAATTCATGAACTCAAGTCTTCTTTAAGTCAAGGTGGCAAAGGTTTATTATAAAGCCAATACTGGTGACAGAGCTCCTTAAAGAAAGTGAATTCCTTAAGGAACTTGCAACCTAACAGGAGTCATGCTAAAGCTTATATAGGAAAAAGTAGTGGATTATCTGGCATACATGCTAATTAGGTGATAACTTACAACCTTGGTTGATGGCATCATTCATTACTGAAAACTAGGGGAAGGAGTTTCTAAGGAGTGTATTTTTGGACTGTTACATCTGTAGCAAGATACCTTTGAGGTGATGTCTATAGCTTGACCTCTGAATTGAATATGATAACTTTGGGAATCAATACATGATAATTCTGTGATGACAAGATAGTCCTGTTTTTACAAGAACACTTCTTCAGGGGTCACCTTGTTCTTGTGATGGGAGAAAGAGTTTGTCTTACTTAGAGTAGGGAGGAGAACAAATGTACATCCCATGTATCTTTCCATGAAAACCGGAGTTTGCAGAGCTCTCCCTCCCTGTTTTTGATTTGTGGACCAGGACTACTATATTTTAATCTATTTAATCCCTCTAGCTCATTTATTTTAGTTGTGTGTTGTTTAAAAAACATTTTCCTTGCAACAACCTTGTTAGCTAAGGATAGTGGGTATTATTACTCCATTTTACATATGAGGAAATTCAGAGGCTTAAAGAGCTAACTGTACACCTAAGACTATACAGTTAAGGAGTCAGAGTCGGGGTTCAAGCCTAAGTCAAACTGCAATCTGGGGAGCTTGTACTGTTTTAAGATTTGTGACCATACAGTATCCCTGGGAGAAAATCTCCTTCTACTTCAGCTAGCTGTGGACTACTAATCTAGCCCCATCCATGTTTTGTTCCTGGTCAGTTCCTTGGCTCAGGACTTCTTGTCTTCACTACCACGTGATTGGGTTCCTACTTTCTTCAACTCTGTCACTCATCTTCATTTACATGCATTCATCTACACTTACTAGAGAATATGAATTCAATTACATTTGGAATTATTCCTAGCTGCATTCAGATTCAACATACTTTTGTTAAGTACCTACTACGTGTGCTGAGCACAGGGTTAGGGGCTAGGAAGACTGTATTAATACTGTATACTACTGTTAGCAGACTGTAGCATCAGAGGACCTTGAGACCTAGGTCATACATAGACCCAGAGCTAGAAAATTCTCAGAGGCCATTGAGTTTAAACCAAAAACAAAAGCCCAAATAATCTCTGCCCTCAGGAGCTGATATTTAAATCTTGTTTTACCTGAGCTTGGTGATTGCTTAGCCTCCTTCAAGCTAATGAAATCAAAATTTCCTAATTTTCAATGCCAAGTGACCCAAATTACTGATAATATCTGTTTGACTCCTCTGTTTGAATTAATTTCCAAACCTGATAGCCAAGCCTTAAGAATTACTGAATAAAACTAGTTTCTTCTTGAGATGATTTTCCTCATTTTGTGCTACCTGTTTTTAGCACTGCAGAGAAATACTTCAGAATCAGAGGGAACCAATGCTTTTGAGCAAAAGGGCAAAGTTACTTCTTTTAGTGGAAAAGCTCGTTTTTTCACCATGGCAACCAGTGTATCATATGACATGCACACCACATGGCCCTTGAAATACAGAATCCTTTAAGAAGCAAATGTATACCAAACCATAATGAGCTTTCATTTTATTTCTTTTGTAAAAAACCTTACAAGTGGAATGTCCTTGAGTCTAGTAATTTCTGTGATACACTTAGGTAGTTGCTGATCATATGAGAAAAGAGTAGCAGACTGTAGCATTTAAATATTTTAAATGATACATGAAAAGTTCATAAACACAAGACAGACTCTTAAATCCTAGGAGCCACATATTCTCATATCCTATAAATTTCAGAGGTCCAGAACTAACTGGAATGTAGCATTGTTCTTACCTAGTGAGCTGCCTTCATCAAATTTGCATTAATAATGTAAAAATGAAAAAGGTGCATACTTCAAGTAGAGTTTAATTGTGGCCCTCAGTCACACTGTTGGTGCTAATTTAAACTAGGCTTCTGGGAAAAAACTGGAAGAAAGAAGTTCAATAGAGGAATAGGAAAATTAAAAATAAGGCTAAATCTCATTTAAGGGGAGACAGTCAGGGGATGCATAACTCAACTTAAAATTTCTCTTTTGCCCTTTCCACAGGGGAGGACAATTGGTTCAGTCAGCTCTTTTTAGTCACATTTATTGAAAATCTCCAACCTCAATACTTCCCAAATATATTCCCTAATGTTAAGATGCTTCCTATTCAGTTGTTCTGGTCTCTCATATCTTCAGAGTTGTAGTGTGTCCTTTAATATTTTGAGTTTCCAATCAGGTGAATCATGAAGGGACTGATTTCTACAGGTAGATACTGATCAGATCCCTTCAGGTCCCCCAATAGGAATGAGTTGTATTGAAATGTAAAAGGCTCTTTTTACTATTGTCATAAATCAATATAAAAATATCTTAAAAGAATGTGATCATGATGGGAGCAGGTGGTCACATAAGGAAGATAGGTAAAGATTCATTGTTAAAAAAGAAGAGACATGGAATATGAATATATTAGTAATTATGAGAATGGAATATGTAAGTAAATATGACAGTATAACTATAGTATCATTATATACTCTTTCTTGTTAACATGAAAAAATTGTATTTTGAACTAAATAATCATAGGTAGCATTTATATACCATTTAAAAATTTGCAAAGAACTTTACAAATATTCTCATTTATCCTCACAACCACCTGGTGAGATAGGTACTATTAATTTCCTCATCTGTAAAATGGGAATAACAAGGCAAGCAAAGGTTAGATGACTCAAGGTCGCATAGCCAGTGAATGTCTGAACTCAGGTCTTCTAGTTTACAGATCCAAGGCTTTATCCACTGCCTCCATTTATTGTCCATTTTCCCATTCCCTCAATCTTCTGCCATTCTATACCCTCTGCCCTGACATGCACTGTTTCATTACAACCACTAAATTGTCTTTTCTATAGCTAGTTTTAGGGACTTTGAGGAGAAGATTAAGGAAGGGCAGATTCATTTACACATAAATTTAGTGAAAGACAAATATATGAATTAGTTTGGTCATCATTTCATAGAAAGCTTTTATTATTAAAATGCTTGTATTTTGCACTGTGGGGGAAAATGTTATTTATGGAGATGCTTTAGATATTTTGATGTCTTATGATTCACAGCCATGTAGCAGTTTGGAAATAATATTAAAGAAATGGGCCTTTATTTCTAGAAGAAGCTTGGGGTTATTATAAGAAATTCAGTTTTCCAAAGACAATCTGATCTATACTTCTTCAGGACCACTCTTTTGAGTGGTGGTAGATGTCATTTAGAAGGTTTTGAAATGCTTTGCATGATGCCATCCCCAAACAGGACCATATGGAGGACCATCTCTGAGGAATCCCTCTTTAAGGAAGTCTCTGCCCTTGATCTCTTTTTCCTACTCCATGAAAATAGCTAACACTTTTGACAAGCATGCACCCTCCTGTTTATGAAACTGATCATTTATATAACTTGAGGCACTGTTTATTCATTTATTTATCAATTTGTTTATTGGAGGACCTCCTAGGCTCACAGTAAGAAATTATTTATAATTCAAACAATTTATCCAAATTTCCAAAGTATGACAGACAAGAGTAAATGAATTCCTCAAAGGAATGGATCCACTGGGACTGGGATTCTTAACATTTTTGGTATCTCAGAGCCTTTTTGGCAATCTGCTGAAGTCTATGGACCACTCCTCAGAAGAATGTGATTAAATAAATAAAATAAAGGACATAAGATTACAAAGAAACATGGAATGTTTTTGGTTTTTGTTTTTTTTTGCTTAGAGACAGTCTTAATTATCATGAAAAGTAGTTATAATCATTTTGTATATGTGTGTGGTTCTCTTGCAATAGACCGCAACCCTGAATTTTTGAGCCTTCTCAAAAATGGTATTCCTGGTTACAAGATTTAGAGAATACAAATCCAAGGGGAAAAAATCAAAAGCAAGTTTGGATAATAGGTCAGACTTATAATCCTAATAATCTCAGATGTGTACTAATATAATTAAAAAGGAAATATATTAGTTAATTCATTGAAGAATATCTTGTTTTCACTTTATCGACTAAAAGCACAATTTGAATTGAGGTATCTTCAAAATTTTTAGATTATTACTACCTTTCAATAACACTTGCATTTCATGAATTTATGTGAATGAATAAATGAGTGAAAAAATATTAAGCACTTGGCATGTGCACAATATCCTATTAAGTGCTAAACATGCAAAAACAAACAAAAAATAAGGCAATCTCTGCCCTGGGGAGCTTACATTCTAAAAAGAGAAATTTTGTCATTTAGACATATCCAGTTCTTCATGACCCCATGGATCATAAGCCCGCCAAGCCCTTCTATCCTCTGTTAAGTCTATCCCAAGTTCACAATAAGAGGAAGCAACATGGTCAGGGTGAAATACAGCAAAGACACAGATACGTAAATATATACAAAGTAGGTTGAGGAGAGGACATTAACAACCAGGAGAATCAGCCGGTATCTCCTGTACTTGACACTCTAGTGAACTTGAAGGAAGCTTTGGCGTTTCTAGAGACAAAAGTTTATTAACCTTTTTTTTAATATCTTATACAAGAAATTATTTTTCAGACATGGGTTAGACCAGAAGACCATTGAGCTCCTTTCTGATTATGAGATTCTACAAAAAAAGATTTCCTCTCTAGTTTAGTTGTGCAAAGTGTATACTTGTTGACAATACAGTAGCATGCCTTGTAACTTGATTGAGTGCATAACTTCCAGTGTTAAGTATTTAAGCTGTAAACACTTAGCCAAGATCCTTTGTCAACATTTTACTGGGAATATTTTTATACTGAGTGAATAGTTGGGATATAAAAACAACCTAACATTTGCTGTTGCTGTTGATACAGCTTCTTGGATACTGATAGGGATGAGTGACTTGAAATGTTAGGTCAAGGCAAGAGACTTAAAAATAACAAAAACAAATTTGCTGAGCAAAAATGCCTCTAGAGAAACACTTCAACAACTGCAGCTGAGCTTTGCAGTCACTTCAATAGGATGAGAGAGAGAGAGAGAGCATTTAGGAGAAAGGCTGCATTCATATGTTCCTCTTAGGAGTTATTTTAATTTGCTTAAGTTACTGCAGTGACCTACACATAGCAAATAAAATGTTTCCTTTTAATTTAAACAGAGATAATGTTTGAGAAAGTCCTATAATGTTTAGTTAGGAGACTTTAGAGAAACATGTGTCGGCAGCTTTTTTCTTAAACACAATCTCGAGCTATTGAGGTGACTGCAAACATAGGCTGCAGTTGTTGAAGTGTTTCTCGAGAGGCATTTTTGTTCAGCAAATTTGTTTAATCCATCCCCCATATTTCCCTCTCAACAAAGAAATTGTTTTCTTCTTCTTTCTCTTTCCTTCCCTCCAACCCTTCCTTCTTTCCATCCTTCCTTCCTAAATCCCTATCTTTCTCTTTCTATGTGAGTAGTTTTCTTCCTCTCTTCCTTTCTCCTTCCTGGCTTTTTTTCCTGCTTTCCTGACAGCAAATTACCAGACATACTTTATATATGCACACTGTGTGAGTAGGTGGGCAGAAGCCCTTGGAATGCATCCCACATTCCTTTATTATTGCTCCTAAAATACAAAGCATTCTATTTAGCAGAGAAACTTCATTCTTTATGCTAATAATTGGCATCAAGGCTCCTAGCCATTTTTCAATATTATTAAAAGCAAATAGTAGCATACTTTGCATTTTCAGAGCATCACAACAGGACAATATCTGTCAATTATAATGTTCTGACAGGTGGCAATGAATTGGCACGGTGGGTAGAATTGGCACGGTGGGTAGGATGTTAGTCTTCGAGTCAAGAAAACTTGCATTCAGTTATTACTTTGACACTTGATAGCTGTGCGACTGCAGACAGGTTACTTGACCTCACTGAGCCTCCTTTTCCTCCTCTGTGAAATGGAGAATATCATCCTTGCATGGCCAATTTGTTTTGAGAATCAAATAACCTATACAAAGTGTTTTGAAAGCCTTAAAAATGCTATATAAAGTCTATCTTTATCTTTTCACTTTGAAGGAAAGGTCCTGCTTTATCCTTATATCTCTGCTCCCCATCCTAGCAATTGTCCTAATGATTTTGTTGTAGTTTCTTCCTGCTACCACTTCTACTTCTCTTCTACCATGGAGCCAGATGATTAATATCCTATGGGATCTTCTTTGTGGGTGATAAGAGCATCTTAAACTTCATTTCTTTCATCTTTACCAACACATTTCTTTATCACAAAATTTCCAGGTGATAGATTCTAGTAATCACAATTATACTATAGATGCACAGGCATTTTTCCATCATTTGGTTTCTCCAAGGCAATTCTAACCCTAACAATGCACTCTGACAAATCAGGTCAAAGTTCTCCTCATTGATCAATCTACACTATATCCGTAATAAAATGGAAACTTCCTCTTCTGAATGCATGATTTGCCTTTGTTTCCATTTAATGTACTGATGTTCTTTGTCAACATAGAGTTCACACAAAGTTTTTGGATTTTCAATTTTCTGCCTTTTCAACTTCAAATGTTGCCCTTTTCTTGAATTACAATATAAAGGTATTTATAAGTTGAATTGAAACACATTATCAAAAAATTTGCCTTTCATTATTTTTCAGGCTTCCAAAGAGTGCATCATAGCCACTCTGTTAGTGTTTTTTTTTCCTGTGTGACCTTTGACAAGACATACCTCTGTCTGATCCTGGCCCTTCACCTTTAAAATATGGGATTAAACTAAATCAATTCTTCTCTGAAGTCTGGTCTTCAGGCTTCTGACAGTCTCCAAGACACTTTCAGGATATATGTAAGGTCAAAACAAGTTTTGTAATAATACCTGTGTGAGGCCAGATTTTCTTTACATGCTTCTACTAAAACTTTTTCACAACCTATTGAATACAGAAGCAGATAAGAGAACCAGTTGTCTTTTCTATTAGCCATTCATTAAAAATCTGCAAAAATAAGAGAAAACAAGACCACTCCTCTTGCTGTAATATTTTGTTTGTAAAATAGTTATCTTCATAAAATATTATTTATGTTAATATGTAATGAGCTTACTTTTGTTATTTAAATGAATGATTAAAATAAACATTTAAAAATATACTAGTTTTAATTTCAAATACAGTAAATACATAATAGAAAGATATAGACCACATAAACGAAAACTTTTTAGTATCCTCAATTATTTTTAAGTGTGAAAAGGGGTCCTAAAATCATAAAGTTGGAGAACTGTTGGACTAGATTACCATCTAAAATCCCTTCTAGATCTGACAGCACAAGTTCATGTGCCCCCCCTCCTACCCAAGATCTTTCCTGATTCTTTCCTCCCCACAGTGGTTAGCACTGTATTGAAATTGCTATGTGTTTGCTGATTTGTACTCAAGATTTAACCCTACAACAGAATGTAAGTTCCTTGAGGGCATTTTACTCTGTATGGTATCTGGAACATGGGAAGTAGGTGGCATAGTATAATACTGAAGTGAATTGAAGTGAATTCATCCTTTCAACAAAGTAATGCAACAATTTTTATCATTCCTGACAATCTTACCTTGATCATATCTCCCTGTAAAAGGGAATCTTCTTTCATTCTTGTAATTACCTTATCCTTTATTCCAAATGTCTCAGTGAGTCGATTTTATTTTGTGTTTTGTGATGGTTCTCAAACAGCTGGTCAGCTGTAGCACAGTTCAGCATGGATTGCACCACTAAAATATCCACCAAAAGAAGCAGTTGCAGCACATGTTGAAAAGATGAAGTTAATTAATAGAAGTGGAGTTGTAAAAAGGCACTTGGGGAAAATGTCAGGGAGAATGCACGCCCCGTCGAATCACTGCTATGCTTGTTACCCGGCCACTGACAAAGCACAGCTGGGACTGAGTTTTAACAATGCTGCAGACAATGCTGTCTTGTTCCCTGACAGCTGGTTAGTGTCTTTGCTACACTGTGGGCTCAACACAAGATATCATTAGGATTTTTTTCTTTTGATTTTGTTCTTTTGGTGCTTTTGTATCCTTATCTCTGTGGGTTTAGGAAATGAAGTCTTTTAATGATGGAGAGTGGAAAAGGAAATTTTTAAAAAAGGAAAAAAAGGAGATGGGATGCTAAGGAAGCCATTTGTTTGAACTATACCCTAATTTATTATTGATGGGAAAAGGTTCTGATTGGTTTAAATGAATATGTATGCATGACTCCACCTATCAAATAATGTTAATTTTCTTTTCAGAAATGTGACATTAGGTGAAAACAGTATAGGGGATAGTTCCTTAGGAGTGATGCTAATATGTATAAAGAAGATAAAGGTTGTTATAAGATCAGAGAGTTAGCATGTCTTCTTCACAATCACTATTTCAGTTAATTGGCTACCATTTATTTGTGTGTAGTGATCAGCTGGATGTTGTTACAGTAGGTTTTTCATGATGTTAAAGTAAGGTTTGCTTATACTGTATTCATGGTGCTGTTGCAAAACCACATTGGGTCATGGTAATGAGAGGTGTGCCTGTACCTAAAATAAGAGAGCTGAGAATTTAACTAGAGCTTGTTGCAACATGTCAAAACTAATTCAAGCTCAGTTTGTTGGGAAACCCTTCTTGTCACGCTACCCAGTACTTCTCATGCTGTGGATACTGATTCTTTTAGAACTTAGCTTTCTTAGCACCTTCCCCTTGCTTCCATTTTTGCTTCCTCTCAGTCAAGTTGTGTGACTCAGAAAGTTGGCAATCATCGGAAATGAGCATAAGACCCAGGAGAGCATCATAATTCAGAGGATTTTGTTTTATCGACAGGAACATAAAATTATAATTCTTGGAATTTTTTATCAATTGAAACTATCTTTGTGATACTTTACCAAAGAAACAAAACCAACTCAATGAAATTTTTGCATAATACATTTTTTTTTACAACTTAAGAGGAAGATTTCCTCTTTAGGATTATTTTCCACTACCTTCTTATAACATTATCCAATAAAAAAAATAATTCACAAGTACTGCAAAGATTATTAAAATATAGATCATTTAAATGGATATTTTAACAGCAAAGAGATTAGCAAGAAAATATGATTTTGTAATCTATTTTTGAATTGTCAGTATTGTATTATGCTATTAAAAATTCTCATTTTAATTTTTTTCATTGTGCTTCTAGTTAGTTGATTTTTAAAAGATTTTTTTAAAAGATTTTTATGACAATCAGAAGAGTTACATGTGGAAGAACTTTCAGATAAAGATGACCAGGATATTGAAAGGTCTTAAGTTACATTAACTGGCCACTTGAAGAAAGCTATAGAAAGAGAAGACAGCAGGGACATGAGAGCAGAATTAGATGAAATGGGTAGATAATTTCTCTGAGCCTTACTTTGTACAACTGTGAAATCAGGAAGTTGGACTAACCCAGGGGTGGAGAACCTCAGGCCTAGAGGCCACATGTGACCTTTTAGGTCCTTGGATGTGGCCTTTGGACTTTTCAGAACAAATCATTTTATTAAGGGCATTTGTTCTATGAAGTTTGGATTCAGTCAAAGGGCAACACTTGAGGACTTAGAGGGCTACATATGACCTCAGGGCTGAAGGGTCCCCACTCTTCGACTAGCTGAATCAATCAACAAATACTTTTTAAGCACCTACTATGTTCTAGGTCCTAGGGATGTAAGTAAAAAGAATGACACACTCTCTTCTCATAGTTTGCATTTTAATGAGGGAAATGAGAAGTACATGTGATAAAATATGTGGAGAAAAGGTAAAGTAAACAAGAACAAATATACACAGGCAGTTAAACTCCAAGGTAGTTTGGAAAGGAGGGCATTGGCTGTTGGGTAGTCAGTTAGGGCTTCCTGTAGAAAATTACTTAGAAGCTGTGCTTCAAAGAAAGAGAGGGATTCTGGGATATTGAGGTAAAGAGAGTATGTGTTCCATGCGTGTGAAATGGTCAGTGCAAAGACAGAATATCATATGTGAAAAACAGAGAGAAAGTCAGTTTGGCTGGATTGTGGAGCACAGGGTGAAAAGTTAAGTCCATTGAGACTGAAAGGATAAATTGGGGCCTGGCTGTGTAAACCAGGTTGCTTTAAAAGCTTAGGTGAGATTATATTTTATCCTGGAGGCTTTTTGGAAACCACTGGAATTGATTGATAGTCATCTGGTCCAATCTGTGCGTAAAGAAAAGTATTTTGGCAGAAGTGTATTCAATGGACTAGTACGGTCGCCTTACTGCATGTAAGGTGACCAGTTAGAAATTACTGCAATAACCTAGACTGAAAGGGTTAAGGACCTGTACTGTGAGTAGCTTAACGAACTCAGATTTGAGAAATATTGTGAAAGAAATATCAAGATTTGACAACAGATTACTTACAAGAGCTGAGGACCTGAGAAGTCAAAGATAATGCTGAAGTTATAAACTATAGAGAATAGAGAAAAAAGGAAGAGGTCCTCCTTGAGAACCTTGAGAAGATAATGTCTTATCTCCTTAACAGAGTGGTTGTAAGGAAATTGTTTGGTGAGCCTCAAAATTCTTGCTTGAGAACACCAACAGCTGGGGTGTGATATAGATAATCAGCCATAAAAGAAAGATTGCTAAGGAGTAATCAGAAGGGTAGGAAGTGAACTAGAAAAGAACAGTCACAGAAATCCAGAGAAGAAAGAGTATCAAAGAGAAAAGGAGGGTCACATGTGCCAAATGCATCACGTGGGTTGTAAAGTATTAAAACAGAGAAAAGACCATTAGATTAAATCTGTGATCCTAAATTACATAGAGGCAATTTGGGCATTATTTACATTAGAGTAACACAAAATTCTGTTAAGTAAAAAAACATTTCCTAACAATTATAGCTATCTAAAAGTGGAATCGATGTATGGGGAAGTATGAGGGGACACCTATTCATTAGAAGTCTTTGGGCAAAGGCTGAATGGCCACTCATTAGAAATGTATTGAGAATGATCTTGGAAACTCGGAATCTGCTGGACAGGGGCATTTCCCAAGGAACTGGGCATGCCCTCTGGGCCCTTGTTATGGGACAGATATTTTGACCCCTTGCTGAAGGACATGATTCCTTTTGAAATGATGGAGTAAAGGCTGATTGTTTACTAGTGACAGAGATGATGTCAACGATGATTGTTGACCAATATTAGAAACTGTGACAAAAGTGATTGGCCCCAGGGTCAGGATGAACCCTGTTGCCATTATATTGCATAGGCTAGTGCCTAGCTGATTTCTGAGGCCCCATCCCCACCATTTTGTGGTTCTGTGAACCACAAATTCGTGAGAACACTAAAAACCACATATCTAAATTTCACGTTTTTTATGAATTTTGCATGTTATACTCTACTTATTTTCAAAAAGTAAAACTATGTCTGCGAAAGAAAAATGATGCTAAAATTAGATCAATGTATGTTTAGTAAACATAATAGGACTTGTAAACCCACCCTTTCAGGTTCCAGCTGTAAGATGATCGAATCTAAAGCAGCAAGATGATACTTTATTTTTTTGATAATATTTTTGTTTCTGGTCAATATGTGGGTAATAATTCATACTTATTAGAATTTTGAGGCTCACCAAACAATTTCCTTACAACCACTCTGTTAAGGAGATAAGACATTATCTTCATTTAACAAATGAAAAAATGGAGGATCAGAATGTAGCACAGTGGAGAAAACAATGAATTTGGAGTCGTAGGGCAAGGATTACTATCCTAGCTCGACTACTTATCATTATCTGTATGACCACTGGCAAGTCCTCTCTGGACTTCAGTTTCATCACCAGTAAAATGAGGCAAATGGACTCAGTGACCTCTTAAGCATCTTTCCAGCTCTAAATTAATTATCTTATAGTCCTATGATGCTAGGTGACTTACTCGTGGTTATACAGTTAAGTGACGGATGAGATGGTATCCAAACTTGAGTAACCTATGAAGCCATTGCTCTACCCACTACAGTGCTTCACATAGAATATCAAAGCATAGTTTTAAATGTATATCATGTGACAGCAAGGTATTTTATTTATGAGTTATTTTAGAGAATCTGATAATATTATTTATACAAAGGAGGGAGAGAGAGAGAGAGAGAGAGATTAAGTATAAGGTACTGTGCTAATTGCTAGGGACACAAAAATAATTTTGTCCCTACACTCAATAGACAGAGGAAAACAAAACATAAAAGGAATGTTGAAAGGAGAGGCAGTTGGTAGACAGGTGGAGTAATCCAAAGAGTAAGCTGCGAGGGAAGTGATGGCTGCCACTTCAAACAATATGAAGGTTCTGGGCAGGGACTTACCAATCATCAAATTGGCCCCGCAGTGGATAAAAGATTTTGTATAATGATGAGATGTACTAGACTGGATTCCTTTGACAATTGACAAAATTTCTTACTCTTTATCACTTTAAATCGCCTTGATTTAAGTGAAATTAAATATTAAAAATCATATTTAAAGAAAGGATAACAAGGAGAAATGATCTATTTTTCAAGAGGATTCACAATAGAATTCCTTAAGATAGTCAGCTCCCATAATGCTGTATGATTTACTAAAGTTCAATAAACATTCCTGTTTAGGAATGTGTTTGTTTCATAAAAGTGCATTTCATCTGTGTGCTCCTTCTCTGTAACCTAGAGTGGCATTGCTCAGACTTTTGGTCTGATTTGGTTTTGGTTTGTTTTCAGGACTCCTTTATACTCTTGAAACTATCGAGGACCCCCAAAGATCCTTTGTTTATGTGAGTTATATCTATCAATATTTACCATGATAGAAATGGAAACTTCTCAGTATTATGAAAATAGTTTTGATGTTGAGAATCCCCTGAAAGGGTCTCAGGAACTCCCAAAGATCCCTGGACCACAATTTGAGAACCAATAATCTAGAGTGGATATTGTTGCCAAAAATAATATTTGGTGGTAACAGTAACACCGTCTCTGAATTCTGGTCTTAAGGTAACAGAATCAAACTGTCTAAGCTCCTCGGTGACATCGGTGGAGTCAGAGATGCAGAACTGGGAGGGCCCTTAACCATCATACTTTCTAACTCCCTCATTTTGCTTGCTATGAATTTAGACTTGACGCATTTCACCCTGTTAAGGACGGGCAGGAGCTTGTGCTCTTTTGGCCTAACCTTCCCAGACTCAGGGTAACCAACATGGTTTCCTCAATAAGCTATCCAAGTTAGGTTTTATTGGAGGAGTTACATCCATATTCTGAAAAGAATCCTTGTTCAAATTCAGAAACAAATCCTCTTATAAGGCATGTCTGAAACAGGGGCATGTCTCAGACTTTTGCTTTGCATTTCATCTCTTGAGGATGCTACCACTTGTCTTTTATTTGAGGAGGAAGATAAAACTAGAGCAGAGAGAACAGAAGTAAGTCACTGTATTGAGCAATGAAATTTCAAGCAAGAAGAACAAGGTAGAAATATTAATATTTCTTTTTACTACAATGTCAATTAGGTTTAATTTATTTTTTTTTGCTCTTAGGATATCACTAGAGCATTTTAGTCCATCAGGCACAATTTCAATGTGAACGTGTGTACTTGTTTCAATTATTTTACAGTGCCAAGGCACCCTATTGCATAAAGCTTCCATTCTGCTTTTATGAAAAGGACCCCAAAGACCTAGAAGTATTTATTACTCTTATTTAAACCACAATAAATTAATGGCATTTGGAAAATAGTTTTAGAATTTCTATGCACAAGGGTATAACGATACTCCAAAGCAAATCCTTTCATTATGGAGTCAGTTTTAGCTTATTGTTATGCAAAGATCACATTTCAAGTTATTAACCAGAAGGGGACACAGTATGGGGGACAGAAAGGAAATGATCCTTAAGTCCTTTGAGAAAAGATTTTTTTGAAATAAGACTTTTCCTGAACTATAATAACCCTTGTATTAGTAAAATAGCCACCTGTCTAGAAACTTTGGAGTGTCTAGAAGGAAAGAGAACTCTCCAAGTCAAGACCAAATTTTCAAACACATTTCAATGTTTAAATCTCACAATATGCTCTAGTAGAGAGAACAGTGGATTCACAGAGGTCCTGTGTTTAAATCCTGTTCTCATGTGATAACTTGTATGACCTTCAACAAGTAACTTCACATTTCTGGGACTAAATTTATACATTTAAATTTGATCTCTAAGGGCTATGTGCTAATACAAAAGGATTTGCTCTATTTTTTTCTTTATATGTAATTACTAAATACATAATTTTTAAAAAATCTGTTTGCGCAATTGTTTGTCTCCTGAAACATTCAAGAAAAATCTTAAGAAGAAAGCATGGGTGAAAACTTGCATGATAGAACCATGACAGTTTCTTTAAATTTAGAAAATTGAATTATTAGTAAAGGAAAATGAAGATGAGTTGACTGTTCATGTACAAATCAGTTCAACAAATAGGTATTTTAAACAATAAGATGAGTGTTGGTGTAGCTGCCAAGAGCTAAAAATCAGAATGGCTTCCTGCCTCTTAGGAGTTACAATAGGAAGTTGTTATTTGGTTTTCAGTCATGTCCAACTCTTTGTAACCTGACTTGGTGTTTTCTCGGTAAAGATGCTTTAGTGGTTTGCCATTTCCTTTGCCAGTTCATTTTATAAGTGATGAAACTGAGCAAATTGGGTTGAGTGACTTGTTCTGTTTCATACAGCTATTAAGCGTCTGAGTCAGATTTGAACTCAGGTCTTCCTGATTCTAGGTCACCACCTAGCTGCCCAATAATAGCAAGACTGAAGTCAAATTTAGATGAGATCAGTGTGTGTGTGGGTGTATGTGTTTGTCCCTTGTTACTGAAGAAGACCGTGCTATCAGAAAAATGATGACATGACTTGCTCTTGACTTTGTTTTGAGTGAGGGAGGGCTGTGCAGGTCACCAGCCTCACTTCTCCTCCAGAGCCATCTGAATCCAGTGACCAGATATTCATCAGGATGACTGGAGATGAGCCAGGATGAGACAATTGCGATTAAGTAACTTGCCCAAGGTCACACAGCTCGTGAGTGTCAAGTGTCTGAGGTGAGATTTGAACTCTGGTCCTCCTGACTCCTGCACTACCTACCTGCCCCTAGATGAGATCAATAGTTCAGTAGTATGAGAAAATTTGTTGTTGTTTTTGCAGAATTAGTAATGACTGTGTGATCAGGCCCAGGAAATGAGTGTTCACAACTCTAAAACTGCTTTTTATCGCAGATACTGACAACTAACTGGCTGGTGGGAAAAACAAGCTTTGCTTGATGACAGGCCCAGGAGGTTCAAAAGTCCTGTCACTTAACCACCTACTTCCATACAGAAGCAAGCGAGTTTAGTCTACCCAGTACAGAAGATGGAACTGAATTCTGAAAATTTTCTAATTCTCAAAGACTTATCAGCATTTTCCCATACATTCTAGGCACTCGTAGATACAGTGCATGTTTGTGGCTTGCAAACAAAGGGTTCAGGGATGCTTTGTATCCTGAAAAATTTGCCAACACTTTTACAGGTAGAGAATGAAAGCTTATACCTGATCTTACTGAATACCAAGTAGTGTTACTCCTTTAGGACATGAACCCTTGGGATTAGAAAAGGGCTCAGGATTATCTAAAGCTTTCAGGCTCTGAATTTCCATGACATTGGGAGCCTTTAAGTCCCATATCCGCAGCTGTCAAATAAGGCCTCACTTTTGATGTCCAAGATAATGTTACAATTGGGCAAAGTGACCAGGCACCAGAGAGGTTAATTTCCAGATCCCTATCCTACTTTGGGAAATGTTTCTTGCCATGTGAACTCTCAAGCTACTCTGTTGGTAATACAGAGAAAACTTCCTTTCAAATGTGTAAAATCCATCATTTTGTTGTGAGGCAAGTTTACGATCCAAAAATAGCTTTGTAAATGTTGCCCACACACAGGCTTTTTTTTTTTTTTTTTTGGAGAAACACAAAAGGGTATAGTATTCATGAAGTAAAGTTCTTTCTGGTTCACCTTTGTGCTTTAAGTTGATTTTTTATATGAGAAAATAAAGTGCAACATTGTCTTTCATTCAGTATCAGACAACAAGGCACTATTTCCTCTTGTGAGTCAGTCCTCATCCCCTCGTCTACCTTAACTCCTATTTTGCAGAGTTCTTAGAAATCACTCAGTTCTGCCTCCATTATTAATTCCTAGTTGTTAAAATCAAAACAAAGCAGTTAGCACAAAGAGGTAGATCCTTGCCTAGTTACAGCTGTCACTTTGTGCCCTAGGTCTGAAATGCTTCCTTCAAGAGTCAACTCAACTGCTACTTTCTCTACTAGGGTTTTCTCAGTCCCTGCACTTTTAATGCCTTCTCCCTTAAAATTAACTTCCATCTACTCTGTATTTTGTGTGAACCTACGTATATACATATACATATACATATATGGAAATGTATATGTATATATGTAGCCTCACATATTAGAATGTAAGTTGCTTGAAGACAGGGACAATTTTTACTTTTTCTTTGCATCATCAAAATTTAGCACAGTGCCTGACTCATAAAAAGAGCTTAATAAATGCTTCTTGATTGATTTAATGATTAACATTTGAAGGTTTGCATATGTAGAATGCTGTCCTGGGTCTCAGGGATTCCACAAGCTCAGGTTAAGGGCTAAGAGCCATATTCAACAAATAAGCAATTAGGTAAATGCTTGTTATGCAGACACATGGCAATTTTAACCATACACTATTAAGGCCTGGGGGAATACATTCCTAGAAACCAAATTGCTGTTGAGCTTCTGAAATAAGATATTCCTCCCATCTTCCCTTTGTTATTTCATGCTGATGCAAATTTTGCCCTGGTTTCTGTCTCCTGCAAGTTTTTCATCTCCTTTAAGCAAATTATATTATGGCAGAGCTGACTAATGTTCATGCTAAGGGAATCTAGGTAGCCTGCCTCACCTGTCCCTAACAATATAGTTCTAATTTAAATCTGCTAAGCAGAGCTTCAGTAGTTGAATTAGGCAACGTTTCTGACAAACCTGGATGGGAGGGTCAAAGTCTAAATCAATAGCAGCACTTGCTTTGGACCTCTGCTTATGGTATAGGTCTCAATTTTTGTGCTCTTGGTGGAAATGTTGGGTTTTCCTTGAGGCAGACATGGTCAGACCCCCTTAGAATCTGCTAGATTCTTTCAACTTTTGTTTGCTGTTTCAAAAAAATATTTGAAACACTAGAGAAAAATAAGATAGAATATCAGTCTACGGATAACAGAACTCAGTAGCTTGTTTGAATGACAGCCAAATGTCGGTGTGGTTATTTTTTTTGAAACATTAGTTCTCTCACATTAACATGATTGTTTAGAGAATGATTATTTTTCATCAAAAAAAACCCCAAAAGCAAATTCCATAATTTAAAAGCTTATCTGATGATAATGAATCAGAAAATTGTTGATTGGAAATACATATATGTGCATATGTACACATAATATATATATATATAATCTGTTTCTATTCAACAAATTTTTTTAAATATATGCTTTGTATATGGAATTATATAGGGCCCTATTAATATAAAAACAATCTCTGCCTTCAAAGAGTTTACATTGTGGAGAAGGGGGGAGGGGGAGGAAATGTGAAATAGATAATAGATTAAAAAGGCATGCAAAGATAAATTTAGAACCCATTCTCTTGCATACTTGCATATTGTTGATGTATTGTTTAGGATTGGTCCATCCTGTGACCAAGTACAGGGTTGAATGGAAAACATTAAACTGAATCTCAAATAAACACACTGTATTTAGGGCAGGCAATCATCTTCCAGCTGAATTCAATCATAATATTGATACAAGAAGAAAATTGATCTCAGATTTATCTTATAAAGGTCTCTGAGGTATCCACAGCTGAGTCTATAATGACCATGAATTTAAATGCCCTAGAACATTGATTAAAATTCCACTCACATTGCTTTCCAATATGCATCGACTCACTTACACATTATACAGAACCCATGTTATCTAGCTTTAAAAAAAAGTTTCCAATTAGACCTACATTTTTACAGCATTTAAAGACTTGGGAGAAACAGAAAATCCATAATATGTCATTACAACTAAGCTCTGCTTTGTTATGTATTAAGTATCTGACCATCTGTGTAGTGTGTTTAACTGGTGATAAATCATCCCTCACTCAGTGTCACTCATAATGAGGAAATTCAAAAGCAGAGGCTTAGCACACCAGGCTGCCTTAGCCAGTCAGTGACGTCTGATAACTGTTCACACATCTGAGTTAATCGCTTTACAAGTCTGTGTTGAAGCTAAACAGGGGATATATGTAGCTGTATATATTCTTGGTAGTTTTTGTTTGTTGGTGTTAAATGAAAAGGAGCTATATATTATGTGGGTATTTGCTTGTATATGCACACACATAGGTACATATATATGTATATATACATATGTATATTTATATGTCATTAACATAAAGTAAATGTTGGGAATGGATTTCCTGCATTTATTCAGCTAAATTCTCATTTATCCTCAGTGTACAGAGATTATAGATTTACACTCCCACACTATTTTCAGAATAATGACACTAACTCGAAGTGTAAATGTGGACAATCTAATTTTAGTAGGATAGTGGTAAATTCACTTGAAGAAATTCCACACGTCTTTTGGAGAATGAAGGGAGAAAGTGTAACTCTCCAGAATATTGATGCAAATTACTTTTGTTATTGTTAAAAATACATGGTGATAAGATCTTCATTAACAAAATATTTCTTAGAAATCCCATTGTCTCTTTTCTCAGATCTAATTTAGGAATAAAATTACACTTAGAAACATTTGAGTTCAAGTGAGGTATAAAACAAGAAATAGCACTAATACTTTTAAACATGTTTCCCTATTAGATTAACCATTTGATACATTAGCAATACTAATTTATTTTCGGCAGTTTTTGTTCGTAATTTGGAAGGTGCTTTTAATTAAGATATTGTCCCATTTGTACCTCTCAACAATTTTGTCCCTATTTCACAGACTAAGTTGGGGCTCAGAGAGGTTAACTGACTTCCCCAGGGTCGTATGATTAGTAAGGAATGAAGCCAAGACTCAAATCCAGGCCTTCTAATTCTAACTCTAGTTCTCTTTCCCACCACTGAGATTTTTTTTTCCTGTTTATAAAAAGAAGGGACCATCACATATTGTTGTTGAGTCGTTTCAGTCATGTTCAACTCTTTGTTACCCTAACTGGTGTTTTCTTGGTAGAGATATTGGAGTATATTACATTTTATAGATGAGGAAACTGAGGTAAATAGGGCTGATTTGCCCAGGGTCATACAGCTAGTATGTCTGAGGCCTCACTCACAGACTCCTATCTACTATACACTTAGCTGCTCCAGGACTACCACATTACAATTCCTTTAATTCTTTTCATTAATTTCAACTAATCTCTTCCTACATAGTGATTTGCCATTCATATATTCATGGGTGAACCTCTGTCCTCAGCGCCCTGTTCTAATGTTTGGTCCTTTCTCCCTCAACATTACAGGTTTTGTTCGTGAACACTTCCCCTGCCCTTAGCATACTATATACATATTAATTATGCACTTGAAAGCAAGTATAGTTTAGTGTATAAAGCAAACTTTAATAATCTGAAAACCTGTTTCAGGCATTTTGTTGTAAAAAAAATTTGTTGAAACACCATTTACATATTTCACTATGGTACTTGAATAAGTAATAGCTTTTTAAGAGGTTTAATAAAATTCATTCTTGCCAACTTTTTTCCCCCTTTCTCTTTACCCCCAGAGTTCAGCACTATTTTTGGCACATAGTAGATGCCTAAAAACTTCTTGTTGGTTTATTCCTTCTTTTGGTTATGTCATTTCACTGGCAATGGTAGATATTGCAATGCTTCCATACCTCACCATGTGTGCTTTTGTTCTTGTTTCTTTCCTTAAATCTTCCTTAGAGGATCCATCACAAAAATGTTTCCTTTCACTAGGTCCTTTTCGTATTTCAAGGGTACCACTATATCAACCTAGATGGAGGGGAGAAGGAAAGGGATCTATCTATTTTCTCCCATTTTCAGCAGTCACAGAATCTTAAAGTTGGAAGAAACCTCAGAGACTAGCAAATATAACCCTACCTGAACAAGAATTCCCTCAATATCTTAAAAGAAAATGGATCATCTAGGATTGACTTTGAGTCTCCAGGGAGGGGGACCCCACTATCCCCCAAAGAAGGCTATTTCATTTTTGGATAGCTCTAACGGGAATTTTTTTCCCCTACAATTGCCTAAAAATTTCTTCACAACTCACCTATTGTTCCTAGCTCTGTTCTCTGAGGCCAAGGAGAACATAAATAATAATTCTTTTCCCATATTGATAACCACATTCTAATACTTAATATTAGCTATCAAGTGCCCCTTAAATCTTTACTTCAGATTTAACATTTCAAGTCCTTTCAACCAGTCAGTCTACATGTTGTACGAACTTTAGATTTTTCACTTGGCCATCTTCTGCCTTCCTTTCAATATTGTTCCTAAAATGTGGTGGCCAAACTGAACATACTACTCTAGATACGGCACAGTCAGCATAGAATACAACAACACTATCATCTTCCTAATCCATGACTATCCTAACCAAGTCAAAAAAAACATTTATTAAGCACTTACTATGCTCTAGGGCCACACTGAGAGTGCAAATATAAGCACAGAGGACAGCTCCTGTTCACTAAGAAGTTACATTCCAGTAGGAGAAGATGATCCTCAAAAGAAGCTGAAAAGCAGGTAAAGAGGGGAAGACACTAGTGTGAGGACATGATGGTAGAGAAAGTCCTAAGAGGAGTGTAGCCTGGAGAGGATGAAGACATGACTGCTTTGGTTCTTTCCCTTAAAGTGAGGGTTCTGGGAGGGATCTGCCATTGAGAGGAAAAGGTTGAAGAGACTGAGAAGGCACTTGAAGTATGGAAAGTCCAAGGACTGAGTGAACTTCCAGGGTAAGGAGGCTGCAATGACATGGTAAAGAAAATCCAGAGTGAGAAGTACAGCCTGCAAATGAATGAAGACATTGCCAACCTGGTCATTTCCCTTAAATTGGACATATTTTAAATTGGTTAGTTGTTTCTTCTCCTGAACGTTTTCTATTAAGAATTCCTTACCTTGTACTCTTCATTCTTTTCTTTTTTTTTTACCTATTCTTAACTTTTATTTTTTGATTCATAGTCCAAATACATTAGTCCTTTAAATCTTTTTATGATCTCCATGGAATTAGTTTCTGAAGTTTACATGCCCTCTGCTAACCAGGTTCTAGGTTATTGCCTCCATAGATCTTGCTTCTTCAATGCCTGAACACCTTCTTTTTCTTCTTGTGCCTCATTCTTAGAAGTGTGTTCATTCTTTGTTGCCAAAGAAGACCATGCCATCCGAGAAATGATGACATGAGTTGCACTTGACTTGGTTTTGAGTGAGGGAGGGCTGTGCAGGTCACCAGCCTCACTTCTCCTCTAGAGCCCTCTGAATCCAGTGACCAGATTTTCATCAGGATGACTGGAGATGAGCCAGGATGAGGCAATTGGGGTTAAGTGACTTGCCCAAGGTCACACAGCTAGTGAGTGTCAAGTATCTGAGGTGAGATTTGAACTCTGGTCTTCTTGATTCCTGCACTGGTGCTCTATCCACTGCACCACCTAGCTGCCCCAATTCTTAGAAGTATCAATTGATTACAAGATTAATGAGGATAGAAACATGGCACCATGTTATCATGGACCCAGACTGGGCAGTACGATTCTACTCCATGTCTTCCTCATGACCATTTGGCCCATTTCCATACAATTTCTGTTCTTGATTCCTATTGTTTCCAGGAATTCTTCTACCCCTTTCCCAGAGGCAAGATGTTGTCCATATAGGAATGAATCTCTCAGAAAAAGTTACATATCTTTTGTAATGTCTTTTATGTCATTTATGCACCAAGTATCAGTGAAAATATGCCAGGTCCCACTTATAATCTTACCATCTTTTTTATTAACTTTTGGATTATTTAAAGTCTTAATTACCTAATGGTAACTGCTCCCAGGAAGCATTAAGTCTTTGTTTATTATTTGCCCTTCTGCCTCAGTGAAATCCATAAGATGGGCAGCTAAAATATTATCATGGTTTTCCAGATGAAGAAACAGATATGGAAACATTAGGGAACTTGCCTATGATAGCATAAACCAATCAATAAAAAATTATCAAGCTTCTACTATGTCTTAGTCACTGGGATAGTAGCAGAGGATATAAAATGAACCCAAAAACAGTCAGTCCTGGTTCTCAAGGAGCTTAAAATCTAATGAGCGTGACAGCATGAAAACCTATTTATACAAGATAAAAAAAGAAAATTACAAAAAGAAGGAAGGCACTGCAATTAAGAGGGGCTGGGGAAGGCTTTCTTGAGGAGGTAGGATTTTATTTAGGAGTTAAACAAAGCCAAGGAGATGAGTAGTTAGAGTTGAGGAGGAAGAACTTTCCAGGCAGGGGCAACAGCCAGAGAAAATATTTGTTGACTGAGAAGTAGAGTGTCCTTTTCATGAGATAGCTAGAAGGTCAGTGTCATTGACATGTTGGGGAATAAGTTGTACAAATGAAAAAGCAAAGAGGGAACTAGATTATGAAGAACTTTGAATGTCAAATAGAGCCTTTTAGCTATCCATTCAGGATTCAAACTCAAACCTTTTGCCTCGGCAAAGGGAAGAACATAGAAAGTGCCTTCTTTTTGTTTCTGCATTCATGTTAATAATACTTTCCAGGCAGAAGGGAACTCACAGTGTTTTAACTCTCATACACACAAAGTACAATTTCAGTGATTGCCAGTACTCAAGTGGAATGCGTGATGAACCTGGAGTCAATGAATCTGGATTAGAATCGTAGTGTCATATTAGGAAAATAATTTCGTATCAGTCATCCTTGATTTTCTCACTGATACAATTACCTAACTTATAGTTTTTATGAGGAAAACTCTTTGTAATCACTATAGAAATATCACTTATTACTATTTTTAAAAAGATCTCTACCAACAGCTTCCTGTGTGTCACTGTTTAATTATTGTTAAAGGCAAAACACACACACACACACACACACACACACACAAAAACTTCCTTATGCCCATTCAAGCTGTTTCTTATTATAATTTATCGCTATTTTCTTTTCTAATACTTTCTGAGGTGATAGGGAACAGTTCTTTCTTTTCTTGTATATTTGGAAATAATCTCTAAGTTTTCACTTTTATCCTGACCATATAATTCTAACTCCTTGGGCCTTTTTTCATATGTTCTAGTTAATCATTTTTCACATTATCTGGATCTTCTGGAATTTATCCATATCTGTTCCAATTAAAAGATACAAATTAGGTAAAGTGCACTAATGAGAAAATGCCCTTGCCTCTAACATCAGAAAAACTTCATGAAGCAGAAGTAGCAGAATGAGAAGATGGCAATAACTATAAGTTGTGCCCCTAAAAGTGATTTTCATTCTGCCTATCCTGGAGGCAGGCCCAGTGTCTGGAAAATGGGGGTAACTGGGAAAGTAACAGTCATTGGCACTGCTAAAAGAACTTCAAAATCCACATGGAATATCTCCTCAACCTGGACTATGTCCTGGATCTCCTTCATTAGTGGCAAAATAACTTTAGTGAGTATATCTCTTTCTCTTTTGTGCTTTCGTTGATGTTTTGTTTAATCAGTGGGTCATTGGGGCAACCAGCTGGTGTAGTGAATAGAACACCAACCCTGGAGTCAGGGAGACCTGAGTTCAAATTTGACCTCAAATACTTGATACTAGCTGTGTGACCTTGGGCAAGTCACTTAAACCCGATTACCTTACCTTACCCCCTCCAAAGGAAAAACAACCAGGGGCTCATCGAATTTGGTTATTCAATGAATCCTGAATGATCTTGTGCGGATGAGAGACACCTTGCAATAGAACAGCTTATAATGAGACACTATTTTGTTGTACGGAGTCATTATTTTTTCTAATCAATAAATAATTAACACAGTTGGGAACTTATAGTCTCTATATCTTTCCATTAATTGTGAGATGCTAAAAATGTGACACATTGTTGGATCTCACTTGCAAAACCTTGCTTGTTTCCTACTAATAACCTCATCAAGGATACTGTAGAGTTCCACAAGGTAGTGAAGTGAATGGAGCACAAGGCCTGGATTCAGGGACACCTAAGTTCAAATCCAGCCTCAGGCACTTAATGTGTGTGACATGGGGTAAATCACTTAAGTCTAGTTTCCCCATATAAAAATGAGAATAATGAACCTCCCTCCCAGGATTATTGTGAGGATAAAATTAGAGAGTATTTGCAAAGCATTTTACAAACATTAAGGTGCTATATAAATGCTAGCTATTATCATTAATGCTGTTATAAGTACTGCTAGTATATGCATATAGGTCAGTAGCTGTTGATGTTCTTTCAGAATTAAGTGAGTCTGGTGTTTTGTTTTTGTTTGGTTTTTTTCCTGCCTTTAGTATCTTTCCTTCATTCAGATATCTTATATGTTATTCCTTTCGCTTCTTCATAATTATATTAGGTCCATCATGGATCCCCTTTACATCATTGTTCTAATTCAGATATTTTTCCTATCTTTCTTTTAAGTACTATTTCTACCACCTTTTGAACCACCTGAGACTGACGATGGGTTCCAAATACAGTACAGGAAACTTTGTTCAAATGGCTTTTGCAAACTTTTCCTATTTTTCTTTTCTTTGTTGTCTCCCATCCATTTTAATACTTGAATGCCCTTGAGATAACTTTGCTTAATTTGATATCTTGCCAATCTTTCCTTAAGCTGGTTTTATCCTCCACTGCTTCTCTCTGCTTTATGAAAGGATACTTTTTAAAATTACATCCAGGATTCTTTTTTCATGAAATTTTATAGACAAGTTTATCTTCTGACGTGGTGTTGCCTTTGGCCACCATCTCTCTCCATTTGGCAAATAAGTCCGATTTTTGCTAAGGCACTTTTTGGACTTTTTTGGTCTCTTTATTATGAGAATACATTTACATTAGCTAAACTTGTGGATGAGAGTAGCATGGTTAACCTTGATAGCGGTTCTGTTGTCCATATATTCTGATATTTCCACATAAATTACTAAAATTATGATATCCCTTTCATTAATTAATCAATTATCTCAAAACCATAGTTTATTCAATATTACATACTAATTAAACCAAATAAACTTCTTTTTAAGCTTTTACTTATTTCTTTACATACCATACTCCTAAACTCCAAACTCAAATAAGGGTATACAATTTATTAATAATATAACATAACATAAAATAAAACAAAGCCAGCCATAAGTAATTATTTATAAAAGTTGTAAGAAAGTTCCCAGCCAGTCACCTGTAACCTTCAATTGAAGAAATACAGTCCAGTTATTTAACTCTGTAAGGATGATGGTTAAGAGTGCCTTAAAAATCTCTTCATAATGTTTTTTTTTCATAAGATAAGGAGTAAACTCATTTTTCTGAGGAATCGCCTCTTCAGACTTTCTGCTTGGCAGTTACCTTAGTTTCTCAGGGGGAAGTTCTCTTAGTCCTTTCTCTCTGCCCTCAAACAGTGTCTCATCAGCTGTCACAGTCTACAGTCTCCTTAGAATGGCAGTTAAATTGGCAGGCTCCTCATAGATAACAGTTAAACAATAACTCACCAAGATCCCATTCCTTCTTAAAGTTATATACGAAGTACTGAGTCTTTCTGGCCATTTTCATATCAAGCAATGTATAATTGGAAAGTGTTTTCATGAAAACAAAAATGTTTAAATTAATTGTTCAAGGATGTAAAGTTACCACTGGTATAGATGGTGTTAGTGTTCTAAGTTAATTTCTAAGTAGAGTAGAAAAAGAACATTGGTTTCATAAAAATTGCTAAGATGTGTGTATAAAGAAACACAATTTTAACAAATGGTTTGAACAATTCTGGAGATATAATAAATACAATATAAATATGAAGACAAATCACCTTGTGGAAAATATACCTCATTTGTATGTGAACAATTTGATGATTTAAAAGGGGCAGAGAAAAAAGCTTTATTTCTTAAGAACTGAAAAATAATCAGTACCCCCACTCCCCAGTTTCAAAGTCACAAAATGAGATGTTGGACTGTGTTAGAAACGTAAAAGCTTGTGAACATTATGATCCTTCCATTCATCTTCATATGACATCTGCTTTATGACAAGGAAATGAGAGAGAGAGAGAGAGAAAGAGAGAGACAGAGACAGAGAAACAGAGAGAGAGAGAGAGAGAGAGAGAGAGAGAGAGAGAGAGAGAGAAGAGAGAAAGAAATAAGATAACTATGTTGTGATTGAGATATGTTCAAATAAAACTTATTGACTTCTTCAATTAAATTGGGTAAGTTGTCCTTTCTGAAACCATTCCTGTGTATATGGGATAGGAGACAAAGGCTGAGGTTGGTATGTTCAGGGTACTGAAGAACTTAATAAAAGAGAAAAGAAATAGGAGAAAGTCAAAACCACTTCTGGAGCTGTTTGAAGAGATCACAGTCAATCAGGTGATCAACAGGTTGGCTGCTGATTTGCTACATAAATACTGCAATGTTAGAAGAGAAGTCTCTAAACTTTCAATTTTTCTTTTTGGTCCTCTTTAGTCTGAAAGGGAAAGGCAGAAATGGGAAGCTGTTGACTTTCTAAGAAGAGCTAGCTAGGCTGGTTTGTTTTGCTCAGAGAGTCAAACAGAGCTGCTCTCTATATTTTGAATGGGCATTGCATCATCCAGTTGAGTAAAGGCCTGGCTATGTTGAGGCTAGGAGTGCTCAGGACCCCAAAATACCAATATACTGGGTTCAGCCCAAATGAATTTGACTCAAACTTTCTTTCAGTCAAAGCAAAACAAAGTTTATTAAAGTTTCACCATATTGGGTAGACTCTTAAGGAGCCTAAGCATTTGTGATGCTTGTATTGACAAGTGGACCAGAGTAAATCTCAACTAGATTGAATCTGAGCACCTTCATGGAGACAAGAAGGATCTTATATTCTGTGGGAAGGATCTAGGGGAGGTCAAGTAGTATGGGGTACCTGGAGGAGGAGTTCAGGGAGGGTCTTGATGGGAACAGACAATAGAGGGTTAGGATAGTTTAAGGGTAACAAATTTGGGCCTGTTTTGATAGGATCAAGGCTGGAAAATAGCCAGGGGCAATTGGACAAAACAATAATGAAAGGCTTATGACTTCAGGTGAATGCCAGCTCAAGTGGGAAGAAGGAGAGTTCCAGGGGGTTCCCACAGCCTGTACCCTATCAGTTGGATTGATATGTGTAACCCAGAGATAGCCAGCTTGATGAACTTTACAATTTTCTGTTTCAAAGGGATCAAGTATTTAAAGTAAGAGGTGATACTGTCTAAATCCCCTTTTAAAGATAATTTCAAAGGAAAGAACTCATAAATACTACATTGAAGAGAAGAGTATTTGTCCAACTGACAGTCCTGAGGTCCTTACACATTGTGGATGACCACATTTCACATATCTTATATATGATGTCACTGTGGAAGCTAGTATTTATACAAGGATCATGAGGAGTAGATGAACAAACAAGTGCTTCATGATCTGGACAATATTCCACCCATGCTCCTGCATATAGAGAGCTTATAAAGATGTGGTTTAAACCTAGATGAAGTTGAAAAGGCATGAAATGGTTCTCTACATGCATCAGTTTGGTCTTACTTCCCCTGATGATGATGAAACTCTTCTTAATGGAATAAATGAACACTTTGAAAATTACATGGGCAGTGTTAAATTCATCTGGAAATGCAGAAGCCAAGAACTCTCCAAGTGTTGGAGTTCTGCTGGATTTAGTAAGTCAGTCTGCGAAAGTAGTATGAGATCATTCTAAAGCAGAGAGTAAAGGTTAGTGCCATCTGAATGTCTGCTGCCATGTGCTAAATATCCTAAATTATTCACTCTACCTTATTTGTGAAACTGAGGCCACCTACTGACAATGGATCAAAGTTGGTAAGAATTGTCAGGAAAGACTTAGGAGTTAAAGGAACAATGACAAATTGAACCTGGTTAATTTCAAGGATCATTATATTTCAATGTTTATTTTTGTATATTCATTAAAACTGTTATTCTTTTTGCTCCTTTTCATTATTGTCATGCAATTGTTGATTTGGAAGCTACGTGAAATTAAGTGGTAGAGAGAATTGTAATTTGCCATCTCCTATCAGTCTCCTAGTAATTTGTGTTTAATATATAATATGCACATCTATAAATCCTGAATGGAAAAATAACTGCAGTTTTAAGAATGAATATACATTTGGGAACTAGCAAAACATTTGTTGAGAGTTAGCCTGGAATAATAGAAAGAATGCTGTCCATGTAGTCAAGAAGACCTCATTTCAAGTCTTGCATCCAATACATTCTAAGGTGTGTGATGTTGAAAAAGTCAATTAATATCTCAATGCCCTAAGCAACTCTCAGACTATAAGTTACAGAAAAGCTGCTGGTCTGCCATACTATGAGTTCCAACACTGTTAGAAATAGAAGTCTGGGCTAATTGTTTTAAAGATGTTTTTGTGGGGAAGGAAAAATGCTAAAAATAAAAAATCACCATGCATCATCTCCTGGGCATAAAAATCACATGCATCAGGCCTATTTTTTAAAATATCCTAAAACGTTGATGAGCTCAGAGTTGATTATTGGATTCATTTATGTATTTATGATGTTCTGTTGCTAGAACTAAGCCACTACCAGAAGTGAAGTAAGACTACTTCTAATGGGAGAAAGTAGATCTTTTGGATTTTGGATAGAATAAATGGGTAAAGATGAAGGCTGTATTTTTATATAAGTCTCTATTTTCCTTTCTGTAATATGATAGAGGAGTTGTGCAGGGCTGACCAAATCTTCAAAACTTTTACCAAACCCTCATTCATTCCTTTTCAACTAAATTATTGGACTACATCGATGCTATGTTTGGCTCAGAAGAGTCAGTTCCAAAGTGAAGGAGAAACTCTCTTGACCAGATATATTTAAAATCCTGATGGAAAAATATCCACTTACACTAAGTCACACAATAACTCTAGGGACACTTGGAAGTCTGTGTTACCTGTGGAGGCTATCTAATCAAATTAACTGGCTAATTTCCACTTTACTTGCAGCCACTACCAAAATGGGCATCACCAAGCAAGAAATTTGATCTTATCATTTGATATTGAGGCTATCTCTTTAGAGTGAGCTGGAAGTATAGAGGAGCTTATAGTCTGGGCAATGATCTTGTGTCTGGTCAGAGCACACCTGGCACAGTGGGCTCAGTGTGGGTGCCATATTTGAGGAAGGGCATTGATAAGCAGGAGAACATCTAGAGAGCAACAGAAGGATAAATGACCTCAAGTTCATACCATATGGGATTCATCCAAAGAACTTGGGACAGTTAACCTGCAAAAGGAAAGGCTTGGGATGGAGAGTGGAAAGAGACATAATGGCTGTCTTCAAGTATCTGAAAGGCCATCAAGGAGGTATTTGACCTGTTTTTGACATCAGAGAGAAGAACTAGTGGCAATGGATGGAGGTTTCAGAGAAACAAAATTTTGGCTAGATACAATCATTTTTTAAAAATCTAAACCATTATAATTATACATAACTCAAATCTGCCTTAGGATATAATAGATTCCCCATCACTGGAGGACTTAAAGCAAAGTCACAACCATCCTTTCTCATGTGTATTGTAAAAGGGATTCTTTATCTGATTATTTTTGTTTTGATAATCACAGGTCTCTTCCAACTCTAAATTCTGTGATTCTGCAATCTTTACAATGGGATTTGAGGTATGCCAAAGTCCTCTGCCTCCCTCAACTCCCTTTTCACACTAGCCCTCAGTAGTGTCTTCCTGCACCATATGACATGAAATGCTCATCGGTGTAATTGTTCATTTTGGTCAGACAGCAAAGACATTTCCTCCAAAATATTCCCTTGGGAGGAGCTGGAGAGTAAATAATGTATTTCTTTAGCATTCTATAAACCAAGTTTATCAGGGTTATTTTGGATAATAGAAAGAAAAAGATCTTAATGACTGGGGGATTTTGATTAGGAGGGAGAGGCTTGGGAAGATTGCATGTATGAAGTAATCAGGACCAGGTGGGCTGCAGAATTAGTATGTAAGGAGTACAGTATGAGGGCTGTCTCCATAAAATACAAGGATGAAGATGTAAGAGAAGGGCAAATACAAAACTTACCACCTTCACAGTTTTGCCTGCCCCACATTTGGTACAATGTCTGCCCTCAGGATAAACAGAAGACCTGTACTTCTCAGACTATCAATCGAGTGCCTTTCCCAGACACTAAATTCACCCCCAAAAAAATAAACAACCAATTAAAAACAGAGATATTTTGGCAAGTTCTGTCTGTAGCCTTTTTTAGAAAACACACACCATAATATTATCTAAGCTTCTCAGGCTCTTTGGCAAGGGATATAAATATGTGGTAGAAACGACTTCAGTACACACAGTATCTAACATCAGCAAATGACATTTTGAATCTTTCATTATACAGTTGCTAGTGCTAGGCAGCCTCCCACTCACCCTGGTACCTACACACACTGCTATTTCTCATACGGTGCCTTGTGTTGCTGCATCTGTATACTGGCTATGCTAAAAATATCTCTCAAGATGGCAACATAGACTGACATTATCTCATATCCCTTTCATGCTGCACAATATAGGGGAGGGAATTATTCCAAAGGGACTTGAATATATTCCAGTTTCCACAGAACCTTGACATAGAGATGTGCCCCCAAGGTCGGAATGAAGAGAGCCCTTAGATTAAGGTCCACTGAAACTCTGATAGCATCTATTTTTTCCTCATCAGTTAACATAGCCTAAGTTTTATTTTTAAAATGGGGATGTTTCTGTTGAATCATGAAACCCTTACATTGAGAGTATTATGCAATTTTAATAAATTTTGATTTAAAAATATTCTCAGCCTCACAGAAACTCAAATGCTCTTTCTTTGGCGGTCTCGTGATTTAGAATGTTTGAGAATTAGCTCTGAGAGATGATAGTATCACAGAGCTAGAGTTAGAAGGGACCACAGAGACCACCACCTAATTCAATCCCTTCTTTTTATAGATGAGGAATTGGAGGCCCAGTGAGTTTAAATGCTTTATTTAAGTCACACAGATAGTACATGTCAGAGACAGGATTTGAATCCAGGTCTTCTAAATGCTAAGCCAGTATTCTTTAGATTAAATTGGACCTGTGGATAAATGGATTCTTTTCACTAGCCCTATTCCTTCCTTTTTCCTTTGGATACTTTGTTGTCACCCATGTGAAATTTTATCTAAATCTTGGCAATCCCCCCAAAAATAGTTTTACATTTTCTTAGAGTACAGAAATTGCCAATTATAGTTAACAATTAAAACAGTCTCTTAAAAATATGAAAAAGGCACAAGAATACTTGAAAACATTCAGTTGCAATGTTATAGAAAGAGATTTTATTGCTCATGCACTGGAATGAATCAACTGCTCAAGAAACAGAAGTTTTCTAATTACTGCTCTCAAAAAACCCCCTTAGTCCAATGAACAGGAAAAACACAGTGCCTACATTTTTCACAGTGAGCCTTCCCATTTTCCAGGATGCAAGCTGTCCAGTCTTTCTCACTTATGACCCAGAAGGACAGCTCTAGAAGGAGAGCAAGCAGTTTGAGCTTCTGCCAATCTGATCGTGCCTCCTGCTTATGGAATATGATTGGGGAAAATCAGAGTTGGAAATGACTTTAGGGATCACAGAACTGAGATATTGTATAGATTTTGAGGGCAGTTATGAGCTGGAAAAGGAAAGAGCAAACTACTCCAGTTTCTTTGCCAAGGAAACCCCCAAAAGGAGTCACAAAGTGTAGGACATGACTGAAGAATGACAGAAGTCAAGTAGTTCAACTCTCTTATTTTGTACTTGGGAGATTATGTGACTTATCTGTTGTCCCCACATGGTAAACACCAGAGACGGGAGTTGAACAGAGGACCTTTACATTCTTTCATCCCGTCCAACCATTTTGTTTTCTTCTTTATGAAGTGGAGTCTAGAAAGAAGAAATAAATTATCCAAGGTCAAAGCAATAATATTTTCCAGAGCCAATTGAGACAATTAGTCTAGTTTCTAGCTCCAAATTCAGTTCTCTCTCTACAACAAAACATTAATTTTTCTATGCAATCAAACAGTATCAACTGGCACTAGCTAGATGATATAAGTGAATTATTAATATTCACGTGAATTGAGTTTATATATCAAAGGGTGTTTCTTTAACCGACAAAACTGAAGAACTATCTAAAAATAAAATAGATTGGTTCCTCAGATAGTGAGTTCCCTCTCACTGGAGTGGTCATACAAAGTCTGGGTGAATGCTCATCATGGATATTGGTATTGGGATTTCTATGTGGATGAAAGGTCCTATGGGTAGAGTGACATAGTAAATGGTAGGGACTGGGAAACTTAGGGTACATCAGGGTACATTAGAATGAGAAAGTAGAAAGGATAAAACGCAGCACGACCAGGAAAGGAGGAGAGGGGCTAAGGGTTAGAGTAGAGTGTAAATTCTGGGTTCCCTCTAGCAGGAGTGGAGATTTAGGAGGTTGGTGTTCAGCCAAAGGACGTTCACTGTCCCCCATCACTCCCAATTTAGTGGCATCAGCAAATTTGGTCATTTGCAGATTTGGTGAGCGTACTAGCAATGATTTCATCTAAGATACAGATGTTAAACAACATATAGCTAAAAGAGGTGTACCTGCACTATTCCAGGACTTCCTTCCAAATGGCATTGAACTATCAACTGTTGTTCTTTTAATATGACCACTCAACTAGTTCTACATCTATCTAATTGTGTTATCATTTATTTCATTCAAATCTCTCTATCTTCTCTATAAGAATGGTGTGAGACACCTTCATGATGCTCACATTTTTATAAGCTCATCTAAACATGAAACATTGCTAAACAAGAAGATAGCTAGGTACATATAAGGTAGAAAGAGTAAAGGGAAGGCACCAGTAGCTGGGGCAGGGGGTGGAGGCATTAGAAAAACTTCCTGCCGCATCCTGAGTCCTGAAAGAAGCCCAGAGGCAGAGGTGAGGAGAGGAGGCCATGACAGGAGAGGGATTCATGCAGCCACCTTTTCCATAATCTCCTTGTCAGTCTTGCTGCCCACACAGAAGACTAAATCCTGGAGGAACTTCTTCCCTCAGAACTCAGTCTCCTGACTAGTGACTGACTCTTTGGGAACATTATTTGAGGAAAGCCCCAGGCATGCCTTTCTTCAGTCCCTGCTCAACAACTTCCTTGCCAACAAGTCTTTCAGCTTTTCGAATTGGTGCATACCTTTCCACCCCTCCTCCCCCTTCTCCCTCCAGTTCTGGAACCAAGAGGCACTATCACTTCAATTCATCAATGCTATCGCTACTAGATATGACTAGATGTCAATCTACTCTTCAATGACTCCAGTCTATACCCTTGTAACATTCTGGAGCCTCCCTGACCAGGAGAATTAATTAGAATTAAAGTTCCTTGGGGTCAGGGACTGACTGTACTTGATTTTGTTTCTGCATAGCCAAATGTTAGAATAAAACAATTGTGTTAATTTATTCATTCATTTAAAGTTACAGTGAGGGGAAATAAAATGCCTCGTTCATAGAACTGCAAGTAAGCCTAGATGGATGGATTGTAGAGGTCATGGAGGGGAGGAAAGTATAAGAATAACAGCAAGATAAGAGGCTAGGTTGCAAAGAGTTTTAAATGTCAGATAGAGGATTTTATTTTTTTACTGTGGAAACCATAGGGGACTAGTCCAGTTTGTGGAATACTGAGATGACAGCTGGGTGGAGGATTAATTTTACAGATAAGGGAAGAAGCCCAGAAAAGTTCAATTAACTGCTCAAGTTTACTGCCCAAGTAAGTATCAGAACTGAGTTACAAATCCAGTGTTCTTTCCTGTACTACCACTTTGAGAGTTGTTAGAACTCATGAATTGGCTCCTGCCAATGTGTCAATAGTAAACATAAGATTGAAAAAGAAGAATCAAATCTCTTAAGTTATCTACTCATTCTACTTAATGAAGTTTTCATTTACATTCACACTTGAACAGTTTAAACTGTAGGTTCACCAACTTAAGATTTTGCAGGTTTCTTATTTGAACATAAATTCTCTTACATGTATATGATTATATGAAGGGTCTAATTACTTGGAGTTTTGGGGGAAAGTAGATAACGCTCTTCCATGCAATAGTCCTTGTGGGTATTCATGGCTCTCTCTCTCTCTCTCTGTCTCCCTCTCTACTATACTCTCAGTCTAACTTCATTTGTCAATTAAAAAAAAATTGCAGTTTTTTCAGAATCCATTTACAAGTTTTCACAAATACATTTTTATTGGAATAGTATGACCAAAAAAAAGTACATAGATAAACATTTAGCTGTCTAAAGTTTCATAAATTGAAGATTACAGATTCAAGATGACCCATAATGGAACCAGATAATATGATATGTTGTGCTTAAACTATTTTTTAAAATAGTTTGCATTAGGTCAGTTATTTGGTGCCTGAAACACCAGATATTTCCTAAAAATTTTCAGAATGATGAGGTTTTTCGAGAGCAACTGATCAGATCAGCATCTAAAGTTCTTTTGACTACAAATTGCATTTTCAATATAATCTATATCATTATAGACTTGAAATTTCCTTTCACTGACATATTGTGTATACATTGGGTCTGATATCAGGGTCATTTAAGCCTATCGTTTTGAAAGGTGTGCAAACAAGGCCACAGTCTTAAGATCAGTCTCCAAACAAACTGGTTGTCTTCACACAATTTAATTCAATTTGATAAAGTGCCTACTGTGTGCCAACCACTATACTAAACAGTGGGGATTTTGTTATTGTTGTCAAGTCATTTCAGTCATGTCTGACTCTTCTACAAATAAGAAAAAGATAGTCCCTGACCTCAAGGAAATTACATATACATAAAAAAGAAACTGAAAAGGGAGATGTGACTAAATGACCACTTTCTAGAGATGCTGCAGAAGGGACTCTAGAACTGATTAAGAAATTAGCTCATATGACCTCAACCTCACATCCCTCCAACTCTAAAATTCTATGATCCTGTGATGCTTCCATATGTCTGAAAATCATTGTCCTTTAGACAGGCAGATGTTGATGAATGTAACTGTGGTTTGGTGTAAAGCTTGACTGTGACTGGCTTGTTAAGAAAATTTCTTGTCCAAGTAAATTAGTTATTAGCTCAGTGTGTTTAATCTAACACTCACACATGTATGCATATTGCCACAGATGGAGGGACGTGGCAGGAGAAGGAATGAACAAACCAGACAATTTCTGTTTAATTTTTAATCTCTTTTCTCCACTTCTAGGGGCCCTTTATTTACCCATTTTATGGAAGCTGAACAAATTGCTGTTCTCTAATAGTAAAGCATCTGTTGATAGCATATGTTGCTTTTTAGCTATAGATCTGACCTCTCTAATATTTTTTTTGAACTGTACACAAATGAAAAGACTGGACCTCAGGTATGATCCTTCTAAGTCATGTGCATGCTCTGTTTCCCAAGAAAAGATTAGTAAATTTCCATACCTATAGTTTTTTTGACTCATAAAATTAGCTAAAATTATTCTTTCTACTAACAGCAAGTCAATTTGGTGAGGGAACAGGTAGAGTTTTATTGGCTAGGATTTTCAGGGCTTAATATTTTTTTCAAGTAAAATATAGATAGCCAATCAGATAATATTAATAAAAGAATTTTTCCTAAATGAACAGATAAATCCTTTTCTAATTTGGGAGGAATATTTCCAAATACTCATCTAAATTTCCTTGTTGGGAAGGAAGGAAGGAAGAGAGAGGGAAAGAGAAAGGGAAGGAATAAAGGAAAAGAGGGGCCATATCACACATTCTTGTTCCTGCGTGTCTTTTGTACAAATTCTTTTTGGAAATATGACCCAGTTCTCTGAGAAAATTTATGACCAAGTGTAACTTCTCTGAATGGACTGTGTAACTATTCAGTCAGATATGCATGATTTTCAAAATCTATAAGCAACTACAGTGGATTGGTAAGTTCCTAGTTAATCAATAAACAACATCATCATATCCTGATTCACTTTACAGTGTTACTGCAAAAGGGTCATGCAATAAATTAGCAAGCAGTCACTTATGACAGTGAATTAACTCTGTTAATGTATTTTTACATGTTTAGTGCTCAATTGTAACTTGTTCCAATGAAGAAAAATGGTTTATTCATTTTTTTTAATGTCAGAATTTTATGGTTATTCATTAAGTTAGTCAGCACCTTGTACCTATATTCAGTAAAAGACTCATATGTTACTTTGTCTTTGGGCACATCAAGTAAGTTCAGAAAGGGTATGGAAATTCCTGCTGGTCACAGGTTTTGTTTAGTTTTGGTTTGGTTCAGTTTTTAAACTCTCCTAGTTAAAATCAAAAGCCAAACATAATATCCAGGGAAACAGCAGCATTCCCTGGAGTTTGGGATGTATCCTTTTACTCACAACTACTCAAATTTTAGGTACACCATCCCTCTACTTTTTACTCCTATGTTTCCAAGGCCAATTATAAAAATTCTGAAAGTCCAATCTTTGATTATAGTTGACTTGAGACAGTACCAAAAAACTAAGGGAGAAAAAAGCAAGGATGGTAGACACATAGACAGGTGAAATATTGAGGTTTATGTGGAGGTTGACAAGGTAGTACCATTGCATTCTAAAAAAGAGATTAGACTACTAGCAAATAAGTCTTTTTGGTAAGACAATCACTTACATATTATGTCAACCTAACAACTCTTGTTTACATAGAATTTTTAAGTTTATTGAGGACTTTCTTCACAGCAACTTTGTGGAATGATAATCTAAATATAATCAGGGCCATTTTTACAAATGAGAAAACCGAAGATTACAGTTTTTACTGATCTTCCCCTTGGTCGATGCTAGATCTAAGAGTTGAACTCAGCATCCTTTGCTATTTTCAGTATCTTATCCTGACTTTGAATCATATCTATGAACTAAGGGTAATCCTAAAGGACAAAAAAGTGGCTATTTCTGTATTAGTTATGTTCTTATTAATAGGTACTTGGAATATGGATCTTAACTGTATTTGTTACTATTGTGAATTAGATGAATTTTCCATGTTGGTATACACATACACATATTTAATCCATGACTTGGAATTATCAGCCAAGACAAATGTCTGTAATTCTTACATACTTAAATGCCAGCTTTACTTCCCAAAGTATTTTAGAAGCATAACATCTACAATTTTAAACCTTCCAGGATAGTTTCAAAAGTCTTCATGATTTTCCCACTTGAGTACAATATGATCCAGAATTTAGAAGATTCTCTCTGGGGATCTGTTCCAAATACAGTCTTATCCTTGAGTTCTTAGTACTTAATAGGGTTTGGGCAGTTCTAAACTCTCTTGTAGATTCTAATTTCTCTAGGAATATTCCAATCAAGATATCTAGTTTAGTTGGAGTTTTCTTTCTTACCTCCCAAATTCCCCTCTAAGTCAACTACAATCTCTTAAGAAAGCACCAGCATATACTTATCTTCTAGCACTTGGAAACTATATTAGGGATAGAGTGACCTTAGAGTCCCAAAAGTTCTAGAACTACCCCCTAAGTCCAAAGCAGAGTCAGCATGCTGCAAGAGTCTTTGGAAACCTAGCCCCAATGAGGTTTCCCCAAGACTAAGGTTAGGCACTCCCTAGGGAATGTTATTATTGTATTTTGGGGGTTTTATTGATTCCTTTTGTTTTTTACACCATAGGTCATCTCCCAATAATATGACTCATCAGTAACTCTATGAAACCTTCCTTTGAAATGAAGAAGAACAGTTAAACAAAACCAACTGATAGAGCAACCAACCATGTTTTATAGCATACACAACTTTCTATACCTATATGTATATGTATTTTGTGTATATGTGCATATATAATATATATCGTATAAATATGTACACACATGTATTTTTATACATACACATAAATTACCTGTAGTCTGCCACATTTGTACTAAGAAGATAAAAGAGTGTTTCATGATCATTTCCCTGGAACTATGACTTGTCATTTCTTATCATTTGAATTATGTCTTTATTTAAGGTGGATTTTATTTATATTTTTATAGTTGTATGTGTGTGTTTCTCCCAATTCTGCATTCCTTACTCTGCATCATTTCATACAAATCTTCCCATGTTACTCTGAATTTTTTTTCTTTATCAGTTCTTATAACCCAGTGTGAGAAGCAGCATGGCTTAGCTGTTACAGAACTGGTTTCAGATCCAGGCAGACCTGAGTCCACAAGTCTCCGACTTGTACTGGCTATGTGCCATTAGCTAATATTACTTAACCATTCAATGCTAAAAGCAATTCTTTAAGACCATAAGTTACAAAGAAAGTGCTGACCTGCATAATAGATGGCGTTTCCTCATCTGGGGGTTTCCCATAGCAATTAAATCATAAATCTAGTTTCTATCCTATATCACAATAATATTCCACCATATTAATATACCAATTTCAGGAGGTCCATCCATTCCCCAATCAAAAAGAAATTACTTTTTTTTTCTTTTTTTACTCCATAAAAAGTACTGCTTTGAATATTTTGGTACATATGAGACTTTCTGTCACAACCTCCTTGGCATATGTAATTATTGTTCAGTCATTCCATTTTTGTCCAACTCTTTGTGGACACATTTGAGTTTTTCTTGGCAAAGATACTGGAGTAGTTTGCCATTTCCTTCTCCAGCTAATTTTAGGGATAAAGTAAGGTTAAGTGATTTGCCTAGAGTCACACATCTAGTAAGTGTTTGAGGTCATGTTTGTACTCAGAAAGATGAGTCTTCCTGACTCCAGACCTGTCACTCTATTCATTGCACCAACCAGCTGCTATATGTGTGTGCATGCTCATTATATGTGTGTGTATGCCAAGCAGTCTATTGCTTGACTAAAAGATAAACATTTAGAGACTTTTTTTATATAATTCTGAGTTATTTTCCAAAATGACTGAACCACTTCACAATTCTACCAGTAGTATATTAGTGTGCCTGTCATTCTATACCTCCATTCAACATGGACTCTGTTCTTTATCATCTTTGCCGATTGAATGGGAATGAGGTAATAGCTTAGAGTTCTTTTAAGCTGAATTTCTCTTACTATAGCTGTCTTGAGGATATTTTCATTTTTTTTGTATCCCCAGGACTTTGCATGCTCCCTTAGGTGCATAAAATTTTAAACGTGCACATACGCACACACATACACACATACAAACACACCTGTGTATTTGTATGTGTTTGTATGTATAAATATTTTCCCCTGAAATTGTTGATGGTTTATATCTCTTCTTTAGACTAATCCTTGTTCCTAGACTTTGATAATGTATCTTTGCGAGAGCACTATTACTTGAATTTGAAAGATCAAGGAAAATCATTTCCTGAAATATACAAGTGCCATGATGTGCCATATCCTTATATCTTCTAGCAAGGAATCTGCTTTTGGTGCAAGATCTAAATTAATTTTGCTCCCTCTTCTTCTATTCAACTTGTATTCTTCTTTAAGTCACAGGAAATTCTGTATACAAAATAAATAAATTATATGTATATATATGCGGCATATAAATAAATATATAAATAGAATAAAGGTGTAGATAATTAAAACTTAAGAGCAGTTTATAAAGTAGAGTCTTTAGTGATCCAAAAATCAGAGACTGAGTAATGCTACTTAAGTGATGTGATTCATTTTTTTTTTGTGAAGTTCTAAATGATCTTATTTAGGTTAGGCAAGGTTAAATTACTAACATAATAAAAGATATGTTTCTCATAGCAATTGCATATCATGTCATTCAGTATGAATTTATCTACCTGGGATAAGACTGATCCCAAAGGAATTCCATTTATTATTCCCTAAAGTAATTTTTTTTAAGTGTTTGAACTGGATAGAAATGGAGAATAGAAGGATATGAAGAGCACCTTTCCTATTCAGTGATGAGGCTAGGGGTGGGGGACCCGATGAGTCAGAGAGAGGATGAAGGATAGTCTGAGAAGACAATATAGAGAGGGGGCTAGTATAGGCTAGTGAAATGTGCCTGAGAACTAAAGGGGTGATAATCTACTCCTACCTCAGTCACTGACTGGTTAGGTGACATTAAGCAACTCTAATTCTACTTCATGATAAGAGCTTGATGTAGTTGAATTGGGCTGAATTTGGAGTCAGAAGAGACCCGTATTCAAATCCTGCCTCTAGCACCAACCTTGTGATCATGGGTAAGTTGCTTAACTTCTTGGAGCCTTGGTTTCTTTATCTATAAAATGGGGATAGTAATGCCTGTAGTACCTCAGAATTTTAGAGTTCGAAGGGACGTTAGAGATTATCTAATGGATTTTTTTTAAAGTATCACCTGTACAAAAGACCTGACAAGTGACAGTGCATTCAACTTTCTACAGTTCTAGTTGTTAGGATTTTTGTTTACATCGAACCTAAATCTGCCTCTTTACAATTTCCATGCAGTGTTCCTAGTTTTGTCCATTACAACAAACCAAATTAAAAACTTTCCATTATAGCCCATTAAATACTTTAAGATAGTTATCATTCCTTTCTATACCCCTCCCCCACACACATCTTTTTCTAGCTTAGTTAATATCTCCAATCCTCCAAATGATTTTTATATGGAATTTAGTAAAGGTCTTCCATCATCCTGCTCACCATTCTCTGAGCATTTTCCAAAAATGAATCGAATGCTCTAGATGTAATATGACCAGTGAAGAGTATGGCAGCCCATTATTTCTTTATTCCTGAAGGATAGTATTTATCTCACCAGAGTTGCCGTCAGGTTCAAATGTAATGATGTATTTGAAACAATGTAAGTATCATCGCATATGTCTGCTTTGGGGGCCCTCATCTATAAATAGGAAGAACTCTACATGTCATTTGCCTGCTTCTTTGGATAGTTTCACATGCAAGGAATGAATGCTTGTAAATATGATATGATGTTCAGGTATGTAGAAGGCTGCTGAAAACAAGGCTCCATTATGTCATGATATATAAAAGAGGAAAGATAAGAAGATTGTGTGTAGACAAGGCATTGAAAAGGTAACGATTCCTAGCTGTCTTCAGGCTGACAGCAAAGTAGGATATCACTATATTATCTTTTCTGATTCTCTGATATTCACTAAACAGGTGATATCCTGAAGCTGGGCTCATCGCAGTAAAGATAAGACATAGCTAAGAGTTATTTTATAAAATGAACAGAAAGAAAAGTAGCATGGTTCCATTTAATCTTCACAGAAATTAGAATTCTGTTTTGAGATGCGTTTCTATTATGCACTGCATAAAAGATATTTGTTTAATTGATTTAATTAGCTCTAATGATTTTATTTTCATAGATTAGATTACCTTTATAAATAAAGAACTCATTTCTCTGACCAGTAAAGCAACTTTCTACATATCATTGTAGATCTCCTCCAAAAAAATCATAACTTTAGTTCAACTTGAGCAACCTGTACCATCTCAAGGAAAGATCGGAGGTCTGTGGACTCAGTGACCTAAGATCTAGTTCTAGTCAGAAACTAATAAACTCATTGACCTGGAACAAGTCTCTAAATATCTCTATGCTTCTGTATCCACATCTGTAAATATCATCCCTCTCTATCCCTACCACTCCATGAGAGGCAGTGTGAATATATGGATAGAAATTCAGGAAGATCTGAGTTCAGTTCTGCATCTGAGACACATACTGGCTTTGTGACTCTGGGCAAATCATTTCATTCTCATTGTTCTAGGCCAGGAATGGGAAACCTGCAGCCTCACATGTAACGCTTAAGGTCCTCAAATGTAGCCCTTTGACTGAATCCAAATGTCACAGAACAAATCCCCTAAAAAAGGATTAGTTCTGTAAAGCTTGGACTCAGTCAAAAGGCCACCCTCAAAGACCTAGAGGCCTTGAGGCTGCAAGTTTCCTGACCCATGTCTAGGCAATTCTCTATGACTATAAGGTGCATAGAGGATACCAACCTGCACTTGTAGAGTGAAATTTTTTACTGTGTAGTTCTATGTACCAATGAAATTATAGATCCAGTCCCTATCCCAAAGAGAAATTAGAACGACAAATTAAGTTAATGGATGTCAAAGTATTTTAAATGCAGAAGCTCTCTATTCAAATTAGGGCAGTTAGATGGCATTTTGTATAGAGAGCCAGGTCTAAAGTCAGGAAGACTCATCTTCCTGAGTTTAAATCTGGCCTCAATTATTAACATCTGTGTGATCCTGAGCAAGTCACTTAACTCTGCCTCAGTTCATCTATAACATGAGCTAGAGAAGGAAATTTAAATCACTCCAATATTTCTGGAAAACAAACAGCAACAACCCAAATGGGGTCACAAAGAGTTGGACATGATTAAAAATGACTGGACAAAAATATACAAATTATTGTATATAAAACCATCATAATTTAATTTTTCAAAATATTTGGAAGAAACTCAGACGTCTGTTGAGAGTCTTGGACCTGGTTTATTTTTTGCAACCAAACGCATTGTTAAATAAATTGTTGGAAGGAGGGAAGGAAGGAAGGAAGGAACTCAACCATGTATATCTAAGCTCTATAGATTATCCTTGGGAACATCTATTCTAGCAAGTGTCCAGTATCTATACAATGTTAATCTTACCAAATGACAAAGTGAATTAAGGGATTTTAGAGTTACAATACAACAATGTATTTAAGGTGTCACTTATTGAGCTTCCACCAGGTATCAGCCATTACACTGTACACTAGAAATTCAAATATCAAGAGGAGCTAGTCCCTACCCTCAAGGAGCTTACACTCGTCTAGGAGAGAGAGAAAGGAACTAATGTACACACACATACAAATAAACACAAAGTATAATAAAATGTGAAAGAGTTTGCGGAGGAAGAAAACACCAAGAAATAAAGGGGACAGAAAAGACTTATCATAGGAGGAGATGAGCTTAAAGCAAGCTAGGGATACTGAGAGCAGTGAGGAGGGAGCACATTCCTGACCTGGGTCCCATTTGTATAGAGACAAGGAGCCAAGAGATGGAATGCTGTGTACAGGAAACAAGAAGTTGGTTTGACTAGAACAGAGAACATGAAATAAAATGGAACAGGACTCCAAAATTCACAGGAGTCATATATGGGAAATTATAAAAACCAAGCTGAGGAGTACAATTATATTTTATCCTATAGACAATTGGGAGTTACTGAAGATTTTTGCTTTTTTTCCCAAATGAAATACTAAAATCTATGTTTTGGAAATACTGATTTGGAATTTGCTTGGAGGGTGGATTGAAGAGAGAAGCTAGAAGCAGGGAGACTCCATAGGAGACTAATGAAACAATCTAAATTAAGTGATGTTGTCCTCAACTATTTCTGAGCGAAGAGAAGGAACAGATGTTAGAATTGAGAAGACTTAGCCAGGGACAAAGATGCAAGGGAAGAAGGAAGAGTCACTAAGAGTTATGAATCTAGGTAACTCAAAGGATGGCAGTACCCCCCACACCCATCACACACACAAAGAGGGAACACTATAAGGAATACTTTCAGTAAAACTTAGGAAGACTTGTATGAACCGATACAGAGACAAAAGAATAAAACCTTGAGAACAGTTTTTGTAATGACTACAACACAGCAGTGGAAGACCATCGAATTCTTATCAATGGAATCATGACTAGCCATGGTTCCAGAAGACTGCTAAAGCACGCTGATCACCTCCTGGAAAATATGTGGTGAACTCAGTAGGCAGATCCAGAGTTTTCAGATTCGCCCATTATGTGGATTTATTTTGTTTGACTGTATGTACTTGTTCCAAGGGGAAGGCTTTTACTTTTGGGGATTGGGAAGAATTACAGGGGTGGCACAGTGAGGAGGAGGAGTGACAGTGATGTCAAAAAGAAAAAGAGCCTTAGGGAAATGTTTAAAATACACCAAAGGCAAAGAAGTTCAAAAAAGACAAATTTATTCTATACTTTTTAAAAATGTACTTAATAGTGTTTCATGGTTTAATATATAGTTTTCTTTTTCTGTTTCTTCAGTGTGGAAGTGATCAGATCTGTCAATGTTTGACAAGTTTGCAATAATAAAAAAAGATTTTTTAAAAAAGGAATAAAGTTAGGACATTATATAATAAAATAGTAAATTTAAAATAATGAATTTTGCTTGTAAATATAGTTATTAAATGTTTATAATAGAAAATATCTAACAGGTAGTTCAGTAATATATGACTAGAAAGCAGGTGAGATTACAGCTAGCTGCATGAAATGAGATCACCAAGGTGGGGGAGAGAGAGGGAGAGAGAGAGAGAGAGAGAGAGAGAGAGAGAGAGAGAGAGAGAGAGACAGAGAGACAGAGAGACAGAGAGAGAGAGAGAGACAGAGAGAGAATTGTGTTAGAGTAAAGGAAGAAGTATGGAAAGACCCATTGGAAGAATTTCTATTGAAGTGATTCAAGGAAGGGGATGGAGAAAAAAAGGTTGTAAGGTAGAAACAAGTAAGAAAAACTGAGATGTAGAAATTAGAGTGGAATATATGAGACACATCTCTGCTCTGCTCTTTCTGATACAGAAGAAATTGGAGGTGCTCTGCTACTGGTAACTTGAGAGCTCTAAAGGGATACTTTAATACAAAGTAAGTTGACATATTCTCCTCTCTCTTCCCTCCTTTTTGTCCCTCTGCTCAATTCTGCAAACTGCACCAAAAGTAGAATGCAGTTACAGCCCACAGACTGCCTGAAGCTTCCCATCTGTAAGATCTTAAAAGTGAGTGAATAACTGTGTGCTTACTTCTCTTTGTGAAGAATTGAGTCTTTTGTTCTTTAATCCTCGAAATCAAGGCTTTTTAACCTTTTTTGCGTGTGTGGATCATTTTGAAAGTCTGATAAAATCTATGGAGCCCTTCTCAGAGTAATGTTTTTAAATGGATAAAACAAAACACATTATAGAGTTTAGTGAGAATATGAATGTAATTTTTTTCCCAGCCAAGTTCATGGACTCCCTGAAATGAATTCATGGACCCCAGGTTAAAAAAACTTATTCTAAACTTTGCTCTGGTTACTGCTGCTTCCTTGGGTTACCTAATTTTGAGTTCTTTCTAGTTCTTTAATTTCTCTCGTAAATAATTCACTTATGACTAATATAATAGGTCAAGAAGATAAATACCTTTCTTATTTACTCTAGACCCAGATTGGTGACAATGCAGTTTATTCATATTTCAAAGGTCACAAATGTTAAGGTCATCCATAAATATAAAGCTGCCTTATTGTTTTTTTACTAACCACTAAAACAAACAAACATGTTGAACCCAAGTTTTGGAGCTATTATCCTATCTATCATTAGAGCAATAAAATCATAGAATTTTTTAATGTTAAGATATATTACAGATAATGTATTCTGACTCTTAATTTTACAGATCAACAAACTGAAACCCAGAAAGGTTTAATGATCTGCACGAAGTAACACAACTGATTGATGGTCTGATACTAGAAGCCAACTTTACTGGCTCCTGTCTCAGTCCCTCACTGCTTCCCATCCTTAAATGAGGGAAAACTCTAGTTGAAAGCATGTTTTTCATCTATAGGCAAGATAAATGTGTAAACAACTATGTCAGATATCAAGTTTTAAGTACTATCAATCTAAAAAGACAGAATGGAGCAATGGATTAGAAGACTGTCTTCAGAGTCAGGACAATCTGAGTTTAAGTTGAACTTTGGACATATTTCTCTTCTTTGACCCTTGGCAAGTAATTAATAGGTCAGTGGCCTCAGGCAGCTTCCTAAGACTAGAAATAGCCAAACATTTGCAGATTTGCTTTTACTGATGGAGTTTCTTAACCAGGAACTCACTCTTCTACAAAGATGAAGACCTAGGACAATACCTAAAGTGGCATCCAAGATGGCAGAGTAAGCAGTAAATTTCTGTAACTCTCCCATATTCACCTACAAGCAACCATAAAATAGTACCCCCAAATAGACCTTGGAAATAGCAGAACCAGCAAAGAGACATGATGAAGCATTCTTTTAGCTCGAGAACTTGGAAGATTAGCAAGAAAGGTCTGTTTCACTCAGGTAAAAGGGAAGCACAGTCCAGGATAGAAATCATACCCACAAACCCAACTTCAGCAAACCAGAGGGAGATCCTGAGCCTAAGAGTGGTAGAGCAGCAAACACCAGCACCAGAACCCCAAAACCCTCCAGGCAAACAGGTAGCTGTCAGTGGCCAGAATGACCATTGTTTCAGTGTAACACATCAGACATTAGCACTAGGAAGCTGGCTCAGCACCAGGTAAGCTGCCAGGCCTTCAGCTACTGCCCACTTCACTCCCTCTGTGCAGGGTCACATCAGTGCAGCGAACAACCAGGGCCTGCAGATCCTGGCACAAGACGCTTGTGACAGTACCCCTTCCATCCTAGGGAGCAGAGCTTAAATTTAAAAAAAAAAGAAAAGGAAAAAGACCAAAAAAATATGAGAAAAAAACAACAAAAAAGAATCTGGCCATGAAAAGTTATTATGTTGACAGGGAAGACCAAGAGACAGACTCATAAGCGGACAATAATGTTAAAAATGCCTATGAGTAACACCCCAAAGCAAAATGGGAAGTAGTCTCAAGTCCAGGAAGAATTCGTGGAAGAGATCAAAAAGAAATTTAAAAATCTATAAGAGAGACAGAAGAAAAAATAAGAAAAAAATGAGTTGTGCCAGAGAATTATGAAAAAAGAGTGAACAGTTTGGGTAAAAAAAAACTTAAAAAGTAGAATTGGCCAAATGGAAAAAGAAAACAACTCCTTAAAAGTTATAATTGGGTAAGTGGAAGCTAATGACTCTATGAGACATCAAGAATCAAGCAAACATATTCAAAAGAATGAAAAAATAGAGGAAAATGCAAAGTATGTCATTGGAAAAACAACTGGACAAGGATAGATCCAAGAGAGACAATATCAGAATCACTGGACTATATGAAAGCCATAATCAAAAGGAGGAACTGGACAGCATCTCTCAAAAAATTATCAAGGCAAACTGTCTTGATGTCCTAGAACCAGGGGGCAAACTAATCTTAAAATAATCCACTGATCACTTCCTGAAAGAGATGCCAAAATTAAAAATCCCAAGGAACATCATAGTTGAATTTCAAAGCTATCAGGTCAAGGGGGATAAAACTACAAGTAGACAGATAAACATTTTGAATATCAGGGAGCCACAGTCAGGATTACACAGGACTTATCACGTACAGGATCAGAGGCCATGGAACATGGTATTCCAGAAGACAAAGGAGCTAGAACTACAACCAAGAATCACATACCTGGTGAAATTAAACATTGTACTTCAAGGGGAAAATATAGTCATTTAATGAAATAGAAAGATCTTACACTTTCATAAGGAGAAAACTAGAATTGTACAGAAATAAACTATCTCCAATATCAAGATCTAAGAGAAACCTAAAAAGGTAAAAATGGTAAAGAAAACATAAGGAATTAAATGGAGTTGAACTGTTTATAAACCTTCATGGGAAGATGGTATTTGGAATTCTTAAAAACTGTACCACTAATAGGACAGCTAAAAGGAATATACTCAGACAGAGGGTACAAGTATAACATGAATTGGAGAGAATGAAATAAAAATAATTAAGGTGAGAAAGAGAAGTATACTGGATACAGAAGGAAGAAAGAGGTAGAATGGAGTAAATTATTTCACATGAAGAGGAGAGAAAAACATATTACAGTGGAGGATAGGGGATGGGCATCAGCTAGTCCTTATTCTCATCAGTATTGTTTCAAAGAGAGAATAATATGCGCAATTAATTGAATATAGACAGAAAAGTAAAAGGGGAGAATATTGAGTAAGGCGGGGAGGACGGACAGAAGAAAAGGAACATGGAGAATGTGATAGAGAGAACCATAACACTACTGAGGAGGGAAAGAGTGAAAGAAAAGAGAGGACAAACAGGTGAAACAATGGGATGGAGAGAAATACACAGTTTGTAATCATAACTATGAATGTGAATGGGATGAACTCTCCCATAAAATGGAAGTAACTAGTAGAGTGGATCAAAAACCAGAATCTTACAATAATGTGTTTACAATAAATGCATTTGAAGCAGAGAGATACAGAGTAAAGAAAAGGGGGTAGTGCAGAATCTATTATGTTTCAGCCAAAGTAAAGAAGAAAAAGTAGGGGTAACAATCCTGATCTCAGACAAAGCAAAAACAAAAATAGACCTAATTAAAAAAGACAAGGAAGGAAACTACATCTTACTAAAAAGGTACCATAGACAATGAAGTAATATCAATACTAAACCATATATGCACCAAGTGGTATGGCATCCAAATTCTTAAAGGAGAAGTTAAGTGAGTTACAGACTGGGAAAACTGAAAAACAGTAAGATACAAACTAGGTAGACTGACATATCACACCATATACCAAGATAAGGTCAAAATGGGTACACAATTTAGACACAAAGGGTGATACTGTAAGCAAATTAGCAAGGCAAGGAATAGCCTACCTGTCAGACCTACAGAGAAGAGAAGAATTCATGATGAAACAAGAGATAGAGAGCATTACAAAATATAAAATGGATAATTTTGAGTACATTAAATTAAAAGACTTTTTCAACACAACACCAATACAACCAAGATTAAAAGGAAAGCAGAAAGCTGGGAAACAATCTTTACGGCAAGTATGTTTGATAAAGGTCTCATTTCTCAAATACATAGAAAACTGAGTCAAATTTATAAAAATGCAAGCCATTCCCCAATTGATTAATGGTCAAAGGATATAAACAGCAGTTCTCAGATGAAAAACTCAAAGCTATCTGTAGACATATGAAGAGGCATTCTAAATCATTTTTGATTAGAGAAAGGACATTGACTAACGTGATAAAACAGGAAAATGATAAGTGTTGGAAAGAATTGGGAGAATTGGGACAGGAATGCACCTTTGGTGGAGTTGTGCACTGATCTAACCATTCTGAAGAACAATTTGCAACTATGTTCAAAGGGCAATCAAACTGTGTATGCCCTTTGATCCAATAATACCACTATCAGGCCTGTATCCCAAAGGGATCTTAAAAATGGGAAAATGACCTACATGTACAAAAATATTTATAGCAGATTTGTTTTCTGGCAAAATATTTGAAATGGAGGGAATACTTGTCAATTGGGGAATGGTTGAATAAGCTATGGTATATTAATGCAATGGCATACTATTGTGAAATAAGAAATTATGAAAAGGCAGATTTCAGAAAAAAACTTGAAAAGACTAGTATGAGCTGATGTAAAATGAAATGAGCAGAACCAGGAATATATTGTATACAGCATCAGTAACATTGATGACCAACTATGAATGACAGCTTTTCTCAGCAGAAAACAAGTACAAAGGACTCATGAAGGAAAATGCTGTCCATATCCAGATAAAGAACTGATGGACTCTGAAGGCAAATCAAAGCATAGTGTTTTCATTTACTCTATTCTTTTTTTTGTTCTTTTTCTTTTGATCTGTTTCTTTTTTCACAACTCTGATTAGTATGGAATTACGTTTTACATAATAGCACATGTATAACCTGTATGAAATTGCCTACTATTTTAGGAAGAGGGGATTGGGGGGAAGGCGAGAAATATTTGGAACTCATAATCTTGTAAAAATTTAATGCTAAAAATTATCTTGACATGTAATTGGGGGAAAAATAAAATACTACTAAAAATACCCAAAGTGGGAGTTGATGAGTGGGGGAAATAGGGTGATGGAAAAGCCCAACTGTCTGGCAAAGGATTGTAAATCAGAGTACAGAGACTACTAGCCTGGCTAAATTTAAAGAAGCTCATTACCAGATGACTTAACCCAAAGCTATGGTTGTTTTTGACTACTAAAATTACAAACCATTTATTAAGGTATAGGGAAAAAACTATGCTAATGAAATAAGCAGATCTTTGAAGTACTAAATTGATCACCAATATATATGTATACCCACCAGCTAAAATACTTTGTTGCTACTTAGACTAATTTTTTGCCCCCAAGGAGCCCTCTTGTTCTCCCATATGACTTGAAAAACTTTCTCCCTCACTTTCATTCCTTGAAACAGTGACATAGATGTGAAATATCAAATAAAATTTTTAAAAATATTTGTTGTCATTTTCAGTTGTGCCTAACATGCTGTGACCTCACTTTTGGGAACTCTTGGCAAAGATATTGGAGTGGTTTGCCATTTCCTTCTCTAGTTCATTTTACAAATGAGAAAAAGTGAGACAGAGCTAAGTAACTTGACCAGGGTCACACAGCTAATAAGTGTTTATGTTCAGCTTTAAGCTCAAGAAGATGAGTTTTCCTGCTTCCAGACCTGGTACTCTCTCCACTGTGCTACCTAGTTCTCCTTCCCACCCATTCTCCCTCCCCTCAAAAGAAAGATTATTATATTAATTAAAGACAAATACATAGGAAATAAGAAAGGGAAACTAGGACTTTGGAGGAGGGGGCAATATGTTCTTAATTCTTGAAGATGTTATCAAGAAGGACAAATATGTTTTTGCGCAAGATATTCCCTTGGTGTCTCTGTCAAAGATTGATTGGCTCAATATGGCATTATGTTTTTATTCACATATTGCTTCTCAAGAAGAAAAAATAGAGAGAGGATCAATTGTCAATAAACAAACATTTATTAAGCATTTATCATGTGCCTGGTGCTGTGCCAATTGTTGAGGGTACAAATATAAAACTGAGAGAGTCCCTGCCCTGAAGAAGCTTGCCTTCTTCTACAAGTTACACTCAATTGGACTAAGATCTAATGATTAACCTTTCCCAGACTGCCTTAGGGATCACTGAACCTAGAAATATCAGAAAGAAATATGGTGACCTATAGCTACCTTTTGTCATGTTTTAATGGTTCCTTAAAAGTGCTTTCTATTTTTGTAGATTTTATTTTCTGATTATAGTTATCACATGAATTGGGGTTCCCTTATATTCTGCCCCCTGATATTTCCTTTTCTGATATCTCCCAGGTTTATCACTGAACAGTGCCCACCCTCTCAAACCAGTATGAAACCATTCAGTGACACCCTTGGCAACTCCATATATTGAGAGCTGGAAAGGGTCTTCTAGTAAAATAGTCTAAATCCCTTATTTAACAGAGGAGTAAATTGATATCTAAATAGATTATGTCTGTCCAGGGTGACTTAAGTAGTAAGTATTAAAGGCAGAATGTGAACCTGTATCCTTTCCCCTGTAACGTGCTACCCTCTCTAGTGGAGGTATGTTAATTTCATAAAGGTTGACTCATCAAATGTTATAATCAGGGACTCATAACGTGATTTATAATAGTCCTACAAATGAGAATAAAACTGTAAGTAATAAAAAAGAGCGCAAAGAGGTCCAGCTCAAACAAAGGCTAATTGACAGCAAGGTCAAACAAGTATGAAATAATGGCAAAGAAAGAAGCCAGATGGCTTCACCACTGCCCTCTTTGTCCGCTTTCATTCAAACCTTTTGCATCCTTTCTCCCAACCTGCTTCACTATTTCCTTCAGCCTTGCTGCCTTTTCAAGGCTATTGATTTGACGAATTGGCTCATTTGCTTCAATTCTTGGGCTATAGCCTCAGGTTGGCCTGATTTTAGCCCTAATAGGTCACAAAGGAATCCTAGTGCTGAGGTAGGGAAAGAATATGGTCAAATGGTAGGTAGTGTGGCTCATTAGCTAAGTAATGAGCTCTGGTTTTGAGTGTTAGTTCTGCCTTGGTTACTCGTGCTTTATGAACCTAGCAAAGCCATTGGATCTCTCTGTTCATCCTTGTATAAAAGAAGGATGATGGAAGGGACCATTCAGGTATCGAGGTGGTCAGGTCACTTCCTTAAAATAGCCTAGGTTATTATGACTTCAGAATGCTGATTTTCAAATGTGTCTCATGCTTTTTGGCAGAGAGGTGATGAACCAGAGGTGTGGAATAAGATGCACTTTTTTGTGACGTAGCCGATGTGTTGACTTGTTTCTGTTATGCAGGTGGATGTGGGGGTGATTTACTGGGTAGTGATAGAGAAGAAAAAAGAAAGGAATGAGTATCAATAATACATTTTAAAAGTACAAAATCAAACAAAATTAGATTAAGAAAGGGATCAAAATACAGTGCAGTTGTGTTATTACCTTTAGGTTATGACTTTTGAGTTATTACCATGAGATAATTATATCAATTTAATAACTACTTTAAAAATATATAAATTCAGTTTCATGTACATTCTTTTTAGTTCTTTATGCAGTAATAAAATATGTTTGTTAATGATTCATTCATGATAAATGTGAAATTCTTTTTAAATGTCAAATTGGTATTTAACCCGAGGTAAATTCCACTGACTGGAGTGGATGATGGGGAGTGTGTTGGACTTGGAGTCAATAAGACCTGAGTTCAAATCCTCCCTCAGACACTGTGTGACTGATCAAGTCAGTTAGCTTCTCTCAGCCTCCTATTCCTCATCTGTGAAGAGGAAGTAATAATAGAGTTACCTTACAGGGTTTTTGTGGGGGTGAAATGAAATAAAATATGTAAAGCACTTCATAAAACTTAAAGTATTATAAAGATGCTAGTTATGATTTCCCTACGAGCTTTTCAAAAGTTATGATCAAATGGAAGATTCTGAATTATTTGGAGTAAGTTGAAGCCTGTGTAAAATGCTCAAAATTAGAAAGAAAACTTTTAAAACATACTTGAATCAGGAACAAAGAAGAGATAGCGGACTTCTCAGGGCAAATAGCATTGCTAGCCAAAGACGGCAAAAGTGGGTTATTCAGTTCCTATTATTCTTGTATCTTATCTGTTAAAAAGAATGACCTTCATGATGGGAGCTGGGGGGAGGTAGTTAAGAGACAATTGATTAAAGCCCATGACAGGTGAGCTGCACAAAATATATTCAGCCATTCTTACCCAAATGAATTAGACAATTGTGTACCTAATGAACTTGTAGCTATGAATGCTGATTTGATGGGCCACTTTCATAATATCTGAGGCACCATGAAGAATGAAAGTGGTGCAGGAAAACTGTAGATAAGCAAAAATTGTCCCAGTTCATGAAAACAAAGAAAATGTATAAAATGGAAACAATAAACTGATAAATATTATGTCAATACCTAGCAAAATTCCAGAACAGATTATTAAAGGATGGTTTATGAACATTTAGAAAGGGAAACTTATTTCTAAAAGATTTACTAACCCTAAAAAAATGCATGAAATCCTGCCACACAAACCACATTTATTTTTTTTGTCATATTTACTAGAATTAGTGTTCTCTAAAATGGAGGCACTGAGTCCTCAGAGGAACAAGGCATATTCCTCCAAGGGGGTCATGATCAATCAATGAGAGGATGAGAAGGCTCACATTGAATTCTTTGACCCATTACTACCCAACACTCCCCAGTTCTGTCCCTTTCCATTAACCCTTCTTCATCTCTCATGACTCTTTGGAATGTACAAACTCACAATCTTCCCCTTTTTACACTGGGAATCAGCCCCTACCAGAGGTTAATAAGCAAGCCTAGTTTGGGAAATGAGGAGAGGGGTACCTTCACACCAACAGTTATATAGCACCAATAAGAACCCTCCCTACAAACTTCCCCCACACCTACATCTTGCCACCCACCCAGCCATTTTGTGGCTCCAATAGTTGTCTCTTCCAAAGTGGATATTGAATTCCAGGGCAATGACCAGGGAGTAAGAGCTTTACTGCCCCCTTTCATTTTGGGTAGGACAAAATTAGTCACACAGGATTGATAAGCATGCATGAGCTGTGATTCAAATCTCAGGTAGCATTTTATTCCTCTGCTTTATGCAATTCTCTTCTAAACTATAGTCTTTATTTTGAAGGCACCATCATCCTTCTAATTTAGTTATCCTGGTTTATAACTGAGATTATCTCCAAGATTATCTCATCTCACATAATCAACCAACTACCAAATCTGGCTATTTCTACTTTCCCATCTTTTGAATCTGTCCCCTTGTCTCTACAGTCACCATCCTAGTTCAGGCTCTCATCACCCTCTACCTGGACCATGGAAATAAACTCTTAATTTGGTCTCACTACCTTATGTTGCTCACCTTTCCAATCTATTCACCTTACAGGTACCAAAGTGATTTTCCTCAACTGCAAGTCTGTATGTACAGTCTTTTTTTTTAACTAATAAGAGCTTACAGTCAAAAAAGTTTGGAGACCACTGTAGTAGGCTATTAGATCAGGGTACATTAACAATGTACTAGAATATATCTGCAACTTTTCAAGATGATTGACAATTGATTCTCATGTTTGCTTTATGGATACAATGGAAACTTGGGAGCTGATTGAAGGACAGGAACAAAAGACTATTGATTACAAAATCAATGTCAACTTGAAGTGTGTTCCCTAGTGACTTTTTTACAGGGCTCTGTCCTTGACTCTCTGCTGTCCAGCATTTTTATCAATGACTTAGATGGGCACATATCTAGATAATGCTTTGTGATTCACAAAGCATTTTTCTCATCAGTGTAAGGACCAACATAGTCCACTAAAAAAAATAAAAATAAAAGCCCTGAATTTAACTGAAAGGACCTTTGTTCAAATCCTTACTCTATCACCTGTGTGATTTTGGATGAGTAGCTTAATTTCTCTGGACTTTAATGTATTCAATAAAGGGAGTTGAAATAGATGACCTGAAAGGGCCCTCATGGTATGGGGAAAAATTAGCTGGATATGGAGTCAGAGAACATGGTGCTGGAATTCCAGCTCTGCCAGTTACTCTCCATGTGATCTTGTGCAAGTCTCTTAACCTCTTCCGTTCTCAAGCTTCCTTGTGTAAAATGAAGAGGGTAGACTAGATGACTTCTAACATCATTCCATTTCTATGAGCCTATGACAAAGAATGACCATAGTCATTTTTCACATAAAGAAACAATGCTTTAAAAAAGAGAACTGCCTTGGTCAGGGTCACAAAGCTGCTATGTTTCGGAGCAGAGAATTGACCTCACATCTTCTGACTTCAAGTCTAGTCTCATGTAACTTTCCCAAGTGGCACATTCAAAGTCTGCCAACTGTCCCAAGCTGGAAAGGATAGGTAATATGCTGGGTGACAGAAGTAGCAAAATAAAATCTAATTGGTTTGAAACATGGGTAGAATATAGAAATATTAATTTTATGTGCAGGATGAATGTAATGTCTTATACATAAGATAAAAAAAAACAGTACTACAACTGAAGAATGAATACGAATTCATTCAAAATCCAGCTCAACTACCTCCTTCTACAAGGGTCCCCCAGTTATTAACACCTTCCCTTCCATTATTTTGTAGTTATCTTATATCTCCTTTGTATTCATTTATGTGTCTGTGCATTGCTTCCCCTGATGGATTGTAAGCTCCTTGAGGAAACAGACCATTGTTTGTTATTGAATGCCCAGCACCCAGAAGAGTTCCTAGAGCATAGTTGGCTTTTAATTCATCGATTGATGGGTTGTGGTAGAACCACAGTTTATGTAAAAATTTCCCAGGAATTTTAGTGAAAAGCAAGAAAACCAGCAGTGCCATGAGAATATATTAGTAGAGATAGATGACCAGAGTACTAAACATGGTGCCTCAGATACCTACCAAATGTTGGCTGTAGGCAAGTTACTTAACTTTTCTGAGTCTCAGTGTCCTTATCTGTCATTGAGGAGATTGTACTCTATGACTTCTCAAGTCCCTATCAGCTCTAAATTTATGTGCATCTACAGATCAAGATTGCTATTAATTGCACTGTCCATTGCTGTATGGAGATGACATCTAGATTATTTGAGAAATTTGGGATGGGTGAGATGTAGTCCCTGAAAGAGCTTACATTATATGAGAGGAAACAATACTTAAAAACAAACTAATACAAAAGAGACATGAGTCTCCAGGTGCCAGGGTCTCAACATAATCCGGGAGTAAGGGTTGTTAATAGCTCAGACCATTGTGATTTCACTTTTTGGAAAAGGGTTAAGGTTACTTTGATGGTCCTCTCTGCTAATGGACCGATGGTTCTCATGAAGGGAGAACGCTTAGAAGGCCCTTTGATAAGTTGTAGCCCAGGTTGTCCTTGTCAAGGAAAAATCCAAGAGAATGTGTGTGAAGATATCTCAGTGTTGGGGCCATTTGTTTTAAACCATTGCAATTAAACTTGAGGCTAAGATGCCTTGAAGGTAGACCTAAAGTACCTCCAGTCTTAACAATTTACTTAAAAAATAACAATGCCTTCTTTGTTTCCATGGCTGTTTCTTATTTTTTTCTTATATATTTTTCTGTATTTATTGCTACTTTTTTTTACATAGGTACAAAAAATAGCCTTACATAATCTACATAATGTTCTGATCTTACTTTCTTTACTTGACCTCAGTGCTTAGCACAGCGCCTGATACACTGGAAGTGTTTAATGTGTTTTTAATTAACTGGCAGACTGACTTGACTTGCCATATTTCTTCAGATGATTTATCTTTACAATTTCCAATCATGTGATAATGTTTTATTTCACTCATCTACCACAATGTGGTCAATCATTCCCCAATCATTGGACAGAGGGGTTATTTTCAGTTTATTTTTTGCTATTTGATGTATTTTTCTAAAGCTGTAATATACAATCATGACATGACAAATTGACACTCCTTATTTCTTGTAGCAAGGATGTATAAACATTTTTTTGTGTGTTCTCTTTCTCTCAACTTTTCTCCAGTCACAAAACCTTATATAAACTTGTTTTTAACTCTGTCTCTTGTTTGATTTTACAGAGAATTTCCACATTTTGTCGGCCATGAAGTTTCTTATTCAGTTTTCTACTACTATAGCAAACTTTCCTGTCTTCTTTGACTTAATCTCTCCAAAAACACACAAAGTATTCTGTAATCCAGTGGAATTAATGTCCTTGCTCTTTCTTGAACTAAACACTCCATATACTGACTTTTGGTACTTTTCCTGGCTGTCCTCCATTCTGAAATGTTCTTCTTCATTATCTCTCATCTCCTGGTTTCCAGGGCTTCCTTCAAGTTCCAGTCAAGATCCCACCTGTTTCAGGAAGCCTTTGCTGACCCTTCTCACTCCTAGTGATTGCCCTCTTCTGATTATTTCCTATTTATCCTGTATATAGCTTGTTTACATGTTGTATCTCCCATTAGATTATGACCTCCTCTAAGGCAGAGACTGTCCCTTGTCTTTCTTTGCGTTGCACACACTTAGCACAGTGCCTGGCATATAGTCAATAAAAACTTATTGACTGACTAATAATTCATTTGACTTCATACTTTAATAAAGAGTCTCTGTTTTGTTTCTTTTCTACATAAGCAAATTATTGGATTGCACATATTTAGTTGTAGACAAATCATGTATTTATTCAAGGTCCTGGGGAAGGGTGACAAATGGATAATTTTTTAATATTCTTTGATCACTACCTACTAACAGACTGAATTTATACATTGTTGTTGTCTTAGACTATTTTAATCCTCTTTATTTAATCTTAGGTAGGTGGCACAGTGGATAGAGTACCAGCTCAGAAGTCAGGAAGATTCATCTTCTTGAGTTCAAATCTGACATCACACGCAAGCTGTGAGACCCTGGGCAAGTCACTTGACCCCTGTTTTCCTCAGTTCCTCATTTGTAAAATGAACTGCAGAAGGAAATGGCAATCCACTCTAGAATCTTTGCCATGGAATCCCCAAATGGGGTCACAGAGAGTCTGGCATGAGTAAAATAACTCAACAATAAAGAATTACTTCCCAATATTTCCCAGGTATGCAAGATGTCTTATGGTCTCTCACACACAGTGTGGTTCTGATTTGTGGTTCAAATGTTCTGCTTTGGCTTCTACACTTTAAGAAGTCCATTGGGAAACTAGAATATGTCCAAAGGGGGGCAATCAACATGGAAAGGAGCCTCGGAATAATATTATATGAAAAATAGTTGTGCTGACCTGACCTGTCCCTTCATGTATCTGGGAGGTGGAAGCCAGACCAGAGCAAGTGCTAAATCTATGCAACCCTTGCAAAGAAGCAATCCGAAAACAATGTTAGACCTCAAGCTGACAAGTAATGGCAAAACATGCTGAGGCTTGGAGGAGACAAAAGAAGGTAGGGCCAGAGAACAGTGTGAAGTTTACCTTCAAGGAGATTAAGTAAACTAAAGCATCACACTAAAGAGGCAAAGCAGGGAGCAATTCAGTTTCAAGGCAGCCTGCTTGGCATCAGATGTAAGCACATCTAGCCAAGATATAGTTAAAAAGAAAGCATAGACTGGCGGCTAGACCCTCGGAAAAGCAAGAGTAATCCAAAAATAAGAAACAAAGTTCAGTCACAGGCCATTTATTGGGGGGGAAGCAAGCTGTAGTTAGAGTGGGAACAGATCGTGACATGATTCCAAAGAGTAGCAGCTGTCAAAACATTTTGGTTGCCTTCTTTCTTCCCCCAGGTGGCATCTACTTATGCTAGGAGGGTATAATGACTATGTCCTTGTCTTCTCCTTCCTGCCTAATGCAACACAGCCCTGAGCTGCAGATGGAGAAGAGAAGAATTAAGGGATATATGATAAATAGAGTCAAGTATTTGAAGACTGGCATGTACAAGAGGTTTTAAACTTGCCCTCCCTTGTCCCAGGAAGTCAGGTAGAACTAGGAGCCATGGTGGAAGTTATAGGGAAGTAGTTTATAGCTCAATAAAAAAAGAAACACTTCCTAATAATAAAAACTGTCAGAAAATGGAATGGAATGGAATCTCATGTCATGTCATCCACAGAGGTGCTTAGACAAAGGTAAGAAGACCATTTGTGAAGGGTGTCATAAAGGAGAATTATGTGCTTTTTAGTGGACTGGACTAGGTGACCACTCAGTTCCTCCATAACTCTAAAACTGGCATTTCTGATGGAACAGTGAAATGCAGGTCCTTGAAGTTTCTATCATACTGCAAAGATTTGGGGTACACTTCAAATAACAGAGAGGCTCATTCTCTCATAGAATGTCAATTTGGTGATGAATTTCTGGCCATAGCAATCTGTGAAATGTTGACTTATTTGATTTTTAAAACTCCAACAGTTGCGTTATAGAGTTCTTACATGTATCAACATCATGGAAAATGTAAGCTATAAAAGTAAATAGTTTATTGTGGAGAAATAGAGTGATGTGAGAATTAGAGCCCTTTACCTTAAAGAAGGGAAGAACTCAAATCCCCAGTCAGATGCTTATAAGCTGCATTACTCTGGGTAGTAGTTGGATCTCCCTGAGTTTTGGTTTCCTCATCTCTGAAAGAGAGATGATAATTACCTGCCTCCCAAAGTTGTGGAAATTAAATGTTTGTAAAAGCACTGAACACATACATGCACACACAGAGACACACCCACTATAACACCAAAGAAGGAAATAAGCATTTGTTAATTGCCTTAATACAGTGCCAGGTACTATGCAAAGTACTTTGCAAATATTGTCTTGCTCAATAGTTGAAATAATATGATATAATTTCAACTATAAATAGTATAAAATAAAAAATTATTATTATATAGTTGCAAATATTAATATTTCTTTATACATTATTGTATAAATCCAAGTCAGAACTATAAATGAAATTAGACTTCAGTTTTACCGAGGTGGAAAGACAGATGATTGGTACAGGATGATGGTTACGCAGAGTATGGGGTGGTAAATCCTTGGGGCATGAATGGTCATAAAGGGATGAGGCATATTTAAGGTAGTTATTGATCAATAAGTATTCAGGCACCACTCTAGGGCTCATTCCATTGTTGAGCAGACTGTCTCTTCAAGGGAGATGAGGGAACCTCTGTAAGACCTTTTGGCTTTGGCCCCATTTCTGTTTTTGTTTGTAATAGGTTATGTCCAAACTGGAGAAAGAAATGGCCAACTAGTCCAGTATCTTTGCCAATAAAAACTCCAGTGAGGTCACCAAGACTTAGACGTGAGTGAAAATACCTGAGAAACAAGAGAAAAACTAGAGGCTCCTGCCTCCATTGAAGGAGACTTCTGAGGATAATCAGAAGCGATAAGTGAAGATAGTGGGAATGAAAAAAGTAAGAGTAATGCAAGTGAAATTCAGTAAGTGGATCAATAGTTTCATGAATTTTGATTGAATATATGGAGAAATAGGAGTAAACCATGTCTGTAAAGTTTCATCCTTGGATCACACAAATGATGTAGTGCTATTAAAATGATCAGGGAAGAGTCTATTTGTGTCAGAAGAGAATGAGTTCAGTTTTGGAAAAGTTAAGTTGAGGAGCTTAGTAAGATGTCCAGGTGAAGAAATTCAGCAAGTAGGTATTGAGACCAAGGGAGGGAAGGGGATAACCATTCGTTAACACCTTGTCTGGGCCAGGCACTTTATAAATATTATATTCTTTGATCCTGATGACCCTCCTGGGAGGTAGATGCTTTGATTACCCTCCTTATACAGTAGAGGCAATGAGAGAGGTAGAAGCTAACTGATTTGCTCAGTCTCATAGGATTGGGTGGCTAGTAAGTGTCTGAGGCTGGCTTCGAACTCAGCCATTCCTGACTCTAGTACAGTATTCTAGTCATTGTGTGACCAGCTGCTTCGAAGGCTGAGACAGAAATATGAGCTTCATCCCCTGGGGACAGACCTGTGATTTCACTAATATAGGAAACTCCCAGGTGCAGAAATTCTACCCTGAAGAGAGCTGGGCTTCTTTTTGGCAATTAACAGCCTTAAAATGCTTCTAGAGAATGGAGAGAGTACAAGACTTCCCCAGGATCACACAGACAATTTGTGTGAGTGGCAGGATGTAAATCTAAGTCTTCCAGGACAACTCTCTATCCTTTAATCTACATGGCTTCCCTGTACATAGAGCTGAAACTATGCATTTTGGAATCTTCCCAGCCAGACTAAAGAAATGCTCTTTCCATGGCCTTCCCCTTTACCCCCTATAAACATCTTCATTAATGAGAGAACCATTTAAACTTTAATTGGTATACTTCTTTGCCTTATGAGTGTCTGGAAGAGATCCTTGCTTTATGGAACTGCATTAAAATAATATAAGATGTAAATTGAATCCCATTAGAAGGAACTCAGAACTCAGAGGAAGAAAGAAATTTTTTAAAGCTGTGAAACATGCCAAGAAATAGTTATTTTGACATCTAGGTGGATGGTTTTCAAGCCTGCCAAGGGAAAGAAACATTTCGAGAAACCTAAAGGAGATCTGAAGATTTTGTTTTTCCTTTCACTTGCATGTTTAGTTAGAAGTCATTCTATTTTCTAAAGTAACAGCATGTTCTCAGTGGGTAGGCATCACCATATGAAGCACCGTATGAATGCAACTAGGGTCCTTAACACAAATGCTGACAATCAGACTTGACTTTTGATCCTATGTTACAAAAGGGGCTAGATAATCCATACTGGGCTTAATGTGATATTGGCTACCTGTGTTTGAGAAGGGGCATCAGAGACTGGAATATTTTATTCAGTCACTTGAGACATTGAAGTTCCTGACTTATCATTAAAGGACTAAAATAACTGTCTTATTTCTAACTAATCTACGAGTCGTACTACTAGTTGTAAACACAGTACTATGTAAATTCCGTTATTGTTTCTATCAACATTACTGTTGCTATTGTTTTTATAGTAAGATCTCAAAACATTCGGTGCAAGACAAATTTTTGTGCAAGTCAGTATGGTGTAATGGATAGAAGACTGACTTTGGAATCAGGAAGAACTGAGTTCAGGTACTTCCTGTGACACATTCTGTCTCTCTGAGCCTAGGCAAGTCACTTAATCTCTTTATACTCCAGGCAGCTCTCTAAAGCTATAAATTACAGACAAGTTGTGAGTCTGCATTGATGGAGGGAATTTCCATACCAGATAGTTTCTAGACGGATGAGACCAGTGATCTAAACTCTTTCCACACTCCCCACAAGACACTTACAATCTTTACTACTAAAAGTCCCTATTTTTTAAAAATCATAAACTTATTTTAAAATGGCTTCTCCTAATTTCTTCTCTCCACATCCTGCTTTTTCTAAACTCTGTTCTCATCCTTATCCCATGAGTTTCAGAACTTAAAAGTCAGAGTGGTCTACAATATAGAATTTATAAAATTTAGGAAATTTCTGCATAGTTCATATTCACAAAACATGCTCTAGAAAGAATCCAGCTTAATCTGTGATTGCTTTCTCTCAGTTCTGTGTCATCAATATATCAAAAATCAGAGACATGAAACCAATATGTGATGAAGCCTTCTAATATGGGGGAAGAAACCTGTGTATATGTGTGTATGTACACATATAAACTTAGATACACATATACAAACATTTATATACATATAAATACATATAGGCATATGCCTATAAATACATACTATATATACACATAAATACATATATAAGTATAAGTGTACATGTTGAAGGAAAAACATGTTGAGTTGATGTGGTGAATTCATAACAAATGGTAGAGTCACTTAGCCTGGAATAAAAAAACGATGTTTCCACTGGTCTTACAGCCTTAAGACACTCTGTGGCAAAAAGCATCTATCCTTCTATAGTCTCTTAGCCTCTTTACCCATAGTAGGTAGGCCTGGCCTTGATAAAATTATCTTATTTCCAGATCAGACTCAGATAACGCAGCCATTAATCTAAACTTCTATTGCGTTATTTCCAGTCGTCCTCCTCTTCTTCTTCCTCCTCATTAGTAATAAATGTGTGTATTTAGTACCTGGTTGTATGTGCTGTTTTATCAAGTATTACAGAAAATTTGTTAAAGCTCTCCAGCTGGAAGGATCTTTCAAGGTCCAATTCTAATGCTATCCTTGAATTATATTTACAGTATTCCTGATAAATAGTTATCTAGCTTCTACTTGAAGGTTTTTTTGAGAATGGAAAACTCATTACTCCATGGTAACTTGTTCCACTTGTGGACAGGTCTAATTGTTAGAAAATTCTTCCTTATGTCCAACCGAAAATCTGCCTTTTTATAATGTCTGCCAATGGATGGAGACACTTCCACTAACCATAGTAGCAGCATATTTCAAACAACTTTAGAATGGCTACAAAGCACTTTACATACATATACTTGATTTACATACATACACTTGATTTCCACAACAGCCCTGTAAGATAGGTAGTGTAGATAATATTATCTCCATTGAAAAGCTAATAAAGCAAACTCAAAAACATAAAGTAATAGACTCCTCAAAGCCACTGGTAGCAGAGCCGGGACCTAAACTCAGATCTTCTGACCATGAGTCTCATGCTCTTTCCCCTTGTCTTGCTATTTTTCATCCAAAATACTGTCCTTGTTCTCAAAGAAGGTCTACAGACGGACTGGCCTTTCTCTAGATATCACTTCATATTACATGAGCTGATGTGCTGATGGACACTAATAGCTTCTATCTTTAGAGTCCTTGATCCTGTATAATTGGAAATGATTTAATGACTAATTTTTATTATGCTTGGGCCTCAAGCTATAAGAGTATCATTTTTAAAGCTCCATAAGAAAAACCAATAACACAGATGAGCCCACATAACAAAATGAAGCCTTCATATGATAAACAGCCTAGCAATGGTGACAAAAGCAGAGATAACATGGGGAAAACTATGAAACAGAAAAGGATAAGGACATGCATAGTCACTAGGAAAATGGAACTGACATTATGGGATTAAGTAATAGCAAGATAAAGGAATAACTCAGTGTAAGAGAACAATGGAGCAAATTTCATTATATCAATGTAGTGAAATATTGCATTTCTCATAAGAAAAAAATAACCATCACAAATCTGGACCCAAAAAAATGTAGGAGTGAAAGATTAAAAATAGTAGATATGAAGAATACAAAGATGAGAAGAGATAAAGTGTTGAAAGCAGCAGGCTCAGAACTATGTACACTGACTTTTATTTTCCCTTGGTCTAGGCTTCCTATCACATTGGTGTAGGGAACTCACCAGCAAAGTCTTGATGAGCTGGATTTAAGTATTGCCTCTGACATACGCTGATTCTGTAACTCTGAGCAAGTCACTTAGACTCTCATTTTTACCCATGAAACTTTCTAATTGTAGAGATGCTGGAAATGAGTTTTGGTAGAGAAAATTTTTCTCTCCATCATATCCACTCTTGCCCATGCTTCTTCTGTCATATGCTTTGTCTTCCGTTATGTAAAATGAGTAAAAGGAGTGATAACAATACAGTAGCGTCATGACATGGTGGACAGAGTGCCATCCATGGAGTCCAGAAGGCAATTCTCTAAAATTACAAATTTCTGATGAAGTGGGATCTGCAATAGTGGAGGGACTTTCCACTTGGGGAGCTGTTCATAGTAATGAAATTATATTTTAAAACAGTTATAAAATTAGAAGAAAATACATGGAAGGAAAAAAGTTCGGAAGAGGGTAGTGAAAAGCAAAGTGGCAGGATTTATTATCTTCTTTCAGTTAATGCACATTCCTTTAAAAACTATAAATAATGGAGTCAACTCCTTGAAAAGCAGTATTTTTTTGAAAATTTTGCTTGTGAATTTCAATTTTGCTTTATACTAAATTTAGAATAAATATTTTAAAAGAAAATTATGAGACTGAATAGAAAAATGTGAATAGAAAGGGACAATGAGAATGAAGAAAGCATAGCAGGAGCTTATCTCTCAAGGTATAAATGCCTTGTTCTGTTTTAATGCCTTACTTTTGTATAATATTTCATAGTTTTCAAAGCATTTTCATAACTCTTACCTTATTCAATCATATTGACATCTCTTGGAGGTAATCCAGGCATGTATTATTTTATAGATGAGAAAACTTCGCCTCAGAAACACTATTTCTGCTTTTATCTCTGTCGACCTTTGCCAAGAGGCAAAACAAGGACCAGAGCGAAGACTTTCTAGTTTCAAAGTCAGTGTTCTTTCCGTTAGGCTACTTTGATTCTTTATGTGATGTTTTTCCTTTTTTTTTTGTTAAAGTTAAGTATTTCCTTATCTAAATCTTGTGTATTCATCAGAACAATATGTATAGTAAACGTTTAATAGATGTTTGTCAAATTGAATTAAATTGTGCAATTTGAAAAGATCTTACCAATGAATACATCTTTATTTTCTAAAGATGTTCTTTTGTGGTTGCATAGTGCTATATTTCTTTTAGGGGTATAAGGATTAGTTCTTAAGTCTATCAGCAATGACTCAGTTGAGTCTATGATTGGAGAGTCAATAACCATTAATCACAGAATAATAGAACCTCTGATTTGGAAGGGCATCCCGGAGACCATCTAGTCCAACCCATGTCTAGACGCTATTTCTCTTAGATCTTTTAGATCCTCAACAAGTCATTATCCAACCTTTACTTAGAGACCTCCAGTGAGGTGTAACCAGCTAAGACAGTCCACTCAACTTTGGAAAGTTTTAATTGTTAAGAATGTTTTCCTTACATCAAACCAAAGTATATCTCTGTTGAACTTCTAAGCATTACTTTGAGATCTTCCCTTTGGGTCTGAGAGGACCAAGTCCAATTCCTTTTCCATAAAATAGCCCTACAAACACTTGAAGGTAGTTTCCATTTTTATTGTCTGGTCATTTCAGTTGTCTGACTCTTCAAGATGTCAGTTGGGGTCTTCTTGGAAGACATGCAGGAATGGCTTGCCATTTACATCTATTGCTCATTTTTACAAAAAAGGAGACTGAAGTCAGTATGGTTAAGTGACTTGCCCAATATCATGCAGCTAATAAGTGTCTGAAGTCAAATTTGAACCAAGGAAGATGAGTCTTCCTGATTCCAAGTCCAGCACTCTATCTATTGTGCCACCTGACTGACTGAAGGCAGTTTTCATAGTGTCTTTAATTCCTTGTCTCTTCAGGCTAAATGTTCCCAATTTCTTCAGTGCATCTTCACATGAAATAGTGTGCTCTCATCAAGCCTCTTTGTCTCTGTTAGATATTTGCAGGAGCCCAGACCTCAAACCAAAAGTGCTATGTATTTGTGTTGAGTATATTTGGTATACACTTACATGTACGTGTTTCTCCTATCTGAAGTTAGCTTCCTTGAGTTTCTTAATGGCAAAGACTACTTAATTTTTTTTCTCTATATTCCCAGTTACTCACACGTTACCAGCATAAGTGTTTGTTGACTGATTGATGGTTTGGTCTTTAGTGGCTGAGACTTGTACTTTTCCATCCCCACAAAGCATAGTAAAGAGAATTGAGAGATAGTAAATAGTAGGGTGTATTTATACAGCAGCATTTACCAGCCAGTGCCCCAGGATAGGTTAGAATGGTTCAATTTTCTTGGCTAAAGCTCCAACATATAAACAAGTTAAGGAACCTCATGATCACTAAGTAAATGAATGGCTAAGTCAAAAATAGACACCAGTATTCCCTAACCCCTGGATCTGATTCCAAATAAATATTCTCACGCCCTTTCTCTACAATAGAAAGCCTGGCAGGAGACAGGACTTTCTGGCAGGAAACAGTGAATCTTCCATGTCTAAAAACATTTCTTGGGTCCTTAAAATTGTCATGGAAAAATGGATTTTCTTATAAATTGTGACTTCTCCTCTTCTAGGACCTCAAACTACCTACTAAAAGGAGAAAAGCTTGAATTAGCTCTCTGTTTAGATGACATTTTCTCTTTTTGCAGAATTTTTATCATCTGTATATTTAATTGTTTGGATATATGTAAATACTATTCTATGAGGACTAGATAAGACAATAAGATAGTAAATAGCACATTTTCAGGACAAGAAATTAATGGCAATGAAAAATTGATTAAGTTTCAGATAAAGAGAGTGCTGTTCAGTTTGTTTGAAGTAATTCATTTATGTGAAGTTTTTTGGTGATGTTCACGGTGGTATACAAGTAATAATTTGATTTATAATGGCAAGAATGTTGGAGTTGGAGAGACAACTCAGAGGACCTGGGTGTGAATACTGCTTCTGCCTTTTAATCCCTCTATGTCTTTCTGTGAGTCACTCTCTCTAGGCTTTAATTTCCTCATCTAAACAATGAGATGACCTCTAATATTTCCTCCAGCTCCAAGTCCATGAACCTGTGATTTGGAGGTATAGGAGACAAAAAGTAATCCCTTAAAGGTCAATAGAGAAATTCTATGTCTCACTGAATAGGAGTATACTGCACCCTGCTTTGAAAACTCCCTCTCACCACCTGCTGTAAATAAGACTTTCTGCAGTGACTAGTGATCTGTAATAAGTTTTAAATGTTAATAATTTTGTTTTCCCCTAAACATTCTAAAATCATCTAATACATTTAAAATATTATGTTTCATATTTATATTAATCTTGTCATTTTTAGAGAATCTAAAAAGAACTGTTAACCTCAAACTTGAGTAATACATACACATATTATCAGTCTCTCAAAAGTCTGTTAGGCTTAAAACTACGCGCACATTTTTGTCACACCAAATACTCAGTTCACACCCAATCTTTCCCATGGATCAAGAAGTTTTATCTGAATTTTATTAAATGAGAGAGAGAGAGACAGAGAGACAGAAAGACAGAGAGAGAGAGAGTGTGTGTGTGTATTACTCTCTTATATTTATATGTGTTATGGTATATGTGGTGGATAGATAGATAGGTAGATAATGTGCATATATTTCTATACAGGGTGTCCCAAAAGTCCTAGTGTTGTTTTAAGCTATTTAAGTTTTCAGTAACCTGCCAAAAGAGCGTGTGTGTCATGATACACGTACACCCACATACACGCGCACGCACACACACACACACACACACACACACACACACACACATACACAAAGTTAAGATCCCCCCCCCATCTAGAATTTCTTACTGTAGTTTTGGTTGGTGGAGATCATATTAGCTTACCTTTTCCCAAATATCAATTATATAGAGGAGGTTTAAGTAGCTTAAAATAGCAGTAGGACTTTTGGGACACCTTGGTTATATATATATATGTATATATATATGGGGGGAAGAGCAGTGTATGTATGTATGTGTTAGGAAGGGAGGGAGAGAGATAGAGTCAGAAAGGAATGGGGAGGGGCAGGCAGAAGAAAAGGAAGGGGAAAAAATGCAAATATTTTAGTAGACAAGAAGATAGCCAAGGAACCAGTTTAAATTATGCCTCTGACACATATTAGATTTATAACCCAAAGCAAGTTTTTTGACCTCTCAATTCTCCTGAGCAATTCCTTAAGACTTTAAGGCATAGAGAAGTTGCTGACATGCACTAGTAGAAGAATTTTCCTCAACTGGAAGAAAGTTCCCTATAGCAATAAAATCACAGGTCATTTCTCTCCAAGGGTATAGATGTGTCCATGTGTATATGTGTATATGTATTTATTAGACTATGCCAGCAAAGTACAAGATCTAATACACCTACCAAGATGAAATGACTTGCAGTATTGTCTGGCAACAGTCTATGATGCAATCCTAGTAATATCCACTGACCAAGGATCAGTCATACTAAATGTATAAAGGCTCATTACTAGGACTGTTAACTTCCAGGTGATGGGTTTGTTTGTTTGTCTGTTTTTGTTTTTGTTCTTTTTTTTCTCCAGGTGTGCTATCATAGAATTGATTTTAGGGATAGTCCTAAATCACACGGTGAAACTATTTTGCTTATTTTTTATTTTTACTCAGACTTATACTATCATAGGAGAAGTAATTTTAGGGACCATCCTAAATCACATAGGTGAAACTATTTGAGTTGCAAATGGAAGCGAATAAGAAGTAAATAGAATCTCCAAAGTGTTGATTTCCTTTTCCTCCATGTAATTGGTGTTTGGGAAAAGGTAAGCCAATATAATTTCTACCAGCCAAACTGTAGTTGGAAATTCTAGATCAGGGGGTTTTAACTTTGTGTCATGGACTCTTTTGTTAGGTGGATAAAATCTATAGACTTCTTTCTCAGAAGACTGTTTTAAATGCATAAAAGAAAATACATAAAATTACAAAAGAAACCAATTATGGTGAGATAGAGTTATCCATTTTTAATTGAGGGATCCAGGTTAAGAATCTTTGCAATCAAAAATTTTATTGTAGACCCAGAAAATGACTTCACAAATGCTAAATTTGATTTATTACTATCATCTATATTGAAAGGGCTCACATTGTTCAAGGATTTTTATACAATATGCCCTTTTCCATTGTTGTCTTTCTTATGATCTACAGATAATTACATGCCATGGAACTTTTTCTGCCATGTCTTGTTTTTCTCCCTTCTAAGGTTACATACTATTCTTCCTTGCACTTACCAAAAAAGGAGTTTCCAGTTTTGGTTTAAAGAAATCTTTTTCCCTTTAAATCTTTTGTATTTTGCAGAGGATTAAATGACAAATAAATATTTTGGTTTCTTCTCATTCCGATTGCTTCCAGATTCATTTACCTTTGATTTCAAGGGTCTTGATTTCTATTTCTAGTTTGACATTGCTGAGTGATAACTGTTTTTTGTCCTGTCTTAAATCCCTTAGAGAGGTAGCTGAAGCACAGTGCTTCTACTTATTGAGTTTGACTTCATGTAACCTGTAATGGGAAATAGAAAGATGAGATAGATACAGTATAGCACTATTCCCTACTAAGCCAACGTAGCCAGGTGTTGAACAGTAAAAGAGACAAAATGTTCAGATCCTGACTGAAGACTTTGATGACCCCTTTTTGCTCTCAGTGATCCTATTAAACACACTTGAACTTTACTTCTCTGTGGTGATTTATAAAATCCTAAAGATGATGATATAATATAATTGACAATTAATAAGAGCAACCTGGGATGACTAAATTATAGGCATTTCAGCAAATTGAAGATGAAGGAATAACAGCTGCCTTTCTCAGAACAGATGGTCCTCCTGGTGATAACAGGTCTCATCTTGATTAGTTAGAAAGGTAGAGCAGGTTTGAGCTTCCTAAATGCCTCAATAAGGTATTACTTCTAAAGAATATTCCAATATTCCAGCTCTATTTAATTTAACCTGAGTTTAATTCAATTCAACTGTCATTTATTATGTATCTATTATAAATCAGACAGGATTCTAGGCATTACAGATAGGAAGAGAAAAATGAAACCATCCCTGCCCTCAGAAAACTTACATTCTATTCGGGAAACAACATGTGGATGGATAAGTAAATACAAAGTCATTTCTACGGGAGAAAAGAGTGGAATCAGGAAAGGCTTCTTATAGGAAATAAATTTAAATTGAATCTGTAAGGGAACTAAGGGTACCCAAGAAGAGAAGGTAAGTAGGGGCATCACTCTAGGCATAGGGGACAACCTACACAAAAGCACAGAGACTAAGAGATGGGAAAGGGAAATCAGTTAGCACTGTTTGGCTAGAACGTAGCATAAAGTATATGAGAAAGAATTGTGTGCAATCCATTTGAAAAGACAAGCTGGAGTCAGGTTGGGAAGGGCTTCAAATATCAAACAGGAGAATCTGTACTTTATCTGAGAAACAATGGGGAGCTGCTGAAGTATCTTGTGTGGTCAGAGCTATATTTTAGGAATAGCAGTTTGACATCTTTGTGAAGAATGAATTGGAGAAGGGTAAGGCTGATTATAGGCAGACCCCAAAATATAAAATGATTGGTGAATCTATGTGATGACCAGAGGAAAAAAAATTTTGAATAACTGGGAATTTGTGACTGCTTTAATAACTTTATAATCTGTCTGTTTTTTCTGTCTGCACAAAATCATTCGAAGGACACTAAGTTTTTAGCTCCCTTGTATGGCACCCTAGGCAGTCTACTAATGTAGTAACCTCACAAGAGCTTTTTAATTTGTTATTTTTTTGTGGTATAATCTCTTTTTCACTATTATTTTCCTATTGTATCTGTCATGTCCTCCCTAGCCTCCACCTTCTCTTCCTAACTTCCTGATCATTGATCAACTTAAGAATCTTTTCAACTATCTATCTGTGATGTCATTCTGCTATAAGAGTGAGAGGGCATTCGTCTCTGGGGTCTATGTGTGATTGAAAGCAAAGAAGGTGAATATATTATGAAAGGGAATATTTGTAGGAATTTAATTTGGAACAAGAGTTGTATGTTTGTAGATGTGTGTTGTGTGTATGTGTTCTGGGACTCACAAGTGGTTCTCAAATTAGAGTATGCAAGTTGTTTTTGCTTCCTGTCTTTCCCTTTGTAGATTGTTTTGATTTACCTGGCACTATTCCTATCCTCAGTAAAAATTGACTTTTATGAGGAAGTTGAATTGTTCTAGTTTTTTCTTTATGTTCTGTTTCAAAGACTTTGGATTTCATGGCAAGGGACAAATATTCCCCCTTTCCCACTAAGGCTAACTCCTTCACAGCAACATCAATAGTATGCTATGAAATATTGAGTCAGCCAATGAAATGCCAGTTCTGAGACTGATCCTGAAATAATGGAAATCCTGTGAGTCATAAAATTGGCATGCTGAAGATCAAGTCATAGCCCATCTGGATAAACAAAAAAGTCCAATAAATTAAAGCCTTTTGAGAGAACTATATATATACATATATATGTATATATAAGTTTGGGAGAATAGCAGTACAATTAACTATGTATGAACTTTTTCAGTCATTCAACAAGCATATTTATTAAGCAGCTACTATGTGTCAGACACTATGCTAGGAGCTAAAAATAATTAAGAACAAGAGAATATTATATTTATTCTCTGATCCAGTAATGTCAAACTCAAATAGAAATGGATGCATATACCACATATTGACTTAGAAAACCACAAATTAACATTATCTTTGTTTTATTGAATTTATAGTTTGTTAAACGTTTCCCAATTACATTTTAATCTGGTTCAAGGCACACTCAGGAGTTTTGCAGGAAGTTTGATGCTTCTGCTCTGGTTCATTCACAACTCTGGTGTCAGTTTTTTAGTCAAGAAGAAGGGTTGATTGAATTACTCAAATAATTCAGGGGCAATTCATGTAAAAAGCAGTTGATTTTTTTTCTTGTGGAAATTGGTGGCAATGGAGATCTGGCGACAGAATAAACTGGCAGATCTGGAAGGACTGGACTTTGCCAAGTTTCCTTGTAGTCATTTTCTTGGAAATTTCAATTTTATCATTCTGGAGACATAGCCAAAGTCTCTACTGTTAATCAGGAAATATTACATATGATGAGAGAGAGAGAGAGAGAGAGAGAGAGGAGTTTCATTGTAATCTCCCAAAATAGAACATTTATATTTACTGTATGGCAGCCAAGTGCTCTTTAGGAGACTGGTGCTGCTGGAATATATACGACACAACATTTGGTGTCAAAATTGACATTTATTTTCCCAAACCTGGAATTATCACGTCATGCGACTGTGACAAACATTAGAAGAATCTTCTCTCTTAAGCTCTGCATGTTCATTGAGAAAATTTGAACAGAAAGAGGGCATGAGGCTGAAAATTAGAAGGGGGTGAGGGGAATCAACCTACTAACATTTTTTTCCTTTCATTGAAAAAGTTAGATTCTCTTCTCAGAGCACAGAAATGTCATCTTTCGTTATTCCACAAGTCATAGCTGAAAGAATATTATATTTACAAGGATTCCTATTTCTATTTATAACTCAGTTAGCCAAAAGATGAATAAAGTCATTATTTTAATAAGTAAATAATTTGTTACTCAGAGATGAGAAGAAGCTCCTTGGCCAGAGAAGCAATAAGTGTGTTTTTATTCCTTTGGGGAAATCTTTTAAAAGTTGTATTTTGATTACGGTGGTGTTGGGGGACAAAAGCAGTGTGAAGTGGAATTATGGATTGAAAGTATTTATCGTCCTCATTAAATCCCCACTGTTAACGATTGCTTAACATTAAAATCCACAGAGCCTTTTTGCTCCCTGAAGTCAATGAAGGCTTCTCTAAGGCACACAAATCAGCGATAAAAGGCAACGCAGGATCTTGGCTAGAGGCCCAGACATGGTTCATCCATATAAATTTTACTGGATAATCTTCATCAATTCCAAGCAACTTTTGCAAAAATTGTTTTGTCACTTGGACAATAGATCTTTAGTTTTAAAACAAACCATCAAAAAAAAAACCTGTACTAGAAATGTATTCTGTATTAAAAAAAAAAGATAAGAAGTAGATGATCAGAAATACATTCCTAATTAAATAACATTAAGCAGAAGTCTCTGACTTACACAAAAAGTTGACACTGCCAGTGCCTTCTGGAGTAAACGAGATTTGGATTCAATGCGTAGGAAAGTGTTTTGCACTTGGTAGATGCTAAATCTGTGTTTTCAACTTGAGCAAATGAATTGAGAGCTCTTTCTCTCCCACCTTTAATTTGAATTACTTCAGAGGTGTCTAAGTATGGAGGATAAGGGAAAGTCTCTAAAAGAAAGAGAAAGTCTGAGAGCCAAACTGGTCTCTGAATATCAAAGAAAAAGCGGAAGAGAGAGCCAGCTTGGTACAAGGTATTGGGCATCGGATTAGGAGGTGGACAGAGCTGAGTATGAAAACTGCCTTGGATACTTATTAGCTATGTGACCCTGGACAAATGCCTCTAACCTCTCTGTACTTAAGTTTACTCATCTGTAATATGAAAGGGTCAGATTCACTGGCCAAGAAGGTTGCAATGTCATATGAAAAATAGAACCAGATTTACTGGGAAATAGAAGCTGGGAAAACTAAAATTCATTTCTATGACTCAAGCAGTCTCTAAAGCTAAGTCAAGTGTGCTGCAACCATGCATGTCATTCACCCCCAAATCATATGTAACATTGTCTAGTACCTTATTATAGCATTTTTGGAGGGTGATGGTTTGGACTTGTGATTTCATTAGTGTGGAGAGCTACTGGTATGAAAACTCCTCCACTGAGACACTAAGAGACAATCGTCATTTTTCCAGGGTCACATAGCTAGGATGTATCAACTATAGGAGTTAAATCTAGTTGTTCCTTTCTTTGAGGTCAGCTTTCTACCCTCTAAACCACACTGTCACTCTTTAGTATAAAACAGGTGGTCTTTCTAAGACTTTCTAAGCTTAAGATATTGAGGGCAAAAACCCTATATTCTACATTTTTATTCTTGACAGTGCCTAGCACAGTGCTAAGTGCACAGTACATGTAATTACAGATTAAACTCTAAGTAAAGTGGGTTTAACTCAAATACTGGACTGAGAGTTGAAAAAACCTGGTCTCAGGTCCCCTCTTTGATGCTTACTAGCTATGTGACTGTAAGAAAGTCCTTTAACTATTTCAGTTTCCTCATCTGTAAAATGAAAATACTTATTTATCTCAGAGGAGTTGTTGTGAGACTAAAATAAATATATATGTAAAGATCTTAGCAAATTTCAAAGCATTATGTAAATTTCTATTGTTAATCCTAAACCTCAAAGCTACTCTTAAAATGCAAAAAATAAAAATGCTAATGGCACATGGGTATAGATATGTTTTCTAAAATCATGAAGAAACAGGGGACAGATAATGAGGATCTTATTAATGATCTCGGCCTTGCTATATTCTTCAGACTATTTTCTTTATAAAGCAGTATCATGGGGATGATAATGATGATGGATGTTGGTGATGATTGATAATTTTTCGGCCTCCCTCAAATAGATTATTCTTTGAATTCTCCTTCCTCAGTTGCATTTTACCTTCTGGCTTATCATTGTATTATGATCACAATGACTGATGAATTATAAATTTGTTTTTAATTCCATGTGAGTGGGAGAAATAGAGAGAAATCATGTCCTTGTTGTGTTTTTTATTGCCAATTTGAAAGAACTAGGAGTCATAAGCATACTTACGCAGATCCCCTGGCAAAATAGTAAGAACAATTTTCTTTACAATAAAAAACTGTACTAAAGACCCTAATGTCTGCAGGCATCAGGTTGATCAGCCTAGGTAATCTGCCATAGCTAAAAGTGAATGAATGAATGAGAAAGTATTTTTAAATCCTATATTCCAGGCACTATGCTAAGTGCTGGGGTGGGGTGGGGGAGGTATTAGGTATACCTAATGCAGATATTAGGTATCAGTGCTAATCAAAACCTAAAAACAATTACATAGATTAAGGTGTAAAGGACTAGCTGGTTTCATATATAGTTTGTTTAAGCAATCTCGTTGCTTGATAGTTACATCTGGTATGTATCAGAGATCTATGTTTTTATTCATGTGAGTATTCCTTCCTCACAGATGCAAATGGAAATCACCTCCCTCCGTGCAATGTTTGGGGAAAAAAAATCACCTGGGAGCAAGCCCTCTGGTGAGGGACCTCAAGGTTTTTATATACTCTACAAAATGTATTGCTTCTCAGGCATCTAAGATGAGTCTGAGTTCAGTCTCTTTTGCTTTAGGATTATAGATCTAGAGATAGAACATACCTCAGAAGCCATCTAGTCCAAACCTTTCACTTTAGTGATGAAAAAAACTGAGCTCGATGGAGGAGGAGATGTGACTTGGAAACCAGATCCTCTGACTTCAGGGTCAGTGATCTTTCCATAAACATTCTACTTTAAACCCTGAGCATTCAGCCATTCTCCATATATGCATATTTTAGTCACAATGAAAGACCAGATGACTGTGTAAGTATAACTCAACACAACTGTCATTGAGGGAAAAGACGGGCAGAGGTTGCGGGGTGTTATACTTTAAAAAATCACTCATTATAACCCTTTTATGAAGGGAATGATAGCACACCAAGTTTAGGACAATTGAGATCTCTGAAGTAAACTAATGCAGTTATAATGCAGGCTTTATAATGACTTCGTGATTTTAGCAAGTCAGAGCTTCCTGGAATTGGCTCTAGGTTCCATGGGCATAAAACCTCTTCCCCCCAGATTTTCTCTGAGGCCTCCAGCAATGAAGATTTTTGTTGTTGTTAAGTCATTTAGTCGTGTCTGACTCTTTATGACCCCAATTTTGTGGGGTTTCTTGGCAAAGATAATAGAGGGAGTCTTTCTCCAGGATCCCCATTTTACAGTTGAGAAAATGGAAGCAAAAAGAGGTTAAGTGACTTGCCTAGGGTCACACACGTAAAAAGTGCCTGTGACTGGATTTGAACTTGGGTCCTCCTGACTCCAATGCTGCACTCTATCCACTTCATCACCTAGCATCTTGTAATGGGGATAAGCCTGCCTATATTGTATATAAGAAGAAAGACCATCTGAGTCACCTTTCCTCCTCTGGATCTGGAGAGTCTCTTTCTAGATAGAACAATATCCTAGGAATCAGCCCTTTGAGTATTAGGAATAAACAAAATCAAATTCTTCCAGAATAATGAGGAGGAGATGCTCTTCAGAAAGGAAGGTCACTGGCCTCCCTCCTCACTGTGAATGATAGGGATCCTGGAGGTTATTGTAACTGAGATTACTCTAGGGAATGAAGACAGTCTCTGGCATTAGTCTAAAATTTCACTGGTTAAGAGCTGGAATGGACCTCAGAGGGCATCTGATATAGCTCCATCATTTTATAGACAGGGAACTTAGGCTAAAAAGTTTCTGAATTCCCTAAAATCATACAGGTAGTAAGTGACAAAGATGTGACTTGAACCAAAGTCCTCTGACCCCAAATCCAGTACTCTTTCCACTACCCTGTTTTGTGCAATATTTACCTATGCCTAATGGAAAGCAAAAAAAGTATTGATGTATCCCCCTCCTTTTACTCTTCTTAGGTCTTTAATAGAATAACCACGCTGCACGAAAAGCAGTCTCTGTGTCATTACCCAATTAGAGCTCTGGAGTCTGATATTCTTTAGATCCTCTCCCAAACTGCATTTTTGTCATTCTGGAGTAGCCAGAAGTCCCTCATTCTCAGTGGTATTTGTTCTGCATTTAGCTTGTTTTGTGTGTGTGTGTGTGTGTGTGCGTGTGTGTATGTGTGTGTGTGGTTACTTATTGTTTCCTCCATTAAATTGTGAACTCTTGGAGAATAGGTATGGTCTTTTGCCTCTTTTTGTATCCCTAGCACTTAGCATAATACCTGACACATAGAAGGTGCTTAATAAATATTTATTCCATCAATCAATATCTAGTGATTGTAAAAGGTAGCGAAGGGCAGGTAACTTGTTGGTACATGTATTATTGTAAAGAGACATAGTCAGGAATAAACAATTTCCCAGCTTGAAATTTGGCTGGAAGACATACAGTTTTCCGAGTTACAAGTTATCTGGGAAGTAGCATTAAAATTCCTTTCTCCTACCCACCATCCCCCCCACATAAAGGAAGCAGGTTGTTTTGCAACTGTCTAATGCCATGTACGGTAATAGTTATCTGAGTGTCTGATGCCACTCCTCTACTGAAAGCTCTAAGAGAGCAAGGACCACGACTTATCTAAACACTGCCCACAGTGTTTCCTTCAGTGCCTACCATAGCACATCCAATAAACACTTAATGAATGAATGAGTTGGTGGCTTATAAAGAAGATGATTTACCTGTATCTCTTTGATCTCCAGTAATGGTTGAGAGAGAAGGATATTACCTTTTGCTATAATACCTTTTCCTTTGCCACCCATGAAACCAAATACTGACATCTTCAATATAGCTTAGTAGAATCCTGTTTAAGAGGAACATGATGGTAGGACAGAAAGGTAATATTGCATAGTGGGATGAACATTGGACTGGGAGGCTATTTGAACTGTCTGCTTTACAGAGTTGTAAAGAAAATGCATTGCAAACTTTAATCAATGTGGGTAATTATTGCAGGATGCTCTTTTACTAACTCATAGAATATCTTGAGTTAGAGGATACCCAAGAGTCCATCTAGTCTAATCCATGCCTTGTAAAGAAAACAATCAACAACAAAGCAGATAAGTGGTCATCTACTTTGTTCAAAGACCTCCAGTGAAAGAAAATTCCTTCTTTCTTAAGACACTCTATTCCATTTTAATTACTTTAATTGATGGTACTTTTCCCCTTATATTTAACCTAAATTTGACTCTTTGCAACCTAGCCTAGTTCTACCCCTGAAGTCCAAGAAGATCAAGTCTAAACCTGTTGCCAAGGAAGAACCCTTCAAATATTTAGAGAAAGTTACCATGTTTCCACAAAGTCTTTTCTTTCTCAGTCTAAAAATTGCCAGTTCCTTGAACCGATCTTCATATGATATGAATTCAAAGTCTTTTAGCATCACTATTGACCTTATTTATACCCTCTCCATTTTATCAATGTCCTTCCTAAAAATCTGATTCCCAGAACTAGAGATAATCACAGTATGATCTAACCAGTACACTGGAACTGTCACTCCCTTTGTCCTGAAAACTGTTTACTCTCTCAAAGGACTCTAACATTGCATTGGGTTTTTTGGCTGCTACATCATGCTGTTGACTCATATTGAGCTTTTAGTCCAGTAAAACCCCCAGAAATCATACCAAGAATGCCATTATCATCCTGGAACAGCTTCTAGATATGGTGCAGTGTCATATAGAATGACTTAAAAAATATTGTTATTCTGGGCCCTGAATGAAATTAAAGAGGAAAAATTAGATTTGAGAGAAAGAAAAGAAATTTAGGAATTGGCTTCACATTTTTAATTTTAGTTAGAAAGTTGTTGTTGTTGATGTTTTCTGAGAAGGGGATTATTACATTGGGTTCTTCTCAAAAGGAGCTACCTCAAAAGAAGCTGGTATGAAATGTTTGGCAATATTGTCAGGGCTGTTTAGACTGCCATACAGACTTGTTGTCTTCATCTCTAGCTGCAAAAGGAAAGACTAAAATAAAATCAATCATGACTTTATGAACCACCAGACAATGTGGGGGATTAGTGTTTATTATTTAAAAATAGTTTAAGTATCTAGAAGCTACTTATGTTTTATTAAAAAAACTAAAGTGTTTCAAGTTGTCTGTTGGTCTCCCTCTATAAAGTGCAGCCAGCTTTGCCCACATCAGTTTGATTGTTGTTTTGTCATCATTGCTAATATTGAATTTCCAGTATCAGAGATACAAATAAAGAAAAGAGTAAAGCAATGCCATTATTTCATGAAAAGATCAAATGGAGTAATGAAAAATTAGAGGTTTTCTTCTAAAAATGATATTAGAATGAAACATTGAATGAGGACTGCATTTTGAACTTCAACTATTTCTACCACTTGGTATTCAATTATCATTTGAAATGTACAATTTAGTCATTTAGTTCTTTTAAATATGCTTATTCCTATTAATTATATCTTTCATCTAATCAATAGGAAATCTGCTGGATTACTATCCACCTCTGCAAAATTTTTTTAACTTAGAACTCATTATACTCAGGACATAAATTTGCTCCTGGCTAGAACTCTTGGACCCTTGGGTTTTCTTTTAGCCAGAGAATTTCTTGAAATAATCTTAAAAGTCAGAGATTATTGGACAGCACAGTCCTACCTACATTTATCATTTTATACAGAAAGAAGAGCTGTGTGTTCGTCCTTCGTTGCCGAAGAAGACCATGCTGTCAGAGAAATGATGACATGACTTGCACTTGACTTTGTTTTGAGTGAGGGAGGGCTAAAAGCTAAAACATGGGATAATGGATGGAGACCAGACTTGAACCTAAGAAGACCTAAATTCAGGTCTTACCTTTGATACATCTTGACTCTGTGAGCATAAGCAAGTCAACGAATGACTTGGTGCTGTAGGCAGTGTTTGAGCTAAAATTATAAATCATGGAGAAGGTACCAACCTACATTGGTCAAGGAAGTTTCTTACATGGAACCTGTACCCTAGTGAAGCCTTAAGTCAAGTCCCTATACCCTGTCATATAAAGGCAGCTGATGATGCAGTGACTCGAGTCCTGGACTTGGAGTTTGGAAGATTTGAGTTCAAATGTGACTTCAGACTCTTACTAGCTGTAAGACTAGCCTGGACAAGTCATTTAACCTCTGCCTGCCTCACTTTCCTTCTCTATAATTATAGCACCTTCCTCATGGTTTTGTTGTCAGAAATAATTCATATAACAGGTGCAAAGTGATCTTTAAACTGCTTTATAAATTGTGGCCATTATTATGTAAATAGATAAATAGATATATATTACACATACATACATATATAATATAGATAAATATTATATATTACACACAAATACATCTATAATATATATGAAAGAAATCTAATTGGTTCCACACTTAGCTACATTCCAGTTGTCTAAAATAATTGGTAACTGAAGTTTCCCATTCTTAGACATGAACCATGTCTTTCCCTATCCAGGAACCCTAAATTCTCATCTTCAGCTTACTCAGGGATCTTCATATGAACCTCTGTGCATTAGCATCTATGATAACAGAAATTTGAAGCTTGTGCTTCACCAATATAGTCTTAGAGAACTCAGGGTCATCTCCATGCCATGATAAGACATAAAATTTAGCTTTACTGAGTATACAATATAAGAAACAAGGCACTGTCCAAGGTTCCAAGAAGAAAATACACCCATTTCTTTCCATATATTTCCATATATGTACATATATTTTCATACTACACATACATATGGCCACCATCTAATATAGGGAAAGGTGAAAAATAGAAAATCATTAATCATAACTTCATATTGACATACTAGGGAAAGCTATAAAACTATAAAAACTATAAAAGTTACCTTAAAAAGATTAATTTACCTTTTGCATTTATAGCTGCCACCTAAATGTACTCTAATCTTCTGATTATGTAGGAAGAGTGCTGTTCTTGATTTTCCCCCACCTATTGATTACTCACTGACAGTCTAAATTAGAAATGGAGAAATGGAGAAAAGGAATCCATTTGCCCAAATTTAAACTGAGCTCCAACTTTGAATGTTAATACCTCATGTTTCTGTAGTACTTTAAGATGGGAAGTGCTTTCTTCACATTTACTTTTTACATTAGACAGTTCAAATATTACTATCCACATTTTAAAGATATGGAAACTGAAGCTGAAATAAGTAAAGCCAGTGGACTTCATTAATCCACAGTAGTCTTGGCATTCTTTTCCTCCTTACCCAGCTGTGCAAGTTTGTATATCTTCTTTCATGCTCAGGAAGGCTTATCTTGCCTCATGACAGTGGAATAGAGTACCCATAGTGGAGGAGGACTGGTGAGAGGAAAGAAAGAGCCAAGTTCTCTGCTCTAACAACATCCTGAAGGAAGGCACTGCTAAGTAGATCTGATAACATTTGTGTAAGATCCCCACCCCTTACTCTCAAAAATGATCTAAGGGAGAGAGCAACTCCCTCACAGATGGGATTGCTGTGTCTGCCCCCGGCTTGTCAATTTCCCTCTTTAATTCCATGGACACATCCTTGGTCCATCCTGGGGGATTGGAGGGATGAGGGGCTACAGAAAATACCACCAGACTTTGGATATCCCTGGAAAATCAACTTCTTTGTGCTTTTTATTAATGTTCTTCTCCTAAGATTTCCTCAATTGAAGTGATATTTCAAATGATAAGGGGAGGAAAGAACAAGCCAGTTAAAGCCAAAGCAATTTGCACCTTTAAGAGTTAACTCTGAGGGTTTTATTGTGAAATATTTTACCTGTCTCATTTGAATTGTAAGCCCCAAAGCAGAAGCCATGCTTACTTATATGGCTTATGCAATGCTGAATCTGCTGTCAGCATTCAAGTAATAAATAATAGTGATGGCATAGAAAAGCTAGGAAATGCAAAAGTTAAGGCTCTCATTGTAATGTTAACTCATCCAAATTGCACATACGTAATCTTCTTCAGTATCTGGATAAACTTAGAAGCATCATTTTATTATATGAAAAATGTGCAGGATAGGCAAGTTGGTATCACCATGAAAACTTTATATTTCAGTGTCTGGCTTCAATATCTATTCAGGCTTGGGGCTTTCACAATAAATCAACAGCTTTGTACATTTAAAGAAAATAGCCTGTCTTCAGAGAATAGAGATAGCCCTGCTTATTTACCTGCAATAGCAGATCTAAGTGTAGAAACAAGTAAAAATAATACTGGATTTGGCAGCTAGGTGAATAGTCTGTGACCATAAAACAAAACAATGCTGGAGAGTCTATTTTCTGGGACCACCTATATGAAGACTGATCCTATTACCTTCTACTAATTTAGAACACTACCCAATTTAACTGAATATGCTTTTGTCAAACATCTAGTTAGAAGCAAGTAGGTAAGTAAAGTTCTAGGCCTGGTGTTAGGAAGACCTGAGTTCAAATCTAACCTGCAAAACTTAAAACCTGTGTGACTCCGGGCAAGTTGCTTAACCTCTGTCTCACAGCATCTTTAAAATTGTGGTAATAAGAATACCTATCTCCCAGGGTTGCTATGAGGATCAAATGGAATAAGCTATGTAAAGTGCTTAGTTTAGAGCCTGGCACATAGTAAATGTTTAATGAATGCTTACTGTCTTTCTGCTCTCTCCTCAGTGCTAATCAGGCACTGGATTGGCAAATCAAGAAACATGGCATATTTCCCACCTTCAAGCAACTTAAAATCTAGTAGAAGAGATAAGGCATAGACAATTAAGTATTCTAAATTAAAATGTACTCAGTATGGAGAAAGGGCACAGACAAAAGACTCTGAGATAACAAGAATGAAGGAGAATTCACCTTTAACTAGAAGATAAAAGAAGGTTCTTATGACACCATATAACTATGAATTGATTGCCAGGCATAATTAGGAAAACATGAGGCTTCTCTCCAAGCTTTTTTAAGGAGATTATATTATATGGCATTGATTTTAAACTTTATATGGAAAAATTGAAGAAAACCTTTCTGTGTTGTACTGTGGCAAGGTACTTCTAAATGTTCCCCATTTTCAGGGCTAATGTACTGAAAAGAATAAAACAAATTAACATGAATAATAAAGAATTTGGAATGATAGGTTTGCTTTATTATGCCTAGGGTTTAGAGTTGCTAAAATAAAGAGGCAACATTGACCAAACTAGAAGAAACATATACAATGGAAAGATCACTAGCTCTAGGGTCAAGAGAGGATTGTATCTAAGTAACTATGTCAGCCAAGGTAAATTGTTTAATTCTTGTGAGTCTTACTTTTCTCACTTTAAAATATTGCAAATTATAATGTACTATATAAATAAAATTAAAACTCATGGCAAAATCCTGAAGAAATGGAAGGATTTTCATCCAATAAGACTGGCTACCAAGTTGATTCTAACTCCTGGGCATCGCATGAGAAAAAACAAGAATAAAAGATCAATATGAGCTCAGAAAGATTAAAGTAGCTTAGTTCAGCTACATTGTAGAACATGTGAAGGACAATATGGGATGTGGATGGAAATGTAGATAAGTTAGACAAGGGACCAAACATAAGAAGTGAATTTCAAAGGGAAATGAGAAATTCTATTTTGGTTTTACTAAGTTCTCAAACTTAGTGCTGGTGATGGCTGTAATTAACATACCACAATCCACATTTCATGTAGGTAGAAAACCATGAAACTTGTCTGCAGACTCAGGAGATATTAACATCAACTTCACCAAATAGGACTTATGCTGTGAAATTCATCATATAATTGCATTTTTTATAACTTCTGTTTTTTAAATAATGGTTTCTAAAAATTCATGTTCTTAGGGAATAACACTGATTAATGTACTATATGTACTATAATGTAACTATAATGACCCATCAAATGGGGTCTTTTTCAAATAAACAATCATTTATACTTTTTTCCTATCTTCTGTCATTTTGAAGTAGCAAATATGTAATTAACCCAGAGTCCTAAAATCACACATAGTTTTTCCAAGAGTTACAAAATCAGGCTTTCTAGTCTCACTATCTCTGGGTATCCCTCCATAGTATCAGAATTACCTTCTCCATCTCTATTTGTCCACAAACACATTCAATGAAAATATTTCTTCTGCATGTGGGTTTCAAGAAGGTGGCAGCAAAGTCAGTCCCAAAGTGCCAGCACGTTAACTCCTTTCCAAGTCAAGTGGCATGAACTTGGAGACTTGACAATAGAAAGGAAACATCTGAGCTGAGATCCATTTTTCCTTTCAGAGAAAGGGATGAATAAGACCGTAGAAATAGTTGTTTTTGTGTCAATTCCAGTGTGTCAATATGCTCTTCTATAGTTCTACATTATGAATGTAAAGATAGCACTTTTGTGCATATATTCATGTAGACGAAACTTAATATAGTGGATAGTGAGCTGAATCCAAATCAGAAAGACTTGGATTTTAACACCATCTCCAGTACATACTAGCTGTGTGACCAAGAGGGAAATCATTTCACTTCTCTGAACTTTAATTTTCTCATCTCAGTAAAATTGATATGCAGATAACTGTAACAAAAATTGCAACAGAGAATTCTGAGACCTTAATGATATAATATGTTATGCATAAGAGAAGTGACCTTGAAAAAGCTACATAAGTTAGGCAGCTAGTTGGTGTAGTGTAGAGGCATCAAAATCTTGACCTGGGTCAACAAGCCAGCCCAAATCCCAAATATAGCTGAGCCCAGATTAACATTGTAATTGAGAAATATTTAACAAATTAAATAAAAATACAATGCAGCATTTCTTGTTATTCACTTGCATCTGACTTTTCACGAGTCTGCGGCCAAACAGATCATGGGGTTTCCTTGGCAAAGATACTGGAGTGGTTTGTCATTTCCTTTTCTAGTGGATTAAGGTAAACAGAGGTTGTGATTTCACACAACTGGTAAATGGCTGAGGCTGGATTTGAACTTTGGTCTTTCTGATTCCAGGCCCAGGGCTCTATACACTGAGCCACTTAGCTGCCTTCTGTAAAAAACATAGCTAATGTTAACTTGTAGGGTTTTGAAGTCTGTTTGTGGCTGCAGGGATCTGTTTGTATTTGAATTTGACACTCTCAACATAGTGGATGGAGTTAGTAACTTAGAGTTAATAGGACCTGAGTTCAGACCCTACCTCAGATACTAACTTAATTGTATGATCATGGGCAAGTTACTTAACCTCTCTCAGTCTGAGTTTCCTCATCTGTAAAATACAGATAATGACAGCATCTCCCTCTCAGAGCTGTGACAATCAAATGAGATAATATGCATAAAGTGCTTTACAAACCTTGAAATACTATATAAATGCTATCATCCTTATTTTTCCTTTTGTTATGTAAATGTCAGGCATTGTATTTTTCTTACATTCTACCACTATTAGTCTCTATTATATTTTACTTGCTTAACCTTATTTATAAACTGAAGGACAGTAAAAAATGACTTCTGTAATCATAAACTTCAGACTTCCCTGTATGGTAAAATCTCTTTATAAATCAGTTCACTATTCGACTAGTTCTGGTATATTAAAGGTCAAAATCATATCCCTTATGTATGGATTGACTGTAATGTGTATGTCCTTCATTTTGACTCTGAAAGCAGTTATATAGGTGCTCTTTATTCTCTATACCAGCATTAAAAATATAAAAACAAATATGAAGTATCTACTTCATTTATACATTTACAAAATAAATAACTGGAGACTTTTATTCAATGTTATAGATAACAATGTGAGGAATTTTATCATATTCCCTACAAACAGAGCTCAGTAGATGAGTGTTGAGTGAATTCATGTGCTCTGGAGACTGTTGGGTTGGTTTTTGTTGTGTTTTGTTTTTGGAAGAACAGAAGAATTATTTAATTTATTCTAGTTTGGTATTCTCAGTTGATGCTAAAAGAAAATACAAACTGCTGTTTGGCACGTAAAAATTTTCACAGCCTACTCCTAACTTACATTTCCAGTTATCATTCCCAGCCTCTGTCATTGTCTTTCTTATACTGTAAAGTCCAATCAAATTCACCTTCTTTTTATTGTTCAACATGACATACCATCTCTAGTATTCAGCCCTTTGTACATGCTGTCTCCTATTCTTAGAATGTGCTACCTTCTCATATTGTCTACTTCAAAACTTAAATCTCATACATGAAGCTTTTTCCTGATTTCTCAGATCCTTGTGGTCTCCCTGACCAAATTACACACATACACACACACACACACATGCATGCACACACACATGCACACACACATAAACACATAATTTTATGTGTTGTCTCCCCTGATAGAATGTAAATTCCTTGGTGGGGGAAAAACTGTTTCATTTTTATTTTTTTGTAACAGCATATAGCACAGTTGTTACACATCGTATGCATTTAATCAAAGTCTATTGATTGCAACTTGGGAGAATTTCTGTTATTTAATAAATGTTTGAGTAAACATTTTTCTCAGGTAACTGGGGTTGGATGACTGACTTCAGAAAGGTGCCACCAGGCCACACCCCTCAGGGTGAGTTCCTTTCTTAGACAACAATAAAATCCAATTTGCAGTATAAGAAAAATGCCACCTCTTAGACATCTAAAATTCTGCCAACCTTCCAGTTTCAAGATGGATTTATCAGCCTTTGGGAAGAAGATTCCCTTTGCAAATAATAATTTCAGCTCCATGCCTTCCAGCTAACAGAATGTGGAATTAATCTTGACTTTACAACTATGGGAGACCAACATCAGCAAAACTGTTCTTAGCATATTTCTTTTTTATGTATGCATTTACCACTTAGACAATTCAGTTTGTCTCAGCCAAAAATTTGGTGCTGGTCAGATAGGTAAATCTGTTTTCACTGAAAAGTCTACTCTTAGATCCAGTCAGAACAGGCCAGTTGTTCCCATCAGCCTAAACCAGCTAAAGTACTGTCCAGATAAACTTCGTACTCCTGCAGATCAAGGGGATTGACTTGCTTCTATGACTGAAAAAAAAGCAGAAACACATATATTGTTCTCATGAATATGATCAAGAATACCCATTTTGTCCATTTTTGAATGCTTATGTATAAGTTTCTTGTTCCTTCATTATGACCCCTCTCTCCGCTTTTCAGTCTAACCAGAGAGGGGTTTTGATTTTCAGTTCTCCTTGCTTTTCTTAGACCTGTGTTCCTGGATTTCTTCCATATCCTTTTCTAAAGAGGGTATTTAAGAAAAAATAATGTTAAGTAAATAATGTCAGCAGAGAGCATTTCCCCCGCCTCCCAAAAGCCTCACAACAAATCCATTTCTGTACGTGTTTAGAAAGTTAAATTTTTTTCTACCCCTCTGCAAACAGCTCTGTATAGTACTTAGGAAACGAGGCCCTCTTAATTATAAACATGACCTACATAAATACAGCTAGTTGTTTCCCCTCTCCCTGGGATCTGCAAGGGAAGAATTAAATGGATTTTACTCTGATAGATTACTTGGCTTCATTGGAAGCTGTTTGTCTATTTGATTGTCAATCCAAAAAAATAAAACTGGATATTTTCAGAATGACAGGATCTCAAAGTTAGAATTAACCAATCCCCAAACATTTACTGTGTTTGTTGACAAAACTCATACTGTGCACCAGTTCTTGTACTAAGCTCTGAGGATGAAAAGATAAAAATGAAGCAAACCCTATCCTCAAGGAGCTTATGAGCTTACATTCTAACAGGGAAGAGAAGTATACATATACAAAGACAGGCTATGGGGTGCATCTGCCTCCTTTGTATTTATTGCTTTTGTCTTTTCTAAAATATTTTTCATCAGCTGTTTCAGTTCTTTGGTCATGTCTTTTGTTGAGAAATTTTGAATTTTGCCTGTAAATCATGTAAAATGGAATTTACCCATTTATTAAACCTAATGATTCCACAAATTGCAATGACATTCTTAAAAATCTCCTTTTAAAATATTAAATTCAGTTTAACAAGCACTTATTAAGAGCCTACTATGTGCAAAGTACAAGGTTAGACCCTGAGAAGACAAGGAAGAAATCAAAACAGTTAAAGATATTTCTTAATTCAAAACATGAATATGACTGACAGAAGGAAATAAAATAAGCATATCAAAAAAGATCTTATTCACAGTTGTGTATGTAATTTTAGAAGTGTCAATATAGTAAACAGGAGCTTTTCCCAGTTTGGAAAAATCTAGTTGATGCCTATGGCAACTTTCAACAGCTATTCCTTCATTAAACGATTACCTCATTTATTCTTATGTAAACAGAATAGAAAAACACAACAATTTGACAGAAGTTTCAGTCCTACTTGATTACAAATAATGGTTACAATTCAATACTTTTTTTTAATTACAATTTATTGTTACTCCTAAGGCAAAATAACCACAATGGTTACAGTCATAATAAGAAATAGTGTTTTAGATTACAAGTAGAAGCAGTAGTGAGATAGTGGCGAGATTGTTAACTTTGGTGCCAGGAATATCTGCGTTCAGGGACCATCTCTAACACATACTAACGATATGACCCTGAGAAAATTACTAAGGTTTTCTGTGCTTTGAGCAACTCTCTAAACTACTAGTTGCAAAGAAGGTGCCTACAGTGGTAAAGGGAGTTGTTTTATCAAAAATTCTCTTTTCTGGTGAAGACACAAGTTTAGTACGTATCTTTATGTGTTTAGATTGCAAAGCACTTTCCAACAACCCTATGGGATAAGTAGTGCTGTATTTTGCAGAATAGACAATATTGTGCTGTAAGAAATGTTGGAAGGGATGATTGCACAAAAACCTGGAAATACCTGTGTGAACTGATGCAAAGTGAAGTGAGAAGAATCAAGAAAAGAATCTCCATAATAACAGCATTATTATAAGAAATATTTACAATATTTTAAGACTAGTAACTCTGATCAAGATGATAAATCCTTACAGTTCCAAAAGACTTGTGATGAAGCATGCTGTCATCATGCTAGATAGAAAGCTAATGAACTTAGAAGTATATTTTTTCTTCTTTCTTTTATTTTAACATGGCTAATATAAAAATGTGTTTTGCATGACTATACATATGTGTAATAGATTTTGTTTTTCTTACCCTCTTATTGGGTGGGGGGGGAGAATTTGAAACTTAAAAAAAAAATTAAAAAGATGCTGTGCTTTGAAAAATTAAATTAATTTTTAAAAAGAATTTGAAATATATATTAGAAATTACAAGGAAAGAAAGAAGGGAGGAAGAGAGTGAAGGAGAAGAGATGGAAAGGAGGGAGAAATGAAGGGAGAGAAAGATAGTTGAAACATAAAAAAAGAACAGAGAATACAAATTACAAAGTAATTGCAAGGTAAAAAAAAATAAGCCCGTAAATTCTAAGAACTAATGTAAAAGTCAAATTCTAGGAGCTCTTACCCAAATTAATTTTTAAAACATTCCTACTGTACAGTACATTTGGGGCTTTTATTTTAGACATGTAATTATTCATTCAATTATCAAAATGAATGAGCTTCAAAACTTCTCATGTCTTTATTTGATTTGGAAGTAATCAATAATCCCCATCATAATCAGCAATATGCTAATCATTAAACATCTTTTCTTGAATACCCTCAAGGTTCATGGTCCAGCAATCTTATATTTAAGGCTATATTTTCAGCTTCTGTCATCAAGTAATTTGCTATTTACCAAAGGCAGTTAGGTGGCATAATGAATTAGAGCAGTGGGCCTGGAGTCGGGAAGAGTTCAAATTCAGCCTTAGACATTTACTAGCTTTTGTGGTCTGGGGAAGTCACCTAACTTCTATATGCCTCAGTTTCCCCAACTATAAAATGAGGAAAATACGAATAATACTTCTCAGAGTTATTGTGAGAATTAAATTAGATAATATTTGTAACATTCTTGGAAGAATGTCTGAACATAGTAGGTATGTAACTCATTTTGATGGAAAGATCATATAAATAAACCCAGAAAATGAAAATAAAACAAATAGAATACAAGCATTAGTTATATAAATGCATATATTATATAATAATAATATCACTTTAAATTATGTCAGCTTCATCCACACAGAACTCCCAAGGCAAAGTATAAATTAGCTGCTTTCCCCACAGAAATAATTTAAAGAGCAAGTCTGCTGTGATATTTCCATATTCTATAAGAAAAAGGATGTGAAGATGAGTGGAAATCACAAAGAGCATAGATGACATTTATCTATCACTAAATATAGATATATAGTTTGATGAACCATATATGCTCCATATAGTACTTTATAAACCTTACAGCAATCTACAAATGTTATGTATAATCTCATGTGGTTGTGATGAGAACCAAACATACAATATATATAAATTTAATGTTCTATATATGTTTGGTTCTCACAACTACTCTGTGAAGCAGATATGAAAGGTATTGTTATGTTATTATTAGCAGAATAAAATTATGGAAAAAGTACTCACTTTGGACCTGGAATACCTGAGATCAAATCCAAGTTCTGGCACCTCCCTGGACTTCATCCTTCCTGTCTGTAACATTTCGGCAGAGGTATAATTAATGTGGGGTCATTATAACTTTTGCTCAGGATGCCAAAATTTGAAAGGTTGCTGAAAGTATTTTAACATAGAAACAATGGAGCAGCTCATAAATATAAAAAAGTATTTAATTAAAATATGAAGCTCTAGATGGAACTTTGTCCCCTCCCTTTAAGAAGCTGAACTCCAACTTAGGTCCTCCCAGCTTCAACCTCATCCTTTAATCCACTCCATGGAAGGGACTTCCTCCACAAGGACCTTGAGGTTTTCTGGAGTTTCTGGCACTCCTACCCCCAACTGAATTAAATGTTTGTTTTTGTACTACTTCCAAAATGTCTAGTTATGAACTCTGAATGATGGGATCTGACTAGATGACAATTAAGGTGCTTTCTACCTCTAACTCTATAGTCCTTATTAAAAAAAATGGCAGGTAGTCAGTGTTACCAACTAGTAAGTCACTGAGGTCAGATATCAACTCAGGTCCTCCTGACTCCAGGGCTGGTCCTTTATCCACTGTACCATCGAGCTGCCCATTCCCATTTTTTAAATGAGAAAAATGGGGCTCAAAGGGGTTAATATGTCATACAAGAAGTTATGTATCAAAGGCAAAATTTGAACAAATATCTGTCCTGAAGCCAGGTCAAATCTGGGAAATGTAGTTGTAACTCAGATGTTAGGTATTATTACTAATGTTTGTTTTCTCCCCCTATTATGTACACTAACATAGTACCACACACAATGATATACATAGTGTAGGATTTTGAAAACCAAGAGAAGACATGGGCTTCTTACCATTACTCTTTATACTATATTGGAGAAAATCCAGGGGAGAGAAATCTACTTATAGATATATTACTATGAACTTGACACATTTGCCCGCTGCAAGGAGGTGAAAACATGGCGTGATCCAATGGTAAGTATGCTGGGATTGGGGATCAGAGGACCGAGGTTGGAGTTCTGGGTCTGCCACTGATCACTTTGTGATCTTGGGCAAATAACTTCTTGTGGAATTCAGTTTCCTCATCTATACAATGAAAATGTTGGGCTAAAAGACCTCTAAGGTTCCATCTGTCTTTAAACACATAATCTTAAGATGTCAAAGATCAATTTAGTGCTTAAACAACTTACATCCCAATACCTGAGTTGGGAGTCAGGGGAACAGAAGCAACCTTCATTGTATGACTCATGACATAGCGAACAGGGCTGGACTTGGATTCAGGAAGGTTTTTATTCATAACCCTACCTCTGTGCCTTGCTGACTGTGTGACTATAACAGCAAGGACCCCGACATACACAGGAGGGCTTGTTGTATAGGTTCTTGGATCTGCTTTTCTATATGGAAAGCAACTTTTGAGGGGTCAACAATCTACTTTGATCAAGCACATATATCATTCACCTCGTTCAGGGGAAAAAATTAGCACCCTGGAATTCAGAGAAAATGCAAAATTGAAATTACAAGCTGAAATTACAAACAGAAAGACAGGGCTTCCAACTGTCTGATCAGATACAATACATATATTGTCACCAGAGAGAGAAGCACCAACATCTGGGTTTTCAAAGTGGAAGCAGGGCACGGCTCCTTAGCACCTACCCAAAGTCTCATCTGGTTCACCAACTTTCTCCCAAAAAATAAGCCCTAAAGTACAACCTCATCTTAGAGTGTATATACACTTTTCAGAACTGGAGGGCATGACCCTCCCTGGTGACCCAATGCCTCATTAGAAATTAATTAAAGGTATCTAAGACCTATTAATGGATGGGGAAGATCTTTAACTCTTTCCCCATCCACCATTAGCCTTACATTAACGTTATAGTGACTTCAGGCAAGTCACTTAACCTCTTACCCTCAGTAACCTCATCTGTCAAAAAAAGAAAAATCAAAACCTTTGTAGCACTTCAATCACAGGGTTGCTGTGAAGGCCTAAAAAAGACATATGTAAAGTACTTTCTGAACCTTAAGGTACTATATAAATATCATTTATTATTATTATAAAATAAAAATGCATCTGTTGGAAATGTGTATATTATACTTGTGTTTTAATTCAATTGTCAAAGAAAGTTTCAGCTGCTGAGGAATCTAATGAGTTATTATCCAGGATGGTAGTCAATGTGTATTCCACCAAATTTATTAATGTGGCGGATGCAGCAAATTCACAAAAAGTGTTTCTCCCTCCATGCAGTTGTCAATGTGCTAACACATCCTGAATTATAAATATTTTCACAGAAATTGACAGTGATGTACTGTCCTTTTAGGGCTTCCAGGGCATAATAAGGCTTTGGGAAATGGCAGTTGTGAAAATAATGACCCCATGAACGTAGACTGTACCTCCATCTCAGCACATTGATGATACCCCTTCCTAGGAAAGGGCCAGCTTGTGACTTCTCTTCAATTAGCCACGTGGCTCTTTTTGTTCCTCATATGTCTCTGTGAAGACCTCTGCTTATCGGAGGAGAAAAATGACACCTGGCACAAACACAGTGTCACTCATGGGGAATAAATGTCAAGTGCCTGAGAACAACCCAGACCATTACCGTTTGTAGTAGGGATCTCAAATGAAGGTTGTCCTCCTTAAAAACTATACTAAGTGTCTTCTAAGTCTTTGTCAGGGGTTAGAGGCCAGGACAGTCAGTCAACATGCATTTATTAAGCACCTGCCACGTGTCAGCCAATGAGCCAAGTCCTGAGAATACAAAGAAAACAAAAAAGCAGTACTTGCTGTCAAGGAGCTCACCATCTAATGGAAGAGGCAACATGCAAACAATATAGATAGGGTCAAATAGAGATAATCAATAGAGGGAAGGCACTAGAAATCCATGGTCTAATTGTCATCATTCAATATCCCATTTCCATTGTGTGGTCATTCTCTGTCACACATGATTACCTGTTCATGTTCAAAAAAACTAGTTACCACATGATAGTTTTTTTTTTTATTTTTTTTAAATTGGTGAATTGATTTGATTTCTGAAATTCCAGCTAGCTACTCATATCAAAGAGGACTGGATTTTTTTTTTACTTTCACTATTCTGCTATAAATGCCATTTTCAAAAATGCTTAACTTTATTCTTTGGAAAATGTTTGGTTTCATCAAGAATCAGTTACACAACTAATGGTATTACTGAATTCAAGGATTTCTGATTTCCAAAATAACATGAAGTAACGAAGCACTTCATGTCAGTGAAAAAAAATGACAAAATTAAGTTCTCCTTTGCCACCTCTGAGCCAGTAGAGGACAGCAATTGAACTTTATATTGATGTAGTGGCATTTATTTCACTTAGAACCTTCATAGGAAAAAAATAGGATGTAAATATAAAGGTGTTTTGTAAATGTCAGCTGTCAGGGGTCAGTATTGCTTCAAGTTTTCAGCAGGGGGACAACATGGAGCCATTTGCACAATTCTGACTCAAGGATAGAGACAAAGATAAGCATGTCGTGAGTGGATGAGGGATTGCAAGGTGTGTGGCTAAGTCATTAGATGTGCTGACCAGAGAATGTGAAAAGAGAGCTGTGAAAGAAAGGCATAAGAAGACCACAGTCCCTACATAAAGAAAGAAGAAAGTTAGAAGAAAATTGATTGATTGTTGGAAAAAATGTGAGCAGTACTGATCTCTGCTGTTCCCAAGTGATTGCATTCTAAAAAACAGAAAAGGATTTTTCCTCATATAAGTGAAAGAAAGCCATTTTTGTAGGAGTCAGAAAGAAAAAAATAGCTCCTTCAAACTTAGGGGAAAAGTTGATGTGATAACTTCACCGACCTAAAGGGGTTGACTTTTATTTCTTCTTTTAATCATTCCTACTACATGCCACAAAGCTTGTGGAGGACAGAAAGCCAGCCTACAAATACTTGAGCAGTAAAATATCAAGAAAAGAAAGGTATTTGTTTAGCATGAGATAAGGGAGTACATAGAGTAACAATGGCATGCATGAGCATTTGTGCCAAGAGCTTTTTTAATTACCCAATTTATGTTCTGAAATACTCTCCTTATGGAAGTCATAGCTGAAAATGTGAAGAGAAAAGGGGGGCAAAAAGAAAAAGAACAAAGATAGAGTGCAACAGTTTAAAATATGCTGTAAGGAAAAATTGTGTGCTAGCCCTCAGGGTATAGACTGACTGATAATCTAATAGATTTCTTCCATTACCAGTTCTCAGATTCTGAGTTGGTTCAGGCCATAGACTGCCCTTGGTCCACACCCACTATTTCCACTGACAGTAATGGGAGACTCATCAGAGATATAAGGCAAGCTGCCATCTTGTTTTTATTTATGGGATGACATCATTCTGTTCAGTACAAGAGGTCCATTGCCCCCTTGTTGTACACTTGAGACTGACATAAATGTTAATGGCAGTTTTGTGAGTGCTGGAGAAGAAGAATTAAGACCAGGAAGGACTGTAACTTTGAAAACACAGTTATTTAAAGCCAAAGAAGTTTTCCATAAAAATTCAGCTAGCTTCCCATGCTGGCTGCCTTGCTTTTGTTCAAATCTCTTTTCCCCTCCACCTCCCTAAGCTACTCTTTACATATGTATAAAATTGCTAGGGATTTGGTGATGCAAAATGTGATAAAATGCCAAGGTTTCTCCTGCCAAGGCCCTCATTGCAAAATCAAGTGCCGTAATTATGGAACGTGAATAAATTGAAAATCAGTTTCAGTTAAATCATAAAATAATTGAGACTCATGAACAATGCACCCCAATTCCCATGGACAATTGAATTATTGAACTCTTACTTTTGAGTCATTAAGAACTAGGTATAATATTCCTTCTTTCTCAAAGCATCATGGGAATACTTACCCATATATCTCCTGGCTAAAGAAAGAGTTTCTATTTCTTATGATGAGAAAATGAAATTATTTTGGTTTTAAAAATTAATTCCCATCTGCTATCTCTGGTTTATTTGTTCTTGCTTTCATTTTCTCTTCTCTCCTTCTTTCAATTTTGATAAAGAGTATTTACACTTGTATTGTACATAATTTTGCTTGTTATCATTAACTCTTTCATTGAAAAGGAACCCAAAGACTCCAATGTGTTACTCCTCTATGAGGTGAAGTACTTCTTTATGTTATCCTCAGCTATATAGAGAAATGCAAAATCAAGCCTTACATCAAGCCTCCTCACCAAAATGAATAATCATTAGTTAACATTGCCTAGGAGGAACATGGGCTACTAGATTAAATATAACTGCTGACCATGGAAATTAGAATTTACATATGAGAGATTCTCTCCTTTGTTTCAGCAAAAAGTCAAAGAGCCTCTCCTCCACAAAGAGTCATTTATACAGCCTTTGTGTAAGTGAACGTTGGTCCAATGTCATAGTCAGCCCAAGGAAGAGGCTTGGCAACATATACCCTAATATTTAAAGGGTCCAAGGCAGTTCTCCTAGTATGTTGATCTGGATTAGAAGACAAAGGAGCTGATTTTGAATTCTTTTTTTTTCTTTGCCACTTACTGGTGTGTGACAGAGCAAATCACTTATCTGTGTAAATTAGGGCTGCTTACTGCAGAAGTTGAAATGAGAACTCCCTGAGATAGAGAAATTAAAAAGAGAAAGGCTAGCCTTACTTTCATCAACTGTAAAGTGAGGGGATTGGAAGATCTTCCAGATCTAAAACTATGTTCTACTTCACAATGCTGTTACCTTATGTGTGTGTGTGTGTGTGTGCGTTTGTGTGCATGCGTGCGTGCGTGCGTGTGTGTGTGTGTGTGTATGTGTGTGTGTTTGGCTCCTTTGGTACAAGAAAAGCTGAGGAGCTCGAACCTGACTCCTACAGACAGCGATAAAAGTATTAGTTAGATGGTAGGAAGATTCATCCTCAGTGAAATGCAGGATGAATGAAGGAGTGATTAAGCATTATTTATTAAATGACTACCATGTACAAAGCACTGAGGATACAAACAGAAAAGAAACGAATTCATATTCTAATAGGGAAAGACAACACATCCTTCCTCTATTAGAATATGAATTCTGTGAAGGGGATAATATTCATTCTATGAATGAAGGTGGTTTCAGCTGCAAGCTAGATAGAAAAGCCTCATAACCTTAAAGGTACAGGGACAAAGTAAAGGATAATGCATCTTCTTTAATGTCATTTCCACCAGAATGGGAGAACGGAGGCAAGGAGACTAGCTATGAAACTGTAGCAGTAGTTAAGAATTGAGCATCTTATCAGAGGTCTGGGACCAGTGGCATCAAACTGAAACAGAAATGGGGCTTTGTACTGACTTAGAAAACCACATGGTTACATATTTTTTCATTAATACACTAGCACAATGAAATCATGTAGGAACTACACTTTGATCTGGTTTGGACCACACTTAGGAGTGTAGCAGTCATCATTTAGCTCATGAGCCAAGTGTGTGACACCTCTGGTCTACATGTCTATGAACCCTCCATACTAAAAGGGAATAAAATGAAAGTGTCAAATATAAAAGGCATTTTATTTTGCAGGTTGACAGGGCTGGTGACCAATCTCATTTGTGAATGATGGATAGGTGTTACTCAAAGGTGACTCTAAAGTTTTTAGTTAGCTGACTGTTAATGGTGGTACTAATGACAGAGATAGAAAATCAGCAAAGGAATGAAGAGGTTCCTCTTAGACTCAAATAGCTCAGATAGAGGTCCCACACTGTCCTTCAAAGGGAAATCTTTCTTTTTTATTTCAAAAATCTGTTTTCTCAATGATTAACCAAGTTTATGAGTTCCTTATAGTCTCTTGTTTCCTGACTTTGGTCTCATGTCTTTTATTTGCCCTTCTCCATTCTGTTTGGTTTGATCTACCCCCCTTGGCACTTTTGCCCAGGTTTGACCTGGCTTATTCTCTGGTGACTCCTTCTATCTTTTTCATTGACTCGGACTGAGTCTGGGCATTAAGCCTCTCACCTAAGTGCCCAGAAAGATTTGAGAGGTACTTCAGTTATATACACATTGAGTTTGAGTTACTGGTAGAAGTACAAAAACACTGGAAGTAGGGGAGGTAGAGAAAGGGTGAGAGATCAAAGCACTAGCATATAGATGAGGTAGAAATTTATTTAACTTAACTCTCAAAATATGAAGAATGCAAGTTATTTTCTGCATGAGAACTCCTAGGGAAATTTCATTCCTCATCTGAATGTCCCCAAATCTGATGCCCTTTAAGAGACACTTATTAGGATGAAGCACTGGGTAATAGGCTCTTAATGAGCATGATGGGAAAGGAAACTGGTCCTTTTATTTTCGTATTAGATCTTTGTCTAAGATTCAAGGCAACCCTTTGGGCCTATATTGTTTTTTCATATCCAAGAATGCAGACTATGATACTAGAAGATAACTCAATGTGTTTTCAGTGTTAGGTAACCCAACAATAAATGAGTTCCATAATAGAAACATATAACCCTCAAAAGAGATATTTTGCTGACCAGTATGTAATTAATGGCTAGTGAATAAAATGATAACATTAATAACTTACTTTATATAGCACATTACAGTCAAAATAGGCTTTATATGCATTGTCCCATTTGAAAAAAAAGTTCACATACGCAGAGATATTTGCTATTTTCAAATCCTAATCTGAGAGGAAATGCAGTTCTGTTTACTTTCTTTTTGATAGGAGGAAGCCAGTGTTTCATCATGAATTCTCCTAAAACTCTAGTGCATACACTTCTGTGGCCTGGCTAGGTTATATGCATATATTGTCCTTTTTGGAAGTTGATTTTGCCGATGCTTTCTAAGTGAGAAGGTGTGACCAAAAAGACCACCACTCAGGCCTTTCCATACCGTGGACACAGAATGATTTACTTTCAGTCTGTGGCCACAGGCACCTCTTCAATCTTAAGTCTTTTTTCAGTTTATTTTAAGAGATTTAAAATATATATATATGCATATATATATATACATACATACATACATACTATAGCAAGAAGACTTTTTATTTTCCTACCCAAAACAAATAGTCTTATTACTAATTAGAGGCAGCCTTGAATAGTGAGCGGACACATCAATTCAAATCCTACTTCTGACATATATTGTTTTGGTGATCCTATGCAAATCATTTAATGTCCACCTGCCTTCAATAACTACCTACAATTTATTTACCAAGTTGGACGTGGGTTTCATTCTGCTTTGGTGGAGGGAATTTCCCATCAGTACTTGAGATAGGGACTGGTAGGCAAAATCACTGCTCCTTCATATACTTATTAACTATTTTAGCCTTTCAATTTGTGTTAATCTTGTCTTACATTTGACAAACTAGAAAAATATAACTTTCTTTAAAGAAAATCAATGTCAGGTCTAAAACTAAAAATTTCAGCCACTGAATTTGCAAGTCGGTTTTGCTCAAGCCACTGAGTAATAGTGCCACCTGCAGATCCAGTCTGCAATGAAGTTATCCTTATAATAAGAGATGGCCCAGCAACGTAAAATGGGTAAGGTACCTATTGGGTATGTACAGACAAAACAATGTAGTATTTATAGTCTTCTCGATTCCTTCACATTAATATTTGTCCTACGCTCTTAGATTTAGTAATATCCCTGCCAAGTGTTGCAAAGGAGTTACTAACTAGGACATTACACCACTGCCTCCACACTGGAAAATGTCCAGGTCCCACAACCAAACACTAAGACAATTTGGTAAATTCTCTCTCAGAAGAAAGGACAGTTAGGTGGCAGCGTATAGAGTGTTGGACCTGAAATCAGGAAGTCTCATCTCAGATATTTTCTAGCTGTGTGATCCTGGGCAAGTCACCTAACCCTATTTACCTCAATTTCCTCATTTGTAAAATAACCTTGAGAAGGAAATGGCAAACTATTCCAGTATCTTTGCCAAGAAAACCCAAATAAGATCACGAAGAGTCAGATGTAACTGAAATGACTCAACAACAAGAACTCCTAGAAGCCTCAAAAGGCATTAATTTAGAATGGAGCATTTTACTCTATTAGAAAGAGGTGGTAGGATAGTTGTGAAGTTGTGAAATTGTCCTTGGTCACCTGTCCGGTTCAAGGAGAAGTGAAGAGAACCAGATAACAATGCAGCAGATACTTAGGTAGCATCTTAAGGGTTGCAAAGTATGATGACAGAAAGACAGCTGATACATTTATATACATCCAATAGTTAAAGTGTATATGTACATATGTACACACAATCTCATTTGATCCTTAAAACAATCTTGTGAGGTAGAGGGTATAATTATCCCCATTTTACAGAAGGGAACAATGAGACCTAAAGTTTAAGTGATTTATTTTACCAGGTTTACCACCAGCAGGTTTCTAATATGGGTTTTCTTTACTCAAAGACTTGAAGTCCAACTTGTCACCTACTGAACAATGTTATTGCATGGATGGATTGGTGCCACTGAATAATAAGCTAGATATATTTTTTTAAAATATCTCTCATTATTACATTATTAAATTAAAAAGCTCTCCTATTTTTTTTTATTGTTTATATATATATTTTTTTCCAGGATTAAAACATTAAGAAAAGGCAGAAGGAATATGGCTAATCCACATATCTTAAGATCACTCTTCAATGAAGCTTTCCATTTTCTTTAGTCTTCTGGCATGACTACTGATTGTTTTTTAATTCTGATGTGGAGGCATATTCTCATTATTTTAAAGCCTGACCTATTTATGTGGAAAATGTGGCTAAAGCTCTAGGCAGCAGCTTCTCTCCTTTTCTTGTTTTACTCATGAAAAGTGTTGCTTTGAGAGCTACCAAAGATGCCTCATAGATCGCTCAGTCCTACCTTTTTCCAATTACTAGAAGACATCATTTGAAATTCCTCTCAGGGCTTCAACAAGCCTTTGATCTAGAAGGAAAAACTCAACTAAAGATCTTTACAACTGGCCATCTGTGTTCCCAAGTACATAAATTTTAATAGTGCATTTGACCAGTACCTAGAAGATGTGATGTGCTTTAGAACAATCATAGCTAGAATTTATGTAGCATCTTAATGTTTGCAACATATTTTGCTTATGTTGCCTCATTTAATCCTCCTAATACCTCAATGAGGCAAATATTATTAACCCCATTTTATAGATGAGGAAACTGAAGTTGAGAAAGGTTAACTGACTTGTCCAGGGTCATACAGTTAGCAGGAACCAGTAGCGGGATTCAAACTCAGTTCTTCTTGACTCCAAGTCCAACTCTATGCATTATCCGACCTACTTGTCTGGAAGATAACTCTGAGACATGGGGTTTGAGGGTTGTTTGAAAATGAAAATATTTTGGTCAAAGTAAAAAAAAAAATAAGAAAGTCTGAAAATATATTTATACCTTTGTTCTTTGCTATTCATATAAACATATTCATATCTCCCTTTTAAGGTCTACCCATCACAATTTAAATCATCTCTAATGTGCCACCCGTCTGCGAATAACCACTATGATTCTTATTCATCTGTACCATTAATCCTTCATCTTTAAATAAACCATGTCAAAACAAGTGTAGGAGGCTTCCTAGCAGTGAAAACAAAAAATTTAATTTTATCCGAGTAGGGAAAAAAAAAAGCAAGAAATGTTAATTAAGCTACTACTGGACTCCAGAAGAACACAAGTGATATGCCTTGTTTTTCTGCGCAGAGCATCTATTTATTGTAAAGAAAAAAAATGTGACAGGTCAGATCATGTGTATTTGCCTGGAAAAAAATCACTTTGGGGGTAAAAAATCTTACAATTATTTTCAATACACCATGCTACTGTGTGAAAATTTACAAAGAGTTTAAACAGTTTTGCTGCTTATCTCTGAAAATGATATCCACAATCTTCTCAGACATTAGTGTGTCAGAGTAGCAGAATATATTCTTCTAAAGACTAGGATGAATTTTTTTTCTAATTTTTTTCTTTCTCTCCAGAAGACAAATGACCAGCCTCAATTTCACCCTGATTTTGAAATTTGCTTTAAAATCTTATTCCCTTTTGCCTGACCTTGACATACCAAAAATGAAAACCCCTTTTCCTTATCCAACATTCTATACACAGATACATGCTGACAAATGATCTTTTCTTCTGGGAGAATGATGTCATGTTTATTTAGACTTTTAAAGTTTGCCAAGTACTTTATTCACAACAACCTTTGTGTGATAGCTAGCGAAAAGTAGCTAAGTATATTAATTAGAGGGCTGGCTGTTGTCCTCCCTCTTCAGAGGACCAAACTGACATCACCATTATAAAGTGAAGTTTCAGTGTGTCTGACTGTAGCTGATCAGACCAATACGAGCTCAGAATGCTCTACCACAGGTTGGGCACAGACAGTCTGCATGAATATGTGGGGTGGATATCCCAAATCTGTGCATCCTGTGTTTACTTTGTGCTATATCAATTCTGCTTTGCTTATAGAGCATAGCATCCTTTCTGACATGGGCTTGCCATGCTGAGTGGTCCTGTGCCAGTATGAAGCACTACATAAGTGTCAGATATTATCAATCAATTGCAGTTAGCAGCCAGGTGACAATGTAACCACAAGAGTATTTGGAGTCCTGCCTCAGACACTTAATGGTAGCTCATGACCCTGGGGCAAGTTGCTTAACACCTCTGTGCCTCAGTTTCTTCATCTGTAAAGTGAGGACAGTAAAGGTATCTACCTCTTAGCATTATTGTGAGGATAAGGTGAATTAACATGTAGAAAGTACTTTGTAAGCCTTAATGTACTATGTAAATCATAACCAGATATTATCCCAGTTTTACAGATGAACAAACTGAAACTCTAAGAACTCTAAGGTGGGATTTGAACTTATCTATTATGTATAAAAGATGTTGTAGTATTAGACCTTACTTGCTCTCCCTATATTTCTAATCCTTTTCAGTTATCCAGTCATTTATCCAATAGGCATTTATTAAGCATTTGCCATATGATATATTCTAGATGATGGGCGAGATACAAAGACAAGATATATTCCTTGTCCTCAAGCGACTTGCAATCTAGTGGTACTCTTTTTTGGAAAACAGCAGAGTGTCATGAACAACTGACGCAGGCACGTTGAGCATGCTTGAAACTGTCTTCTCTCTCTATCTGCACTCCCATCTCTTTCCCCACCTTCACCTCTTGGGTTCTCTGATTCCCTTAATGACTCGGCTCAAGCACCCCCTTCTCCAGGAATTATTTTCTGATTTCCTCCAGCTACTTCCTTCTCCAAACTGTACTTTTATTCATTTAGTATATATTAATGTATATGCTTATATCTGAAACACAGTAGAACTTGTACAAAGAGGCATGTTTACTTCAAAAGATAATCACAAATATATAACACATAGGAAGCAGGAACCCCCTTCTCCTCAATCTTGCACCACCTCAGTGTCTGGAGGAAAAAACGGCATTAGATCCATGACTTAGATCAATCTCCATAGAGCACAGTCTCAGTTCCAGATCCAAACCTTTCCTGGGACTTGACTCCAAGGCACCCTGACTTGTGGAGGTTTAAATGCTGAGGTGGATGGCTGCTGCCCCATCCTGCCTGCAGCACAAGGTCATCATGGCTCTGACTCCTGGTCCATGAGCATCCCCTCTGGTACCTGAAACTAAGAAGAATAAACAGCTTGAAATAGAAATAAACACTCTCTAGGCTGATTTCTCAGAGCAAGGATAAAAAAGAGAAACCAGGGGATGGACAAATCCCTTCCCTCTCTTATGAAATTGGTTCTTGGTGTCCCTACTGGGTGCAGCAGCTAAGAACACCACTGAAAGGAGGTGGAAAGAGAGAGTCACTAGTGATGTTGCATCACTTTTAAAAACACAAACAGCCAATTAAGGAGGCTACTCCCTTCACATTGTAGGGGTGGCAGAGAGCTCCATCTTAGACAAACTGGGAGTGTTCAAAGGTCAAGTTCTATATATGTGTGTATGTATGTATATGAATATATATGTATGTATATGGATGTATGTAAGTATATACACACACACACACACACACCCACTATTGTCTCCCTTGTTAGACTGTGAGCTCCTCCAATGCAGGCACTATTTCATTTTGGTCTTTGTATCTACAGCACTTATCAAAGCACCTGGCACATAGTCCTGATGTTTAAGAAATGTTTGTCCATTAGTTGTCAATAAATGCGCTACCAGAATATTAAGACTCTTATGTACCAAAGCCAGACTTCCCTAATGTGCTGTTCCCTATACACTACATTCCATCTCCCGACTCTATGCCTTTGCACAGGTATCCCCTTTGCCTAGAATGCACTGCTATCTCAAGTATGCCCCAAGGAATCACTAGCCTCTTCAGAACTCAGGTCTAATATTATCTCCCACAAAATGCCCATCAGAATTTTCCCAGTTACTAATGATTTCCCCTTAGAAATTACCTTAGCTTTTTATTGTCTGTGTGTGTATGTACAGGTTGTTAATAATTGTAAAATAATTATTATAACATTTTATAATAATTACATGACATAATATAATGTATCATATATTATTATAAAAAGTCCCTTTGCTTCTTCCATGCCTCACAGAGCACGCGGCACTTAATAATAGACACTTGACAAATGTTTATTGAAGGAATGGCTTAACTATCCTGCAAATTTATAGGCAAGGCTTTGGGAAAAACCTAATGTCATATTAGTAACCTCAAAGATATTATCTACTGCCTTCGAAAAATTTGAACTGGGAGCATAATCTGATGAAAATTCAAATAGCATGATCTAAGCTACAGATACTGAGAAATCTCATTTTTGTTCCGTCTCATGCCATTTACTGGACAATTTTATCCCTGCGGTTTCGGTGAGGGCTATTTGTTTGAACCCTATAATAATGTATGATCATTTCTTATTGATAACAGTCATAGAACAGGAAGCATCACAAAGGAGAATGCACTGATCTGAAGACAAAGGGTCTGGTTCATGTCCTATCCATGACATTTACTACTTAAATGACTTTGAGCCATCAAACTCCTTATCTTTAAGTTGAGGGCATTAAACTAGGCAGTCTCTCTGGTAACTTCTGGCTTTAAATCTAGGATCCCATGACTCTGGATTGAATGAAACTTTTGGAATTTTTAATGATCTGCTTCTAAGTTGATAATGTAATGAAACTGGTCTAAATGACAGGTAACTAGGTGACTGAGTGAATTGAGAGCCAGGCCTAGAGTCAGGAAGACCTGAGTTCAAATTTGGCCTCAGACATTTACTATCTGTATGACTTTGGACAAGTTGCTTCACCCTGTTTGCCTCAGTTTCCTTATGTGTAAAATTAGCGGAGAAGGAAATGGCAAATCACTCCAGTATCAAGGAAACCTAAAATGGGGTCAGGAAGAGGCAGATACAGCTGAACAACTAAACAACATCAACAGTCTAATAAGAATGCTACCAACTAAGCAGTCACATGTCTAGATTACTTCTAATTTGTTATGATTGGCTATAATTATGTAACACATTTCTATAGCACATTAACATTTAGAAAGCATTTTCCTCACAATAACCTGGTACATAAACATTAAGTATTTGGAGAAGGATAGGAACTGAAGCTATATAAGGAACCCCCAGGTGAGGAAATGCTGTCTTACGGGGCAGGTTGTCACCTTGTCTGCAACTTTTTTTTAAAAAAAAAAATCATTTTTAAATTTATTTAAATGTTTTCAACATTCATTTCCATAAGATTATGAGTTTTAAATTTTCTCCTCCTCCCTCTCCTTCCCCCCTCCCCAAGACTGCATGCAAACTGATATCGGCTCTACTTATACAGTTATACTAAACATTTTCACATTAGTCAGAACTCATGAAAGGAACCATGAGAAAGAAGAAATAGAAGAAAACAACAAAAGGAAAGAGAACAAATAGCGTTCTTTCATCTGCACTCCAAAGTTCTTTCTCTGGATGTGGATGGCATTTTCCACCATGAGTCTTTTGGAGTTGTCCTACATCCTTGAATTGTGAAGAGCTAAGTCTATCAAAGTCAATCATCACACATTGAGGCTTTTAACTGAGTTCAATGTTCTCCTGGTTCTGCTTATTTCACTCAGTGCAACTTATATTCTTAAAGAGTTGACGAAAGCATGAGATGTTGAGTGACTTGGCCTGAATCATACAGCCAGTATTGGCTTGAAGGCTAACACTCCATTTACTCTGCTTCACTCTCTCAGTATAGGCATTGTTATCTACAACTACAGATCAAAGGATCATAGATTGAGAACAGGAAGGTATCCAAGAACCTATACATCTAGTTCATCCTCCTTCATTTCACAGATGAGGAAACTGGAACCAAGGGAAATTAAATGATTTGCCCAGAGCTATACAACCTTTAAGCTACAGAGGCAGGATCTGAACCCAAAATTCTCTGATTCCAGAGTCAATGTACTTTCCATTTTATCAGGCTGTTAAAAAAAAAAGCACCAACAATACCTAAATCGTAAAGTAGTTAAGTGACTTGCCCAGACACTCAGCTAGGAAACAGCACAGCCAGCAAACAGCACAGCCAGGATCTGAACCCATGGCTTCCACATAGAATGTGTTGTTATTTCTATTATACCACAGCTACCTACCTAGATAGAATAACCACTTGAAAAATATTGTGAGGTATTACATAGCCAACCTGTTCAAAGAAAATTAAAACTCATTTTGAAATTACTTGATGGGACATAATTGATATTTTCTTCTAAAAAGAATTCAACCTGTGTATATCCATTAAGTCTGAGTGGAAAAGAAAAGATAGGGAATTTGATAATCAGCCCAAGGAGCTTACGTAGATAATGGACAAATCATTAGATCCTAAAGTCTAAGTGAGCATTAAAACAGAATGATCATTTGAGAAAATAATCACTTTGCTTAGTTAATAGTCCTTAGGTCAATCAATGAACTAGCCAAATTAAGTAGTTTAAAGGCATTTTAATCATATACAATTTTCATAATTATTCCCAACTTATCCCTCTGAGTATGTGTCATAGCTGAAGTCTATGAAGCAGTTAATGACCTTAAAAAAGCAGCAAATCAGTAGACTGATCTCTACCTAATGATATGCCTATTTAACCAATGTCTGCTGCCCTCTGTGGTGCAGTTATCCTGTTAAAATGATACACAATGTAAATATATTTTTGCTACCATGGCTAACAACTGATTTTAAAAAGATACCTTCGGCATGCTATGATCTCCAATTAAATATATATGTATATATAAATATTTAAAAAACAAGTCTCTTAATTTGATCTTCAATGGGCATTTGCTGGCTTCCAAACTTTTGGACCATGAAGAATTAGACATCGTTGAAATAACTGAAGCACAACAACGACAACAAAAACTGCGTTACTTGTTATATATACACACAGAGATCTCTGAATATAATTTCAACAGTAATATAACCTATTTTATTTATAAGCCTTCCATAGTTTCCTATTTCATTATTTAGTGGAACTGTGATCTTCTAAATCTCTAACCTTTTTCTATTGCTTATATTTCAACATATTCTTTGGTTTAAATAGATTTGTTAGAATACATCAGGCTAAAACTATATTTTTAACTTGATGTTGATTTTGACCTTTACTCTAAATGAGTTAATGGTTGGATGGCATTTCAACAGCTAGCTGATTGCAATAGGACTCCCACATCAGTAAGTAGTAATTTCCTGTTTGTTAAGATATGGTCAATTTGAATTTTTTCGGTAATGTTTCTCAGTATGGACTCTGTCCAACTGTCCAGAAGCTTCTGACTCGTTTTAAAGAAAGTGTTCATGATATATAGGCCATAGGATAGAGAGGATCATCATCACTTTACACATTAGGTAACAGAGACCCAGAGATGTGAAATGACTTTCCCAATGTCATGTAGAGAGTAATTTGCAAAACTGGGACTCAAACACAAATCCTCTGACACTAACCAAGTGCTTTTTCTGCTATATCTAAGTACTTTTTGTAATATACAAGGTTTTAGCCTATTTAAAATAGCATCTTAACTTTTAACAATACTTTCCAACATAACTTTTGCTTTTTACCCTATGCCAAAGTCCACTTGAATTCATGCAGTATCCACTTGAATTTATGTTGAAGATCTTGTCAGGTTCTTTGTAGAATTTATCAGTTCTTCATCCTTAGCAACAGAGATTGGTGCACATAATTCCTTCTAATTACTTATATGCTTTTTGCTTATGTTCATCGTAAGCATTATTAAAAAGAGTCTAAGCATTCCATGAAAGGACATTTCTTGTTTATTTCAGGCATATACGAAAACCAATTCCGCTAATTCTTTCGTTTGTTCACCAAGGAGAATCTAGGAGACACGCTTCCATTTAGGTACAACTTTCCGTAGTCTTGGGATTTCATTTACCACAAGAATGTCAGTATCATTATGGTTTAGTTCTTCCAA
>CM053773.1:14346001-14379377 GCA_028658325.1 Potorous gilbertii | reverse complement strand
TCACTTGAATTTATGTTGAAGATCTTGTCAGGTTCTTTGTAGAATTTATCAGTTCTTCATCCTTAGCAACAGAGATTGGTGCACATAATTCCTTCTAATTACTTATATGCTTTTTGCTTATGTTCATCGTAAGCATTGTTAAAAAGAGTCTAAGCATTCCATGAAAGGACATTTCTTGTTTATTTCAGGCATATACGAAAACCAATTCCGCTAATTCTTTCGTTTGTTCACCAAGGAGAATCTAGGAGACACGCTTCCATTTAGGTACAACTTTCCGTAGTCTTGGGATTTCATTTACCACAAGAATGTCAGTATCATTATGGTTTAGTTCTTCCAATTGTTTGATCATTGGACAAAGTTCCTACTTTTAGAAAATCAGCGTTTACATTACTGTTTAAAGATAGTCTAAAAACAATGTAATTCTTAGCACCATTTGTTACACACACACACACACACACACACACACTTTTTGTCATTCCTTCATAGTTTCTGCAGAAGCTGAAGTGAAACCACAAAGGAAGAGAACTCTTTTGTCTTTTCCAAGAATTGATATGGTTAAAGAATTGCATCATTTTGTTACCAACCTACAGATTATGAGTCTTCATAATTAATGGTATTTCCTCATGGTCAGGACAGTATTCTACATCATATTATGTTGTGTCAAATTCTTCTGCCTGATATCCAAGAACCTCCATAATCTGACCTCATTTTACTTATCCAAATTTATTTTCCACTACTTCCCAGAAAATATCTTTTACTTCATCATGTCATTTAACTCACTGGCTGAAAAATGTACTATGTTCATTCCTCCCTATCTGTCTTTGCTTATGATATCAAATCTAGGATTCTTGGTAGAATCTAAGCACCTTGATGAAAATTACCTGTTTTTGTCTTTACATCCCTATTGCCTAGAACACTACCTGGCACATAGTAGGCGCTTAAGAAAATATCTGTTGAATTATATTGATTTGACTATTCCACACAAATGCACAAGTGTGCTTGTGCCTATAACTCCTTTCTTGTTTTTACCTCTAATTCACCTAACCATATCCTACCTATTTTACACCCAGCTCGTGTTTCAGTTCTTTCATCTCTCCTATGCTTTCGGGTCTCTTTCTTCTATGAATATCTATAGAATTTATAGTCAGTAACATACTATTTACTGCTTACTTACATGTTGTTTTGTATTGTTTTCTATTGCTTCATCTGAGTCAATCTTGCTCACCAACTACATGAAAAATTCCTTGAGAATAAGGTGAATGTTTTATACTTTTGCATCTTCAATAGCACTTGTAATAGTACTGAGCATTTAATGGGCACTTGCTTGATCAACGTATTTTCTCATATTCTATTCTATTGGTACATTGGTGGATTATTAGGTTCTTCAAGGCATTAACAGGCACAGTAATAATAATGTATATAGATAAGTGCTTTTATGAATTTTTTATATCATTTCAGTAGTTACTCCCTCTTATAATGTAGATTGTAACCCTATCATGCTGTCTATGCGACTCTTGTACCTATCCTCCTATAAATCTAGTTTTCAAGAGTTCACCCAATGTTCTAGCTCTCTTCCTTTCAAAAAGTTCTTAAATGTTTTATATCATAGACCTTTTTGGTAGTCTCACAAAGACAATGAACCACTTCTCAGAATGATGTTTTAAAAGCATAAAACAAGATAGATAGGATTACAAAGGAAATTGATTATATTGAAATAATTATCAAAATACTTTAAAAATAAATTCACAGATCCCACAGAACCCCTAGGATAGAGTAATATTAGTAATAGGGAATTTTATAGCTATACATATTCAAGTTAATATTTGCATTTGACAAACTAAAATTCATATAACCTTTATATTTATAAAGCATTTTCCTTGCAACAATCCCATGAGATAGTCCAAGTATTATTAACCTAGTTTTAGCAGATAATGAAACTGAAGCTGAGAAAAATTAATTGACATACCATGGCCACACATCCAATGTCAGATTTAGAGGCTACACATGCCCAAATTATATAAACTCCATTTTTCTCAATATGGTACCCCAGTGTTTTTAATAAAACCTATGGAAAATTCAATAAATGTTTCAAGTTGGTGCTAACGATTCTGTCCATTTATATACTACAAAGTTCAGTCAGAATTGGCCTGGCCTGCAAATTAGGGTATAGTAGATACTTAACAAAATGTCTGTTGAATTAGGTTGATTTGAATATTCACATAAATGGACACGTGTGCTTGTGCCTCTATCAGCCCGTGTATCAATGATTCCATTGAGGACAGTGAGGAGAGCATTTTCCGTATGTGGCATGGGGAGACATGAAAGATAAAGAGCTGTCCATAACTGTTGTTTAAATTCCAGTCTTAGACTTATTATTAGGGAGAGGCTGCATATATAAAATATTTGATAAGTGGAAGTGAGAACTTTAAATTATATCACATTAAACAGTATAGATAGATATAATTAGATTCATAGCCCCAATATCTATCAGAAAATTACTTTTCTGTCAAGGAGCATGGTGTTCTTTCTACATGCAAATGATATTGTCACTATTAGAGATGAGATGACAGTGAAATTCCCATGTAGTTCCCTCAAGAATCCCTAGTCACAGGAGGCCTGACCTTAGAGCATCTTTTACCTGGGAAACTACGTGTGAATTCACTTGAGAGGGCTGCTAAGAATAGTGAGAGACTTCCTCTCTCACACAGAGAGCAAGCCTACATTAGCCACATGAATCTGTGAGCTGCATGAATCAGATTCACCTGAAGGCAGTGAATAAGGATGTGCAACCTTTAAAAAAATGTGGAAACTGATGTGTGACTGCAGTGACTTGTGAGTCACTATCCCCGTCCTGTGGAACTAGGCATTAATTTTTTTTCTTAAAAATCATTTGTGCTGTCTCCCAGTAACTGGAGAATTTTATTCTGATATTTTATCGAGTGAAAATAGATAAACTTTTCCTCAGTAAACAATACAATATTGCTTGCATATGTGTGTGCATGTGTGTGTGTGCGTGCGTGCATGCGTGTGTGTGTGTGTGTTTTATATAGCCCAATTTCAAGCTTGAACTGTCATCTGTTCCTGGGGATGATGATGGAGCTGGTCAAGAAGAAATGTTTGTCATTTTCAGTGACTGGGCTACGGGGGGATGCCCGTGTGATGTTTTTCCTGTATAACTCTGGAATTAATAAACAGTAGTAAAATCAACAGTGAAGAACTCTAGATTCTACCCTAGTCAAAGTGTTATGTTTTTAATTTGACATCACTAATGATATTGTTCCAGATAGTTAAATGTTTAATTTGTTCCTTCATACTGAAATCTGGTTTTAATACCTTTAGTTGAACTTTTTCTATCAAAGCTATACATCCCAATGGTGCTTCTCTAACAGCATCATTAGGAAAGAAATCTGCTCTCTAGGACATGTAATATCATATTTCATACTCATCTTGGGGATGTACATCTGACTAATCTCAGAAAGTAGGGTTTAATGTTCTACTACCTAATTGTGTCAATAGTCATTTTTTCCCAATTTTATTTTCATTTTATAAAATACTGTCCTGTTTATACACAGTTTAAAAAATTACATTAACTGTATAACATACAGCTAGATTCTTCTCATTTTATTTCACCTAAGCTTTCTATTCTTATAATTTGCATGGCATGATTTTTTTTTCATATTCAAACTCAACCACAGGCAGAATGGGTAATAGGTTTTATCTCTAATCCATTCTGTCATCCCAGGGCAGAGGTGGGATTGACTGTATCAATTTTCATATTAGATGTAATCAGCCTTTAGAGAGGCAGCATGACATAAGAGATTGAGTACTAGATCTGGAATCAAAAAGACCTGAATTCAAATTCCACCAAAGAATCCAGCTATATGACCCTTGGGGAATCACTTAACCAAAATTGTGCTACACATTTCTAATGTCTGGAATGGAAGTGGTAATAACTGTAGCATTTATCACACAGAGTTTTTGCAAAGATCAAATGCAATAATAGTGTGTAAAGCACTTTGTAAACATTAAAGCTCTATTTTTAAAAGGCAACTATTATCATAGATAAAAAAAGAGAATACTCAAATATTTTCCTATCACACATTGTAGGGATCATTGTCAAAAATGGATGCTAGTTGCTGTGCTTATGTAACAAAGCAGAGATACTTGTTTTTTATGGGTTGTTTGGTTTTTTGTTTTATTCTGTTTTTGTTTGTTTTTTCTGGCTTTATTTGATCACTAACCCTCTACATTTAAAAATTATGACAAGACGAGGGTCAAGATGAATCTTCTCTAAGATAAGACAGTATGAGGATCCTACAGCCAGAGAATAGCAAAACAGATAGAAATTAAATGGATCTGATATTGATCCAGGTTTCAGTTTATGCACTATATCGACAGCCTCAGATGTCTCGTTCTCTGTAGTTTAGTGAGTATTATCTATTACATGTCATTCAATATGAGCTTAGCCTCTGATCAAATGACATATGTGTAAAATTCTTTGCAAACCTTAAAAGTGCTATGAACCTATTTTCTAATATCATCAGCATGAATTATACTTCTCTTAAATCTTTTTTGTAATCTGACAATTTTTTTAAACATATTGAACATCTATTTTATTTATGGGAAATAATTACTAACATTTGTATACTGTTTTACAGTTTGAGAAGCCATATATATAAATGCATATATATAATATATGTATGTATATGCATATATATTTGTATGTATGTATATATATTATATGTGTGTGCACATATATACAAACACATATACATATGTGTGTAGAGACAGACCCATAAATACATATATATATATAATACATATATATGTTTTTATTTTAACTTCAATCTTGAGTTTATATTCTATTTGATTTCATAGACAGAATACTTGAGAAATGGAGCTGAGAATTTTAGATTATATCACAATAACCAGGACAGATAAACATAATCTTATTGGAGGCAGCTAGGTCACATAGTATAGTACTTAGAGCCCTGGACCTGTTGTCAGGTAGATCTGAGTTCAAATCCTTCCTTAGATACTAACTGGGTGATCCTGGGCAAGGCATTTAACCTGTCTGCCTCAGTTTTCTCAACTATAAAATGGGAGTGATGACAGTACCTTTCTTGGAGGTTGTTGTCTGGTTCAAATGAGATAATATTTGTAAACATTAAGCAGTGATGAGCTCATAGGAGGTACTGTATAAATGCCTAACTGCCTTCCCCATTCAAATCTTACAACAACCCTGTGAGATTTAATTATCTTTAATCTACAGATGATGAAACTAATGATGAAAGAGGTTAAGTGACTTGCTGGAGTCATACAGCTGGTTAGTATCTAAGGCAAGATTCTAATGACATCATCGTGCCTGCAAGTCCAGCCTTCTATGGACTATGCCACCTAGCTGCTTCACAGCATCATAGGGTTAAAAAAAAGTGAATTTACAGATCATCTTCTCTGATTCCCTCATTTCATAGATGAATAAATTGAGATACAAAGGGGATAAAGTCCTCACCAAAGGATTTATTGATATTAATCAGTAGAATCAGTTTCCAAGCTCAGGTTTTTTGAGCACAAATCCAGTGCTTCGGCTGCTTGACCATGCTTCCATGGATTTGTGATCTAATCAATGCAGTTATTCCCTTCAGACGTGTAGCTTGCAACCCATCCATGTTTTCTCAACCTTTGAAATCTTGTCCATGTCCTCCTGTAAACCAACCAGAGTGGGGTCCACTCAACAATTGTGGTACTTTGCTCTAAAACTTTTGGCATTACATAGAATTGCCCATTATGCTTTTCCTTTACCCTGGATATACCACCAACTCACTTTCTTTATCATTCATACATCTCTCCGACAAATGCCACTCTTCTTTTGCAGTTCTTTATTGGAACCATGGTGCAGTCTACTTATAACCACTATGAACCTATTGGTTTTCTGGGTGACCCAAAGCCTTAATTCATAGAGACTGAAGTATCCCAGGACTTACAGTCCTATATCAGCACCAAAGACTACAGGTGTTAACCAAGAGAATGCTTTGAGAATGGAGTGTTTAAAACTATTTCATAATTTCCCAAATGCTATACTTTTGCTTTCTTCTTCATACTGAATTCTAAGTCCACACTGTTGGCTCTGTATCACATCTATAATTATATTCACAGTGCACATATACTGAACCATCCCTAGGTACTACCCTCCCAGCTTCCTAGTATGTCTGCACCATAGATATTCTTCAGTCACTTGCTTTGCTTGTGTTGATGGTTTGACCAAAACTTTTGAATAATTATGGGTTTCATTTGAGGGACTGAATTGTTCTAATCAGCATAATATTATCCACATACAAGAGCAACTTAATGACCTCAACATTTCTAGATACTTTTGACATGTAAATATCTATTTGATACAAACTAATTAAATCAGAGGGTTTTTTTTAAAAAAGGGGGGGAATCGAATCTTTTAAGAAATCATAAATGGTTTAAAAATATGCATTCCAAAAGTCTTGATCAAACCATTTTTAAAAGAATTAAAACCAACATATGTAGTGGAATTTTGTATCATCTACCCCTTCCAGTCAACTTTGCAATTGTAAAGATGGGTTTGCTGTTGATAATATTTGCAAAAATCTTGCTGGTTCTTTTGTCTTATTTTCATCAAAAGTGAACTAGATCCATGTGTGGAATAGTCTCATAAAGATTTTGTGGAGATGGGAAATAGGCCTATGAGTCAGTAATTATTCATGCTTTCTTTGTTGACTTGTTTAAGGAAGTAATCCTATCTATGATTTTCCCTTGGTGTTGCCTTCTCTCCTAGATATATTAAGAATTGATCTCTCATTGACCCCAAAATTGCTTCCTTGTGAGTTTCCTTGTTGTTTACCTGATTCATTCAAGCTGCTCTTCCATTTTTGTCTTTGTTAGTACCATTTCTTTTTCCTCATGCAACTTATTGGGAAATAGGATGAATCCACATTTAGTGGCTTCAATGTTATTGATAGAGAAAATACTCTGTTATAGGTAACTTAATAGATCTTTTTAATTTTTTTGTCTCTTTGCTATCTTCCTTTGAGTTTAATGCTTAAATACTCTTAGGACAATAGGACTTTATTGTGTCTTTCACCAATCTTTTTGTAACTGCTTTTTAACCTTTCCTGTCTTTCGCTGTTTATGAGTCAGTGCTACTCATCCTCTTTCACTCTTCTTTTATTAAGATTTTGCACATAAGTTCGTATTTTAAACTGGTACTGGCCTAAATTGCCATATCTCTCTGCCTGTCAAGGAAATTAAGTATTTAGCTGAGGCAGCCTCTAGGCCTTTTTTTTTTTTTTGCTTGACCTTGGTGATTGATTGTTTTACATCCGTTAAAGTTCCTTAGGAAGTGGAGATAGTATGTGTCAAAGTCTGCTCTTATATCTATTGCTATCAACATTTGCCAACATAAAAATCTCTTGTTTAAATGTAAAGAATTAGAGTTGTTTTAATTGCATACATTTAAATGCATAAAATGCTTTCTTCTAGTTCAACAAGGATTTTGACCTCTACTCTAACAAGTTGACAGTACACACAAAGTTAATTCAAAAATGATTCAGTAGCTAGTCATTTTCTATCTGTTAAAATGAAATCAGCTTCATTTTTTTAATGTTAAGTGCTTGTCATGTCCCAGGTCCTCTTCTAGAAGAAAGAATTCATGACATACAGGCATGCGGCTTCTTAATCTAGGAACCATTGGTCTATTTTTGTTTCTTTTTTCTGAGTTCTATTTTCCAACATGTTTTTCATTATTCTTCCCTATGCTCACCTGTACACTGAAGTCAACAATATTGAAATACTTATAAGGTGATCCAGTTTGGAAGGTCTCATCAAGCTCTTCATTTTTTTTTCTATTTCCCCATCCACCTGAAGTTGGTTTGAAGGCTACAGTTATCTTCATTTTGTTCACTTTGCGAATGTTCGTCACTAGCAACACAATACAATAGGACCACATACTCCATGAAATGTTTGCGTTTATTGTCTTTGGACTCATGATATATCTAACCCTGCCAGTGTATTCCTTATAATTCTTTAGGAAAAGCTCTGAGCCATCTTTCCATATAGCTGCCAATTCTTTTTGTCTTCTGCTTTCATATGTAACAGCAATGACAAGATTGATGTCACTGAGTTGCTATAGTAAACATATCTAGTAGTTGATCATTGGAAAAGAATTTCACATTTAGAGTCCAACCATTAGTATTTGTCCAAAGATTGTGGTTTTTAGCACGAACCATTAGTATTTGTCCAAAGATTGTGGTTTTTAGCACTCTGTCTTCTTTTCTACCATCCTGCCACAAGAACTAATGTCTTATTTTCATTGCTTCATGGATTATCATAGCCAGAGAATTCATCACTAATCACTCAATCCACAAACCTTTATCAAGCACCTAATATGTGCCAGGAACTATTCTAGATCCAGGAAAAGTAAATTAATCCCTTCCTTCAAGGAGATGACAATCTATAGGAATGTCATTCACCTATTTCTTTATCCAGGACAATCTTTGGAACACAGGCAAGGCTAACCACAATACAGTGCTTTTTCAACATAGTAGAACCTACTAAAATTTACATTCCACTGAAATAGCATTAGAGAATCCAGGGCTCTATAGAAGTGTGCTAGAACCAGCTTAAATCTGTAGTCCATTGTTAATTTTTTTTCAGTGTGATCATTTATGCCTCCAAAATCAGCCTAATACTACAATAACTACAAGCCCTAATCAGGGCTTGAGTTATTATTTTGTTGGTTTCTAGATTTAAGAAAGTGTTGGAAACAATGACAATGTAGGTTAAACTTCAAAGTGTATATACTTCATGACATCTTTTGCAGGGAGGCTGATATTAAACATTTACCAGCCCACCCCCTAGACATCCCCATGCTATAATGAGGGATCTATAGTAGACTTTCTTTACCTAGTTTTTTTAATTAAGAAGATTAATTTTGACTTTTGTGCTTATCACTAAAAAGTACAACTTCTTAACCATCATAAGCCATGGTGGAGAACAGTATAAAAAAATTAGTTAATGTAATCCAGTAAAGTTTTTTTCATTTTAATGAGTTCTGAAAGATATGTGGATTTTTATATCAAATCATGGATCATTTGCCATGGAAAAATGGACATGTGTGAAACATCTTTATCTCATGAAATTGTTATTTGCCAAGATGTTGATCATTAAGAGTCACTATATAATTTGATAATTATTGTTTCCTTCTTTCCCAAGAAGCAAATTGCTGTCATTATCAAGGAAATATTTGTCTCGACATTTATGTGAGCTATCATCCAAATTTTTTTTAGTTCAATGGAAGAAGCCTCTTTGGAGAGAATGGTGCCAAAAATGTTTCCTTTTTCCAACCAGCCCTAGTGTGATTGTTTGCATCCTTGTTGAGTACCACTCAACACCAATGCAGCTAATAAAATTATAGTCCTCATCCCCAAAGACCCTAAACTAGGACTCTGATAATATCTTTCTTTACCAAAAGCAAAACATTATTCACTCTAAAGCATTCCACTTATCCACTCATGTACTTGGAGTTCATCACCTCTCACTTGGGCTATTGTAATAGCTTCCTAAAATGTCTTCCTAACCTAAGGTTTTCCCCATTCCAATCCATCCTCCACAGGGCTAACAAAATAGCACAGGTCTGAACACACCACACATACCTTCCATTTACTCAGTAAATAAATTCCAGTGACTTCCTAATAAAAAATCTCCTCTATTAGCATTTAAAGCTCTTCATGATCTGACCTTATTGTACCATTTCAACCTTTCCAGGTTTCTCATAAGTTTATCCCCTCAGTGCATGAGAGAAAAAGAAGAGATACAGAGAGATAGAGATTGAGAAATAACGATTTCTTTGTTTTGTTTCAGTTTTTCTCTCTGAATTTAAACTATGACATCTAAACTACTGACTTTAAGAGCTTAGAAATAGTCCAGTAGAAATACGACTTCTACTGGAAATACCTCTAGTTAATGTTAACCAGAGGTATTTCTAGTAGAGTGGTTTATCCCTTTCCATGCCCAAGGGCTCTGGGGCTTGTGGTTGACAGAGTATATCACAAACCAAAATATAAATTCTCCCCTCAAAGAACAAGTCCTAGATTTAGCTGCACTCCAGGAAGCACATTCTGACTGTTCTGTGGAAAGCAATAACTCATTTCAGAATGCCATTGAAACTCAGGCACACAAATCCCATATAGGCAATACATAATTTTCTATAAATATCTGTAAGTATAACCTAAAATTTGACCTTAGTTTTCTTGTTTGTTCATTTTCTCCCTTGTGGTGTTTTTTTTTTACACAGACATACACACATATAGCAATATACATATATATATATATATATATATATATATATATATATACTCTAATATACATATAATATAGTAGTATAAAGCACAAACCAGATGTGTGTGGATGTGCTTACTGTGTAACTCAGTCATGATTTTCCTCCTTTTCCATTTTCTTGCTGTCATCTTCTCAGTATCCTGTATATAGAAAATGTCAAGACTACTGGCTAGAAAATGGGAAGGAAAAATATCAATCTGGTTTTATCTTTAAGAATGTGTCACTGTAGAAAATTCAATTAAAAAAACTTTCATTAACCAATTACCCTGATGTTGATGTTTTATACCTAATATATAATAATATATTAGTAATATATCTGTAATATCTATAATGTTCTATACCTAAAATAAGAGTTTTCAATGAATATCCTTTTTTTGTTTTCAGTATATTTTTGTTTCCTTAAATATTTCCCAATTACATTTTTTAAAGTCTTAACAATTTATTTTTAAATTTTAAGAAAATTAAATTTCTCTCCCTCTGCCTGCCCCTCTCTCACTACTTGAAAAGGCAAGTAATATGATATTGATTATACATATAAAGACATGCAAAACATATTTCCATATTAGTCATATTGCAAAAGAAAACATACCAAAACAAAGATAAAGAAAGTTTAAAAACAGTTTAATCTGCACTCAGATTTCATCAGTTTTCTCTTTGCAGGTAGATAGCAATTTTTTCTCAAGGATGCTTTGGAATTAAATGGACATTTTTTTTTATCAAATTAGAAAAGAAAAATTAGAATTCATTGTATGAATGCTTTATATTATCTTTGATTTTTTCATAAGGTAGAATGTTTTCAAACACTTTATATGCTTCAATAACCCAACATGTCTTTGATCTCATTGAAACAATGTAGCAATCAAAATAGAACCAACACACTTCTGCCCATCCTGTGGGACTGTCATTCATATCTTCCCATAAATCGGCCACAAAGAGCAAATCCAAGATTTCAGGAGCTCTCCTTACATTCTAATGATATTACAAGGAACATACTATATCTCATATGACTCTTGCTAGGTAACCATCCCATCTTTTTTACTCATACATTTCTTTCTTTATAACCTTCCTCCTATTCCTCTCTATGGTCCTTGGGATGATCCTTAGCCTCGGTTCTTTGAAGATTCTAGCGTTCCGTGTTTTCCTCCTATTACCTGTCTGACCACTTCTAAATATTCCTTAATGATCATTTCACACCCTGTAATTGTGAGTGTCTTGAGACTCCATTATAAACCTTCTCTCTACACCTCTCTTCTAATGATCTTAATGTAGATGACATGTATATATATATATATATGTGTGTGTGTGTGTGTGTGTGTGTGTGTATACACATATACACACATATATAATGTCCATTTTGTTCTATTTCCTGAACTTGTCATGCATCACTAACTTTCCATGTATGTATGTGTATATGTATGTATGTGTGTGTGTGTGTATATATAAATATATATCCAATTTTATTCTCTCTCCTGAGCTACTTTCATACATCACCAAGTTTTCCTATTATGCATTTCAAACTAGATGTCCCAGAGACACTTCAAAATCAATGTGTCCAAAACAGAACTTTCTCACAGAAACCCATCCCTTTCCAAACTTCCATATTTCTCTCATTATGATTCTTATATCTCCCAGGCTTGTACTTTCACCAATATTGTTGGATTCTCATTCTCTTTCACTCCACATGTCCAATCATTTACTAAATCATATCTCCTCACTCCAACCCATTTTCCACACAATTGCCAAGTCTGCCTAGGTCACTCTATTACTAAATAAAACACAACAGCCCCCTGCTTTTAGAATACCAATTCCTCTTTTTGGCTTTTAAAGCCCTTTATGAATTAGCCCCAAACAATGTTTTCTCACCTTCTCCCATGTAGCCAAACTGACCTCTTCTCTATTCCTCATACATTGTGCTTGATCTCCCGTCTCGATGCCTAACAACCTCCTTCCACTCCTCTACGATACTCCCTCCTCACCTCCGGTGAACAGAATTCCTCTTCTTTTAAGATAGGCCAAGGACCACCTTCTACACAAAATCTTTCCTGATTTCCTCCCAAGAACTAGTGCCTTCCTTCCCTTTATATTTAAGTACTTTATATTCATTTTTTAAAATTTGTTCTGATTATACTCATGTGTACATATTATCTCCTTCCCACGGAAAGTATATTCCTTGACAGTATGGATTGTGTCAGCTTTTTTATATTCCTAATGTCTAACAGTGCCTGACACATAGTTAGTGCATGGCAAATGTTTCTTGATTGATTGATCATTGGGAAAATATTGGTATGAAAAAGATAGACTAAAGTTTGCATTTTTAAAAGGACTTTGCAAGCAGAATAGCAAACCAGCTGCTCTCCACCTCTGTTCATAGGATCTGAGTATCATGTCACATGGTATCATTTTGAGTCTACTTCCTGTTCTTTTGATTGTCACAAAGGTCATTTCTTAGACCCTTATTTGTAGCCATACAAAGACAGCTTGCTTTACATATGGAAAACAGGCAGTTGGGAAGGTTGCCTTATATGTGTTGAAGATTATAGTCAAATCTAAATGACCTGAAAGTTTGCATAACTGAAATTTGCACATCTTTGAAAACATCCCTTTTATTAACCACTTCTGATCATTCAAAAAGTCTGGATTTATGTGATACAGGAATCAGTTCCATATTTACACATATTTGAAACAAAGAGCTTCTTAAAGCACTGTCCAAAAATCGAACAATGAGCAGGGGTATCTTTAAAACAGCAAATAAAATTTATACTTAGAATTTTTATTAAATGTCCCAGGAAATGATGTCTTCTTTATAATGGAAGAAGCCTTTCTGGATATACCCAAGTCTTTTGAAACACTCTAGCGACTGTCAACCCCTGTTCTGCATGATAATTCAATCAAGGTCAAAATTCTAATTTAAATTTATCTTTTCAAAAAAAATGTCCCAAATGGACTTTGTTGCAGTTTTATTTGTAGAGAATATACTTGAGCTCAACTTGGATTTATTTTGCCTCCTCATGGAATAGTAGCGGAAACTCCATTTTTTTCATCAATACTTCTAAAAAGGTTTTAACAGATGATTTAGTGAGCTACTCCAATTAACAACAAAGTCCATGACGCGGTGACCAGCCTCCCAGACCCCATGGGGGGAGTCAGGACAAAGAATGACTGGCAAGAAAAATACCTCCTTGCCTTTCCTTCATTCCTCTCCCAGAACCTTCAGGTGCCCAAACCCCCAACAGGCCAGTCACCTACAGCTGGGCACCCTTTCCCCTGACTATTCCTTTCCCACCTCCCTTTTGTGGATACCCAGACCTAGCCCAGTAGGAAGTACAACATGGCTGTTTTTTACCACTGTGAGGTCCTTGTGAGCAGGAATATTTTCTTGCCTTTCTTTGTATACCTAGCACTTCCTACAGTGTCCGACACATAGAAGGCAGTTAATAAATGCTAGATACCCAGCTGACTTGATCACTTGGGTGCCACTACCTGCAAACTTTCCAGTGAGCTAGACCTGGTGCCCTGACACTATGCCCTAAACTCTTCTAGGCTTTCTAAATCCCTGGGCATATCTTTGCTATCTGCCCTGAGGTTGTACCTTGAGCCCCTTTCTAACCACCAGTCAACTGGACTCTTCTGCATGTGTAAACTTCTTGAGTTAGTCTATGAATTCACAGAGAAAAGGACCTGCCTATGGGATCACAAAAGGTCAGACATGCCTGAAAAACAGCTGAACAGTAGTGAAAAAGTGCTGAATCTGGACGTCGCTAGGCTGGTCCTTAGACAATACACTCAGAATCTTCCAGGGAAAGCCTTTTCAACTTGCAAGGACCTGCCGGACTTTATAGTCTGCTCTTGAGAACCTAGATGACCTCACAGCAAGATGAGACATCACAGTAGGACTGTAGTCAAGCATATTGGCTTTCTCATCTAATTTTGGCCTTGTAGGTATCACCTTTCTCCACAGAACTGAAGAGGAAATAATAATAATCTTATTTGTTGAAAATAAAACGGAGAGATTTTTCATCAGTCTACTTCTTCTTGGAAGTTTCCTGCATTTATTCTGGGGGCACAGCATACAGAAAAATTTACCAGAATCATTTTCTTTCTTCATTTTCGTAGAAGACTATTTGGCTTTGAAGGGAAAAACAAGGAGAAATTATACAATTACGCATAAATGTTGATTAACTATTCATTGATCAATGTATGGACAGAACTTTAAATAAATTTTAAAATCATCATAGATTATTATAAAAGACTTTTTCTTGCCCTTCCCAAAGTACATTGAGACACCTAAAGAAGAGAATATTAAAACAAGTTTATTCATTGTAATTTCCTGATAATATTTTCCTGCCTCTGATTAGTATATTCAGCCCACACAATGTTTCCTGCTACTGATTTTTGTTATCAGTGTATCAGTGACACTTGAATGAGTCATTGCCCAGACTAGACCATCTCGTTATTTAACACTATCATGTTCAATCAACTTTTGGTATAGTTTACTTAATAATCTAAAAATGTCTGTTTTGTGTTTTCAGAATGCACTTCAGATTAATATGGGGTGGTTTAAGGCAGAGGTACCAAATGAAGCCTGAACCACATTGAAATGTCATTGGGAAATATTTAGCAACATAAAAATACCAGAAAACACAGATAATATTACATTTTAAAACTAAGTCAATATGTGGCCCACTGGGTTCCTTACATGCGGATTTGTTATTCATTTGTTTCAGTGGTTTCCAACTCTCCATGACTGTAGTTGAGGTTTTCTTGGCAAAGATACTGGAGTGATTTTCCATTTCCTTCTCCAGTTCATTTTATAGATGAGGAAACTGAAGCAAACAGAGTTAAGTGACTTGCCCAGGGTCACATAGTTAGTAAGTATCTGAGGGCAGATCTTCCTCACTTTAGACTCAACACTCTATCCCTTGTGCCAACTAGTTGATTATTTATAGATCAGTGGCCCCTTTTCTGTTCGAGTTTGACACTACAGGTTTAAGAGGATATTGTTGGGAGATATAGGTAAATGAGATGATCTCCTATGGTCTCTTCTGTCTTTCTGATGAGTCAGCCTTCTTTGGTGAGTTCAAGTAACTTAACCCCAATGAAATTCATTTATAGGTATTAAAAGAAAAAAAAAACAATTTTGGGACATATGATTTCTGGGTCCCTATCAGTTGTATCTGAAAGATTATAATTAATGAGAGGTATAGAGAAGGATAAGAGTTGTCTCAGTTTTCAAAAACGGGAAGAGAATAGTTTTCATGTCACGAAGAGAATCACAGCTAGGACAGGAGAATGATGACTGCTATATGCCAATATAATGATATGAGGGGGTGCCACTTCCTTCCTCTAATGGTGCATCTGCCACCCAGCCAGCCCCACTCCCTTCACCAGTCTAGTCTGCTCCCTTCCTGGATCCTGTGGCCTTCACACCCCTCTTTTGGGACTGCTTTCTGAAATCCTGTCCAATCACCTGACTTGAGGATTCATATCAGGTCACCCAAGATCAATATGGAAGCACTGTGGTGAGATCGTATGGAAGGGGGAGGTCAGCAGAAAATGTAGCTAATAATACTTGCAGTACTTGCCTCAAAGAGTGACTGAGAAGACAATGTTTTGGCTTTATAGAGTTAGGACAGTTAGGGAAAAGAACTAGGATTTCATTGGTGTAGGAAAGTCTGAGATGAAGAAGATCTCTTTTCCAATGTAGATTGACACCTTCTCTGCAACTTAGTCTCAGTGAGTTGTCTAGAGCAATGAGTATTTAATTGTCGTGCTCAGGGGAGTATATGTCAAAAAGGAGACTTGAATTCAGGTCTCTCTGACTCAGAAAACATTATTCTGATCACTATGCTATGTTGTCTCTCTTACCAATGGTAAAACATTGTCAAAATATCAAAATATTTAATATGCCATTTACTCATTTGGTGCCCCTAGTCCCACCTTACTTCCATGGTCTCATTGCAGTACTATTTATGGGTTACAGAGAAGGCCTGAAGTTTCATAAATGATAATAAATGTTCTTATATTTTATAAATAGCCTTTAGGGATTATTTAGTCTAACCTGTCCCTTTGAGTGATGAGATGAGAGTTCCAAAGTGGCAACTTGACTTGCCCAGTTTTACATTGTCCACTAGAGCATTGAACTTACACCCAGAAGAACTGGGTTCTAACTTTGCCATTCCTTGATGATCTTAGCACAGAATAGTATCTTTGGAAAGCACATATCACCTTCTGTTATGTCCTTTGGTTCATTTTGTAGCTGCCATCTTTCCTACTGAATTTTTACTAGGACCAGTGCCTCCTTTGCATATAGTATATATAGAAAATATAGGAAGGTGGCAGCATCATGCAGGCAGATAAGGAGAAGAAAAACGTAGGAAGATTTGTAAAGAATTTGAAATACAGAATCTCAACAAATTATTACAAGAAGAAAACTTGAAGGGAACATATATATGACGATTGTGATAGGACATAGAATGAAACTGATTCTTTGTCTTTTTTGCCAATCATCAGAAAATACAATGCATAAAAAGAGACATGCATTTTCCTTCTGATTTGGAGTTAACATTCCCTTTGACATAATTCTTTTTTTCATTATATTCACCATGCTTAAATTTGTGTTCATTACTAAGTCACTGGGACATGGGAGAAGTACATGACATCTATGTTAGTTAATAAAAAGGAAATGGTAGCAGACTTATTAGAAATATTGTGTCCTTCACTACAAGAGGTAGCATTGTATAGTGGCTAGAGATCTGGCCTTAGAGCCAAGAAGCCTTGTGTTTGTTCACATGTCATCTCTGTTACATACTAGGTATGGATTTGGGGCATGTTAACTTAATTTCTCAGTATTCTAGGTAACTCTTTAAAATAGTAGTTCTCAAAGTGTGATCAGGGGATCTTTGGGAGACCCCAAAACCCTTTCAGGGGCTCTTTTAAGTCAAAATTATTTTATAATGATAATAAGATGTCTTTTGTCCTAATATGCTAAATATGGATAGGTATAAACAAAAGTTCTTTAGGAAATCCTCAATAATTTAAAAAATTATATAGAAGTTCTTAACCAGAAAGCTTGAAAACAGCTGATCTAAGAATACAAGATGCAGAAAAGGGTTGATCTACTTGAAAGGGACTTTCCCTCTAAAATCCCAGGTGTAATAAGCTTTCCTTTAATACATGGTTCTATGATCTTACTGATAAGGGTCTTCTCTCTACCAAATCTGACTGTCACCTTCCTACAACTCACTAGATGTTCTTTTAATTCTTATGACCAAAAAGTCCTCCATCTTGTGGCTAGCCTGATAGTGAGTCTTTATGAAATTAAATAGGCTGTTCTTTGGACAACAGATGATGTATCCTTGGGATGATAGAGTAGCATCTGATGCTGATGCCACAACAAAATGGAGATACCTAGTAAGATGACCATGGGTTCTTACAGGTTCCGTTGTCAGAGGACAAGCACTGAAAGGTCCTTTCAGATTATAAATGTTTCTAGGATTGGACTAGTAATGTTTCAAGGTCATATCTAATTAAAAATTCTGGACTCCTTGGGGAGTACAGCCCTCCTAGAATTCATTTTCTATCCTCCTGCCGTAAAGATTTAAACAGAAATGCAGCTTTTTGGAGCTTTAAAATTTAAAATTTCTGAGGAGACTCTAATCTCCCTTAGCAACTGATTCCCAATCCTACACAATCAATTACAATTCAAGCCATGTTATGATGCCATTGTGAGTAGTGAAAAGGGAAGGGGCAATTTGAGATTTATGAGGAAAAGAAAGTACAGGACTGATTGAAGAAGGGAAATGTAGCACTAAAGGAAAAAGAATATATGGAACTGAGAAGGAATGAACAGAAGTGAGAGAATAAGGTTGCTAAACTACAGTACAATCCGTCCTGTTCTGCTCTTTCATGCTATTATCTATGTACCCCCAGGGCAGTCTCCTTCTTCCCTCAATGTATTCAAGATCTAATTTACTGTTAAATGTCTTCTCCACCCTGACCCATGTCCCCCACTTTAAACCTTGAGGAGATTCTTGAACCTCTTCCACTCCTATAACAAATGGCTCTAGTCTACTCCAACTCTACATAGATGTCATTCTCCATGAGGTTTGAACCCCTTTTCTTTAAATATATATATATATATATATATATGAAATTTATTTTTCAGTTCTTAAGATTCACTTCCACAAGAATTTGAATTCAAAATTTTCTCCCCATCTCTCCCCACCCCCGACCCGAGGAGAGCATACACCCCATATACCCTTTCCTTCAGTTTGTCCTCCTTTCTTTTACCCACCCTTCTTCTATCCCTCTTCCCTTCTGTTTTCCTGTAGGCCAAAACAGATTTCTATACTCCATTGCCTGTATAGCTTAATTTCCAGTTGCATGCTAAAACAATTTTTTAACATTCATTCTTAAAGCTTTGAGCTCCATAATCTCTCTCTCCTGCCCTCCCCACCCTCACTGAGAAAACAAACAATTCAATATAGGTCATACATGTGAAACAATGCAAAGCACTTCTATGATAGTTATGTTAACCACATTTCCCTCTGTCCTATTCTGCCCTCCATTTATTCCATTCTTTCCTAGGACTGTCCTCCACAATAGTGTTTACTTCTGATTAACCCTTTCCCCAATTTGCTGCCCCTTCCATTATCTTCCCTCTCCTATCTCCTCCCCCCTTGCCTTCCTGCAGAGTAAAATAGATTTCCTTATCCAAATGAGTGTGTGTTATTCCCTCCTTAAGCCAAATCCATGAGAGTAAGGCTCAATTATTTCCTTTCATCTCCCTCCCTCTTCCTTTCCAATGTAAAAGCTCTTTCTTCCCTCTTTTATGTGAGGTGATTCGCTACATTCTTCCTCTCCCTTTCTCTTACTCCTGGTACATTCCATTCAACAGGAAATTTAATTTTTTTTAAACTATTCTCCCTTCATATTCAGCTCACCCTGTGCCTTCTGTATGTATATGTGTGTATACACAGAGATACATGTATGCACACATATATACATACATACACATACACACATGTACATATACATACATATATATAATATACACATACATTCCTACCCATACACACCTACACATGTGTTCCCTCTAACTATTCTAATATTGAAAAAGATCTCATGAGTTACAAATAATGTGTTTCCATGTAGGAATGTAAACAGTTTAACCTTAATGAGTTCTTTAAGGCTCTTCTTTCCTGTTTACCTTTTCATGTTTCTCTTGATTCTTGTATTTGAAAGTCAAATTTTCTATTCAGCTCTCATCTCTTCAACAAGAATGCTTGGAAGTCCTCTATTTCATTGAAATTTGATTTTTTTTCCCCTGAAGTATTATACTCAGTTTTTCTGCATAGGTGATTCTTGGTTTTAATCCTATCTCCTTTGACCTCTGGAATATTCCAAGGCCTTCAATTCCTTAGTGTGGAAGATGCTAAATCCTGTGTTATCTTGATTGTTTTTCCAACAATATTTGAATTGTTTCTTTCTGACTGCTTGTAATATTTTCTCCTTGACCTGGGAACTCTGGAATTTGACTACAATATTCCTAGGAGGTTTCCTTTGGGGATCTCTTTCAGGAGGTGATCAGTGAATTCTTTCCATTTCTATTTTCCCTTCTGGGTCTAGAATCTCAGAGCAGTTTTCCTTCATAATTTCTTGGAAGATGATGTCTAGGCTCTTTTTTGATCATGGTTTTCAGGTAGACCAATAATATTTAAATTATCTCTTCTGGATCTATTTTTCAGGTCAGTTACTTTTCCATTGAGATATTTCATATTGTCTTCTATTTTCTCATTCTTTTAGGGTTTTTTTTGGGTAATTTCTTGGTTTTTCATAAAGTCAGTAGCTTCCATCTGCTCCATTCTAATTTTTAAAGAACAGTTTTCTTCAGTGAGCTTTTGAACCTCCTTTTCCATGTGGCCAATTCTGTTTTTTAAAACATTCATCTCCTCATTGGTTTTTTTGGACCTCTTTTGCCATTTGAGTTAGTCTATTTTTTAAAGTGTTACTTTCTTTAGCATTTTTTGGGTCTCCTTTAGCAAGCTGTTGACTTGCTTTTCATGATTTTCTTGCATTGCTCTCTTCCCAATTTTTCTTCCACCTCTCTTATTCCATTTTCAAAATCCTTTTGAGCTCTTCCATGGCCTAAGAACACTGCATATTTTTTTGGAGGTTTTGGATGTAGAAGCCTTAACTTTGATGTCTTCCTCTGATGGTATGCTTTGTTCTTCTTCATCTGAAAGGGTGGAAGAAAATACCTGTTCACCAAGACAGTAACCTTCTATAGTCTTATTTTTTCCCCTTTTTGGGGCATTTTCCCAGTCAGTTACTTGACTTTCGAGTACTTTGGCAAGTGGAGGTTAAACTCTAGGGACTTGTAAGTTCTCAGTTCCTCCAAGGTGGCACAATCAAGGGGAAAATCAAGTTTTCTCTTCTCCTGGCCTGTGTTCTGTTCTGTGAGCAACCACAAACATTCTTATCTGCCCAGGATCTGTGAGTAGGAGTCCCTCTCCACAGCCACCACCAGCTCCACCACATCAGCACTCCTCCTCACCCCAGGACCAACATTCAGAACCGAGATCCAATCAGCTGCTCCATTCTCCCAGGGTCTTTAGGTCGAGGGCTGCAAAAGTGGACACTGCTACCACCCTGGGATTTGGACTGAGGATGGACCATGTTCCCCTCTCACCCAGATGAAAAAGCTTTCTTCCTGACCTTTAAAGCTGTCTTTGGCATTTGTGGATTGAGAAATCTGGGAACCACAGCTGCTACCTATGATTCCATGCCCTGAAGCATGCTCTGGTCATATCTTTGTATTGTGGTCAAGGCTGTGCTGTGCTCTGCTCTGAGCCTGGTGTGATAGACCTTTCCTGTCAGCCTTCCAAGCTGTCTTGGGCTAGAAATCTCCTTCACTCTGTCATTTTGTGACTTGTGCTACTCTAGAATTTGTTGAATTATTTTTACAGTTATTTTATGAGCTACGGGGGGAGAGCTTCTATAGGTCCGTCCTTCTACTCTGCCATCTTGGCTCCACCCACTCTGAACCCCTTCTCACTGAAATTTCCCCAATAATCAGGAGCCTTAGCTATAGGTCAGAACATAAGTCAATGAGCTTGAATTTAGCTCCATCAAAATTCTGTCATTTTTCATTAAAAGAATAGTTATTGAACATCTAGGGAAAAGGGATTATCAATCACCAATGTCAAAAATGACTTCTTTATGAACAGGTTATGCCTGACAAGTTTCATTTCTTTTCTTTAAAAGATACCCACAGATAACAAGAGAATACTATAGATATGGTTTGCCTTGAATTTTAATAAGGCATTTTAATGAACAGTGTTGAACAAATACAATGCCTCTGTATTCTGTGTTTGACCCTTTGCTATTTTTTGCAACTTGGATAAAGGCATTGGTTACCAAATTTGAAAAATGGCACCAAGGAGAAATGTTTCTTATATTGAATAACCAAGTCATCACTCACAGTGGTACAAGAGGAAAAAAAAAAAGTAAAATTGTTTTGTGTGTGTGTGTGTGTGTGTGTGTGTGTGTGTGAGAGAGAGAGAGAGAGAGAGAAGACTTATTAATGTAAAGTCTTCCACCTGGATTTAAATAATTAATTTGCCAAGGAAACAAATAAGGAAAGCAAGACTAAACAATAGCATCTGATAAAGACTGAAGAGGAGGAGAGTTAATGGACTGTACAGAAAATGTGCTAATAGTATGATACAGGAGCCAAAAAATCTTATGCACTATTGGACTATAACAAAAATTTATAGTGTAAAAGAAAATATCTAGAGTATGTTCAGTTCTGGGTAATAATACCTTTTAGGAAGGTCATGAATCATCTGGGAAGTGTCCATAGGAAAAGAACCATGACAATGAAGGACCTCAAATTCATGTGATATGAGAATGGGTTGAAAGAATTAGGCATGTTTAGCTTTAAGAAGGAATACTTAGCTGAAATCTATCTTCAAGCACTTAAATGTCCCCTTCAAGTAGTTATGAGCAGTTAAAAGCAGCATAAATATAGAAGGAAGGTTGGCATCATTCTCCTTTGCCCTAAAGGACAAAACTCTAGTTGCAAAGAGGCAAACAGACTTGATGGAAGGAAAACTTTCTAACAATTACAGATATCCAGAAGTAGAATGGTGTCCTTCAAGAGGTAAAGATGCTCCTTTACTTGAAATGTTTAAGCCCAATGCTAAACCACTTCTCAGTCCGATGCAAGGAGAATCTTTTTCAGAAGCCTCATGGACCAGACTCTGAGTTCCTTCTTAATATGGAGGCTCTGTAAAAGATAAAATTCAAATAATTTTTAATAGTTTTGTGATTCATTTATGATGTGCCTACTATACACAACATTTAGCAAGTTGCAAGTCATTTCAGCCGTTTCAGACCCTTTGTGACCCCTTTGAGGGTTTCCTTGGCAGAGATACTGGAGTGCTTTACTATGTTTTTCTCCAGCTCATTTTTCAGATGAGGAAACTGAAGCAAACAGAGATAAGTGACTTGCCCAGGGTCACATAGCTATTAAGTATCTGAGGCCAGATTTGAACTTAGGAAGATGAGACTCCCTGACTCCAGACCCATCACTCTATCCACTGTACCACCTACTATAAACAAACCATTTTGCTAGGCATTGCAGGAGTTACAAGGTTTAGATAAGATAATGCTTGCCCTTCGGTGGTCTATAGCCTAGTAAGGGGACATAACACATGCATAGAAAACTATAATACGTACATATAAAGCAAAACACATATGTAATCTAATTATGTTTCATACATGTACATGTGATAATGAATAAACTATAATACATAAATAAACATGAAACTTTTATGTCTCCCTTAGTATTTGCAATTGAAGTACATGATTCATAGCAAATTATTTTGTGATCGATAAAAATTGTATTATCTGTCACTTTGCATCTTCAAAAATCTCCCAAAACCTACTACATTTTTATTATACTTTAATGGTAATGGCTCAATCATCCAGAAAAACTTACTGATACAGCAAATACTTGGAGCTAAAAAAAAAATTATTCAATTTGAATTGTGGCATCTAAATGCTCCTATTTCATCTTAGAGCTCACTGATGTTCTTATGTCTTCTGGTTGTCTTTGCTTCACATTTTCCCTGTGACATTAAATTAAGTAGTTGTAATGCTAAGGAATCCTCACCTCTTAAGGGCAAAAATTTATACTACACTTGAAAGAACTTCATTATAAGAAAATTCCAACTTTCAAAGTAGATAAATTAAGGTGCAGTGATTCACTTTGCAAAAATATTTGTGTTTTAAGGAATAACTGTAGAGCTCTTTTAAATGAGTTCCATTACAGTTCTAATCAATGGCAAATATTTATTGAATACCTACTATAGGTAATCAGTGACAGCTGACTCATATAAAATATGCTTCAATATACAGATAATTTATATACAAATTTTTCAAAAACATTATTTGTTACATAAAGAGAGGCATGTGTAGAGTAAAGGAATAGACTAATAAAACAAACAGAAGCCATGCTGATGTTTGACACCTTCAGCATCCTAGATGCAAGACCAATTTAATCTAGAAACTAAGATGATTCTGCATCAGAAATGGTTTTGCAACATTAAGTCAGTAAAACCTTGTAGATTCTTTTAACACAAAGGATAACTGGCAAGTAAGGACAATGAATATTGATGGGTAATAATTAATAACAAAATAATAAAGTAGCACAGTAGATAGTGTTCTGGGCCTGGTGTCAGGTTCAAATCCTTCTTTAGACACTTCTCTGTGCAACTTTGGACAAGTCACTCAGTCTCTGTCTTCCTCAGTTTTCTTAACTGTAAAATCAGAATGATAATTGCACCAATTTTACAGGGTTGTTGTGAAAATCAAATGAGATAATATTTGTAGAGCACGTAGACCCCTGCCTGACACATAGTAAACACTTAGTAAATGTATGTTTCCCATAGTCCTCACACTATTGAGTATTTTTATCTTTTTTCCTTTTTGCCATTTTGCTGCATGTGAATTGAAAATGTATATATATATATATATATATATATATATGTGTGTGTGTGTGTGTGTGTGTGTGTGTGTGTGTGTGTGTACATAGTTTGTATTTCTCTTATTTCTTAAATTAAAAACAGTTCTTCATATGCTTGTTAGGCATTTACCATTCCTGTGAGAACCATTTCCTCATATCCTTTGACCCTAATCCATTGATATTTCCCATATTTTTGGTGAAAACACTTGATAGCTGTGTACACTTCATGTCTCATTTAATTTGTCTTAGACTATAGTGAAGTCCTAGCTGAAAGGGATGGATCAGTGCCATCAACTCCCTTTGTACACTACCTAACACAGCACCAGGAGTAGACAGGCCCCATAATAAATAGCTCCGTTACTGATAATAAGCTCAGTAACACTTTGGAAGAGTGTCAAAACGCACCCTCCGCTAGCAGGTGTTCATATCAAAAAAAGAGATCTGTTTAAGTTCCCTGAAATTCCATTCAACAATGGAGCAACTTATCATAATTCAGGGAAGCATTTAAGATTCTAGCTAAGTCAGTTTCTCCCGCACTCATGTTTGGAATCTTCCAGGTAACTCCCAGTGGAGAACAAGATGGATGTGAATTTATAAACATAGTCAGAAATGTACATCTCTAAATAACCTCAAATAAATTGTACTGGCAGACTAAAGTCTGTACTTGCCCCTATGGTCAATATCTTGGGACTGTGAACACTGGGCTCTGACTCTGTATGGGGCCCTCCTGCAATTGTTTTCTCCATGAGAAGTCAGATCTTATTTCTGTTTTGTTTGTGTTTGCCCTCCTGAGGCTGGAAAATAGGACATGCAGCTGATCCCCTAGCCAGGGGCTATTCTGCCTCCTTGCTCACTAATGAAGAACGAACCCTTGCCATGGGCTTCCAAGCCTCTGCTGCCACATAAATGTGCCACCCCTTTTAGAAGAGAAGTCAAGTGGAGAAACTGGACTGATGCTATCCTCTTAGCATTATTCAAAAGTCAACTTTTGCCAGGGATCTGACAAGAAAAACATTAAGCTATGGCTGTTATAAATGTTTTATTCTGTTTGTGTACAATTACCTTAAGACTAGCAGATATAGTATTAGTATGAGGCATTTTGGCAAAGTCAAAAACATTTATTAAGCTCTTACTCTTTGAAAGGCAGTGTACTGGGTGGGGGTGGGGGTTGGGGAAGGGATTGAAAAGACATAATCAGAACAGTTCTTAACCCTCAAGAAGATGACATTCTACTGGGGCAGGGGTAGAAACAATATATAATAATATAACTCAATAAATACAACTCAATAAATAAAAGACACGTGCAAAGTATCCTGAGGTCATTTTGGAGAAGTATTACTAACTGGAGGTTGGGAAAAACTTGCTTTAGGAAACGACAGCTAAACTGGACTTGGAAGGAAGTTCAGTGAAGGTTAGAAGGGAATCCTTTCCAGATGTGGGGTATCACCTCTAAGCAAGGACACAGAGATGTGAGGTATAATGACCCTGCAAAGCCGGATTGACCTGAACAGTGTACACAAGGAGAATAGTATAATATCAAACTAAAAAGGTAGTTAGAAGTTAAATTGTGGAGACCTTTGAATACTGAGAAAATTTGTGTCTATCCCTAGAGGTAATAGGTGGCTGGCAAATATGTTGGGGTCAAAAGCAGTATGATCTTAACTATGTTTTGTGAATAACAATTTGGCAGCCATATGGAGGATGGATGGAGAAGGAAGATCCTGGAGACAGGGAGAACAATGAAAACTATGAAAACAGTCCTGGTAGGAGGGAAGGAGACCTGAACCGGGTAAGAAGAGGAGGAGGAAGATTATATGAATAGAATCCGTACGAGTTGGCAGTTAGTTAGATATGATGATAGAAAGAGAATCAAGAATTAGGAGGACTCCAAGGTTTCAGACATGAATGACAAGAAGGATGGTGATACTGTTAACAAACGGAACAAGCAGTGAATCACAACTCTGCTTTCTCCACTGGTATATTGAAAGTGCATTTTGAGGGATGATATTGTCTTTTGGGAGAATTTTTTTTTCTGCTGTATTTCGGATCCTTAGGTATATACATTTTTTTCCCCTCCATTTCTAAGCAGAAAAGTACCAAGCTATCCCACAGAGGAAGATGCTGGGTTGATTGCTTGTGATGAATTCAGAGCTCTAAGCTTTAGGAGAGAGGATAAAAAGTCCTCTAAGACTCCGGTTACACATTCACTCTCAATACCTATGGAGTCTTCCTGCCTTTTACTTCATAAATACTGGAATGTCCTCCTTCATTTTCACCTTGCACTGTCTCCTGGGACCTTCAGGGAACATTAAGTAACCACTTTCCTCATCAGGGTCTACTAAGAAAACTTTTGGGGTTTGGCTGCTTTCCTGACAGACCAGTAGCGGGACAGGCTCTGATGTAAAGATCCATAATTACTCTATGCTAATGCCACTGAGAGGGGTATTTAGAAATCAGGAATTTTCCTTCCTATAGTCCTTGATCCCAAAGATAGTAAGAACATTGTGAAGTAGGCTAGCCATTGAATTATGCCTGCACACAGGAAAAATTCCTCATTGATACAGGATATGGTTTTTCAAAAGCACCTATAGTAATACTTATTTTAAAAATAGATAACTGGATTTTGAGTCTAAAAGCTTGGGTTCAAACCTGGGCTTTGCTTCCATGTGACCTCAGGACAGACACTTAACTTCTCATTTTTAAAAAGAGGTGGTTGAATTGGTTGATTCTTTCCAGCTCCTATTGATCTATAAAATGGTAAAGGATAAAAAAGGGGAAATTTATTATTATTTATTAAATAATAAAACTATAATTTATTCATGATGATTATGTAACATTATTTGCTATTTCTTAATAAATTATTGATATTTGATGTTAATATTAAATATTAATGTTTATTGTTAAATACAGTTACAACTTATATTTACACAGAATTTTAAGGTTTGTAAAGATGCTACCTACATTATTTGAGTTTTTCAACAACACTGTGAGGTAATAGATACTAGCAATATTAGTATCCCCAGTTACACATGGGAATACCGGGATTTAGAGAATTGACATGGCTGGAGAGCCATGTCATAGCTGGTGGTATGTCTCAAAGGTGACATTTGAACTCAAGTCTTCATGATGCAAAAACAAGTACCGTCTTGTCTCTTTTCTTCTCTTCCTTCTCTTTCTCTTCCCAGTTCCTTGTAGGTCAGAACCTCCAAGTCCTTTGCCATCCTTGTTGTCCTTCTCTAGATGCTCCTCTCTAGCTTAACAATTTCATTACTCAAAAATCTACCCTTTTTTCAGAATGCTTCCTCATCTCCCCAAAATGCAGCACTTACTTTCAAATTCTCAAGTATGTACAGGAGTGCCAAAACCAAACATGGCTTACATTTTATTTTAAATATCTCAGAAGTACACGTTTCTTTCTGAATGACAACCCACCTGACATCTCTTCTAATTTAGTTCGTTGGTTCCTAATTATCTTGTTTACACCATGACCTGTGTAAATTGGAATAGTCGTTTCAGTTGACAACGCCTGGATCATCCCATGAACATTACTCAGTTTCTTTGAGTTGTAGAATCCTGATGAGCTGCCTCTTCAGATGGCCAAGTTTGTACCCCTTTGGCACTTAGAATTTAATGACTTTTTACTTTTAGCTCTTTATTTTCTTTCAGATCATATGACCTCCTGGTTTTTCACCACAATTTTAGCAAAATTTGACAGATGAATTTTTGACATCTCTGGACTTCTGTGTTTCCTATTTCACTTCTGAATGCTCATTTTCCTCCTCAATGGAAGAGGGTTTTGGATTCGATGGACCTTTAAGAGAGCTAAGGTCTTTTTTGTCTCTAAAGCCTATGATGTTCAGAGTATCCGTGAAAACCAAGCTTATTACTTACAAAATACCTCATAATTCTGAAAAAGTAGCTCATTTCCCAAATAGTTTTATAATTTCATTCTCCCATAATATCATCAGAGCTTCCTCCTTTTACTCCTCTTATTTTCCTTTCATTTAATTAAGTCCTGAATTTTCATAGCTACATTTCATGTATGCAGTGAAGTGTGCAGTGTGTCATGATCTCACTCTTTTCAGTTTCTCCAACCACTGAAGAGTGAGAACCACCCACATTTTCTCATTTTATGAGATTTTTATCCATGGTCTTCCTTTCATAAATCCTACATACAGAACATAGCTAATGTGATGAATTTTTTCCAGTTCTTTCAGTAAGGGATCCCAGTGTAATATGTGAGCACTCTTTCTAAGTGCTTTGTGCCATAGTTGATTAAACATTGAACCTGAAATCAGGAAGACATGAGCTTAAATCCTGCCTCAGATGCTTATCAGATATATGACTTTGGACAAGCCACTTAACCACTCTCTGCCTCAGTTTCCTCTTCTGTAAATTGGAAATAATTATTTCATCCTATCTTCTAGAACTGTCTTGAGGATCACTTAGTCAACTAACATTTATCAGTTACCTGCTATGTGTCAGGCACTGTGGTAAGTGGAAATGCAAAGGCAAAAAACAGGCCCTTCTATCAAAGACTTCACAGTCTAATATTAGGGGACAATAACACAGAAATAATTTTGTACAAACTGTGATATGAAGAAGGCTAGAGAAGTCAGGAGGCAGAGATGAAGAGAAAAAGTGTTTCAGACATTGGGGTTCACAGAGTCAAAGAATTGAGTGTCTTATATGAGGAAAAGCAAGGCCAGTGTCACTGAATCAAGTGTTTGGATGGGAATAAGATCTAAGAAGCCTGGATAGGTAGGAGTGGGATATTTATGAAGGATTTTAATCAAATGAGATAATATATGTAGAAACTTAAAATGCGATGTCAATGTTAGCTACTATTGCTAACCTATATGGAAATAAAGTAATTGGGCATATCATGAATACATTTCATGATGGGAAGGTACCAGTTTACCACAAGTAATAGAATAGTATTCTCCCAAAAGCTTAAAATACAGGATTATCTCAAGGGGAATGGAAGGACATGGTGAGTGTGAGCAGTCTGCAACAAATTACAAAAAAGGAGTACAAAGGAATAAGAGTAAAGAATGTCAATGAAGAAGTGCATGAGGGAATATGATGATGTCATGTGATAAGGAGGGATAAATAATGAATAGCCCAAAATGCACATGTTACATTTCTATCCTTGTAATATCAAAAAAAAAAGATGAATATTCTTTACCACATTGAGTAGATCCCCTGTGGTGAACTCATGAGAAGAAATGAATGAGAGTCACATGGGATACAGCATCAGCCCTGGAGTCAGGAAGACCTGAGTGCTAATTAAGGTTCAGACACTTAACTAGCTATGTGACCTTGGGCAAGTCACTTAACCCTGTTTGCCTCAGTTTCTTTATCTTCTAAATGAGCTACAGAAGGAAAGAGCAAATAACTCCAGCATCTTTGTCACAAAAACCCCAATAACGCATTTTAGTTGAGGGTACTATTTAATGTAACTAAAGAAGAAAAAAATGTATGAAACAGGGCTGCAGGGTTTAGGGTTCTAACTCTTAGCCTAACAGTAAGCAAATAGTTCTTTAATTTCATCTATCGTCAACACTGACCAGCAGTAGACTTATCAACATATGGTATGGTGTGGCTAGCAAGGCAGCCATGGGCTATATCTGAATTTTAAAAGCATCAATAAGCTCCATGCAAGTACACAGCTTCCCAAAGGGATTATTTTTAAGGACAACACTTTTGGATGTATGAACTCTATGATTGCTTTTCTAAAAATCTTGTTACTTTCTATGCATACCTTTCTGCAAGAAAGAAGCTCATAGCTATTCATTTACCTGTTTTCTTAATTAATACGTCACCCATGTGTTTTCATGAATGTACTACATATTTCTTCAGTGTTCAGGAGGCTCAATGTTTATCTGGCCTGATAGATAAATATTTGTTGAATGAATGTTAATAAATGTTGAACTTCACTACTTTCAATAATAAGATCCTATAGGCAATGACCACTTTTATTGAAGTAGTAATCTCTGACATTTACATAGTGCTTACCTATGTGCCAGGTACTGTGCTAAGTGCTTTGCAATTGTTAAATCATTTGACCCCCATTTTAGAGATGAGGAAACTGAAACAGGCAGAGGTTAATTGACTTGTTCAGGGTCAAATAGCTGGTAAGTGTTTAAGGCGGGATTTGAACTCAGGACTTCCTGACTCTAAGTCCAGCACACTATCCACTGTACACCTATTTTATTCAGAATTTAAGCATGGTAACATGTACTGCTAAGCAAATCTTAGGACAGAAAGAACAATCTTATTCAGTCATTTACCTTGGTGTATAATCCCTGCTTTCAGGAAGTTATATGTGACTACCATAGACAGAGACATGAGAGAAAACTCTCTTTTTAAAATAACTCACATCTGTCTTGTGTTTTAAAGTTTACGTAGAGTTTTTTTTCCCCTTATAATAATGAGTGTTATTATGCCACCTTAAGTGATTTGCCCATAGCTATAGGTGCCTGAAGTCCTATTAGAACCTAAGCATAACCTTTCATGCCAACATTCTGGTCATTATACTGTGTGGAATCCCTATCAAGTGAAATAATTCTATTATCTTTCAGGTATTAAAGAGCCTTAATTAGTGACCTGTAAATGGAGAGAAGGGGAAATTATGAGAGATGTTGTGGGAGCAGGATCTAAAGACATTGGCTGTTGATTGGCTGACAGAGATAAGTACAGTGAAGAGTGGAGGACAATTCCAAGGTTGAGTGATGAGAAGGATGATGGTGTTCTCAGCAGAAACAGAAAGGTTGGAACCAGGGGTGACTTTCAGGTGGGGAGATATTAAGTTTTGTTTTAGAAATGTTGGGTTTGAGATACCTAAAAGACAATGGTGTTCATCTACAGAATTCATTTGAATTTTTTGGTTACTTTTTATAACATGGTGGTTAGGTTTGTTTATCCTTGATGTTCTGGTAGCTAAACAGGAACAGAAAGAAAGGGGATTAGTTCAAGGTCACAAATTGGTTAATGTAAAGTTCTGTTCTAGTCTTAAATTCAACTATTCTGACTCTTTCTTTTCATCCAACTCTTCAAAAACATTTAGAAAGTCATGTGAACTAAGAGCCACTAAAGAATCTAAAAATATTGTCCACATTTCAAGGAGGCACTTTAAAAAGCTGACACACCACTTACAACCAGGTAAAGAGACATACACTTAGAAGCAGAACTTTGTGGTCTTTCGAATTCAACGTGTTTTTCCCCTAGTGATAAAGCTATGCCTTTCACAAGGTCATTTGCATCCACATACTCCCCATATCATAAAAGAAGAGAAATATTTCTTTACTGCAAGATGTGGAATCAGGCCTGATTGGGCTACTTGTCATGTCCTTTTTGGGGAAAATGCTGTAATTCTAGCCTATGATTACGGAACAGCTGGAATGCTGATGGCAGTATTTAATTTTTTTTTAAATTGTTGAGGTCCTTTAAAACAAATCATCTTAGGACTATGAAAAATGGATATTGAGGAAGGTCTTAAAGTTGTCATTGATTTGGGGGAATGGCACCCAGTGTTACATTATCTTACATTTAATCTTTTCCCAGTCAAGGTTTGGCGCAAACCTCGAAATTCCTTTGTGAGGTCCTCTTAGTCAAGTCTTAAGTGTTCAGAAACTGTTCTCTTTAATAATGTAAAGGGTTATGATTCATTATTTGGTTGCAGTGCAGTTATGGATTCCCCTTGAACACTGACTTGTTCTTTTTAATGGCACAAGCACAACTGGGAATTCTGGAATCCATGGAAAATTCAGGAGCATGGTTGAGGGGAGAAGGGGAGAGAGAAGAATGTCTATAAGACAGTCGGCCTTGGGTGCAATTCTGCTAGCAGGAGTGTAACCCATCCCCTAGAGACTCTGGCCCTTGCCTCTGTGGTGTAGCTGATAGCCCCAGATCCCTGAACCCCCAGATGGAATCAGCAAGGTGGGTGGGTGGAAGGCAGGGAGGCAGTCTGGAGGGAAGAAAGACTCTAGGAAGAAAAGAGTAATAATGTGACTGAATATTGAAAGTGATGACCCAACAAGAGGTAAGGAAGTGAGAGCAACCACACTGAATGGTAGGGGCCGGTAGAAGACGAGGAGGAAACTATGTCCCCTAAATATTAGAGCCCTATGGGAAATCCTGAGGAGCCTAAACCTAGGTATAGATCTGTGTTAAGATAATAGTTTCCCAATTCATAATCTGGGATCTCATAAGCAAATATCTCTTTACTCTTTTTATGTGAAAATATAAACAATGTTTCTATAAGCCTAAAATAACTACTTCTTGTTATTTTCAGGTTTATAGAATAAGAAACTGACATAAAAAGAGAGACTCTACTGCTGGACATATTTGAGAAGGGATGTTGAGCTAAGGGTCTTAAAAATGGAATTCTTTCTGGAATTCACTTTGATCTTTAGACTTTTGGAGTACATGAAAGCTTCCCTTGTAATCCTGGCCATGGACCATCCAGAGATTTCATAGAGTGGCATCTTATAAAATGTGATGCGCTACTTGAAAGGGCACAAAACTGCCTTCTGATAATGATGTATGTTCCAAGGGCAAGGATTATTTACTGTCCCTTTAAATGGTTTTCATCAAGGTGGTTTGAGCTGTATCAGATCTGATCAGATGTGTCTGGAAAAGCAGAAATAGGAAGACTTTCAGCTCAGGCTGCTTTTTCTCTCCTGGACAGACTAAACTGTGAAATCTGACACTCTTGCTTCCTTTCTGGGTCCATCACTGAATCTTAACAGTCACACAGAAGATATTCAGATTTTAATTAGCATGGGGTGAGTAAAACAGAGGAGTTGCTGCAATTAAAGATCAAGTCCCATTAACTTTTTCTTTACACAAAGATTTAAAGGCCTTCAGGACCTTACCTACTTCCTGATAATGAAGCATGCCTCCACCATCTGCCTCACAGGAATATTTTGAGAAAAGTACATTTTAAAACATAAAATGTGTCTAAATAAGTACATATAT
>CM053773.1:14321054-14345901 GCA_028658325.1 Potorous gilbertii | reverse complement strand
GTGTCTAAAATATATTATTCAGTTGTTTCAGTCAGTTGTGACTCTTTATGACTCCCACTTGGGGCTTTGTTGGCAAAGATACTGGAGGAGTTTGCCATTACCTTCTTCAGCTCATTTTACAGATGTACTGAGGCAAACAGGGTTAAGTGACTTGCCCAGGGTCACACAACTAGTAACTTGTATTCAGGAGGTCTTCTGACTCCAGGCTTAGTGCTTTATCCATTGTGTCACCTAACTTCCCCTCTAAAATATATACTATAATCTGTATGTTATATACTAACAAATATATACATGTCTAAATAAATGTCTAAAATAAAAATAAATTTTAATTATAATCATCATCATTAAAAGCCCCCAGCATTGTACAGACAACTTTTATCTGCTGTATATTGTGTATCTGTTGTATTTTTTGTTTGTTTGTGTGGATAGGAAACTCTCATCAGATTACTTGGGATATCTAAATGAATGAACCCAGTTCCCAAAAGTACCTACTCACATGATGTGAATTCCTTAGGCATAAGGAATAACAAGGCCACTTCTAGACAAAACTATTACTCAGGAAAAGTTTCCCTTTAGTTCCTAATATCTCTGCCCAAATCCCACCCTTAAGTGCCTGTCCTCATGTCCTCATCATTTACTATCCAGGGCAGCTCCCCCCAGTACCTCACTTGACTATGTGTTCATCTCCAGGCCTTAGAACTTTCAGAATATTTCTTCTCCTCCCCTCAAATAAGTATATACTTTGCGTTATTTCCCTAGCATCTTGCCGAGAGAGAGTTGAAATAATCTGATAAATTAATTTGTGCAAAAGTAATAGACAATTTTCCAGTCCCCATTCTTCTATCACATAATTTAGAAAGTTAACATCCCCGAAATGTCAATTTTCATTATACCAAAGTAGATATTGTTTTATCATCTTTAATTTCTGTCTGCAAAGAAAAGTTTCATTCTAATAATACCTTAATTAGTGAGTTGTTCACTCAATAAATATCGAAAATTTTCTACTTTGACAAAGAAATGCACATAATAGGCACACATACATTTTGGGTCTATCCAATATCACATCACCACATGTTTTTATTTAACCAGTTTTATTCTTTGCGTCTGAAATTTTTGAATTAATTCTTGAGTTGATCTGAGGATGACGACCCATCCCTCATTACACTGCTGTTTTAGACATTGATCTGAGGCAGGGGGAGTGATTAGTTGCAATTACAGTGTGTGTATATTTGTTTTAAACTTATTTGATCTTTCATCCATTGATTCTTTCTCCTTGAATTTATGTCATTTTTTCACTGAAAGTTTAAAGAGTGAACCTATTTGGCCATTTTATCCTAATTAGAAGAGATTACCTAAGAATTATTGGTTTCACTTGAGTATCATTTTTGGATTCTCACCTGTTTCTGATACACTAATTACTTTTGAATTGAGTTTCATGCTGATCTGAAGACAAGATCATAGATTTATAGCTGGAAAGGACGGTAGAGTTCATCTGGTTCAACCGCCTCATTTTTCAAGTAAGGAAACTGAATCCCAAAAGGGATTAAGAGAGCCAAGGTCGTATAGATAGTAAGTTAGTAGAAGAGCTAAAAATGAAACCCAAATTCTCTAACTCCCGTACAATCTGCTTTTCACTCGACCACTTTTCCAATTAACTTTTTCATCCCTCCAAGTAGGGAGGGCAGAACTGGAATTTCCATCACTGTGACATTCATGAGAAAAAAGGGAAGAAATAAGTGGGTCAAATGTACTCATAAATGGAGGACTACAAAGAATGGGGCAACAGGGTGGCTCAGTGGATAGAGTGCCAGACCTGGAGTCAGGAAGACTCATCTTCCTGAGTTCAAATCTGGCCTCAGATTTAATAGCTGTATGACCCTGGGCAAGTCACTTAACCCTATTTGCCTCAGTTTCCTCATCTATAAAATGAACTAGAGAAAGAAATGGCAAACCACTCCAGTGTCTTTGCCACAAAAACTTCAAGTGGCGTCACCAAGTGTCAGGCAGAACTGAAAAAACTAAATAATGAAAGAAGAAAAGTACTTTAAATTGGTAATAACTTTATTTCATATAGGTTAGGCAAGTATTAGTATTCTCATTTGAATAGAGGGACCTGAGACTCCAAGTGGTCAAGTGACTTGCCTAAGGTCATACAAATTAGAAGACAAACTCAAACCATACTTTCTGACTCTTAGTCCCAATATCCAGGAAGTCTGCTTTTGACTATCAACATGAAAGATCAGCCCTTGGAGAGAACGTAAACAGAAGATTCAATTACAAAATCCCACTATCTCAAAGTCAAAAATGTCCTTTTAAGGTCATAATTCAACCCTTGCATTTTACAGATGGTAAAACTGAGGCTCTGAATGAATGCCACTTTTTAAAAAGAGCACCTAGATTTCTACAGTAAGCCTGAGGTCAATTTTAGACTTTTATTTTTAAAAAAACCAACTGTTGTGTCTCCATACCCCACTCAGAAATATTCTTTGCTCTTATTCATAGGTGCTCACCCTAATTCAGGGAGTTCTCTTTTGTCCCCAGGGTACTATAAACATTGTTTTGGCCTCAGTGAATTTCTGAAATGGCACAAAAACTCTGATCTGTATTCCATAATCCCACCCTTGCAATCTGCCAAAAATATCACACAGAATGAATGCGGCATGGTTTTAAAAACAAGCCCATTCATCAAGCTCACTTTTGAAATTGGTATTTTGAAAACATGAAGTTTGAGCAGATCAAAAACCATTGAACAATAGCGAAACTTAATTCTCGCTACCAGAAAGTAACACAATATACGTTAGATCCAATGTGAAAAGAGATGAATCAGACTTGAGGTCATATTGACTGATTATTTTGACCCCACAACCCCCACCTTCTATAAGAACAGAGGGCTAACAATACGAAGAGGAAAGGAAATCGTAGTGGCCTACTGCTCCTAGAAACTGGCATTAGGTGAATTTTTCCAGACTGTTTTTGGGATATGATCTCACATTGTCTGTATTTCCATAGGGAACTGGGTAGAAAATTGTACCATACACAGAGGCACCAATGTCAATTTAGGCCATATGGGTGCCTAATAACTTTGTCACAATTTGTTGGAGTTAATAAAAAGCACAGAGGAATTATTAAGTGATTTCCTAGGAAACATAATTGTGTCAGCACCCTGAAAAAGATGTAAAGAAGGAATCCCTGGCTGAGAAGATATGAAATATCAGAATGTATACCTGAGGGAACCTGCATGAAACCCCTTTCTAGTGTTTCTAATGAAAGTGAGACCACACCTGAAGGGATGAGTGCAAGTGTCTTTTAAGAATCGTTTTAGCTAGACATCCAATAACTGACGATGTCAGAGAAAAGTACAGACGCACAAGTGTGTATATCTTTATACAGATATATACACATACATTGAATACATAGAAATATCACTTAAAATACATGTGTGAAGATAACTTTTTTCCTTAGGTGAGATTTTCAAGAGTGTAATTTCTTTTGTTGGATTAATGTGCTAATTGTATTATATTTATGTTCAAATACTATTGATTTAATATAGGATCCTATCTCTAGAAATGGAAGAGGCCATCTGGTTCTGTCTTTCCATTGTATGAATGAGAAAACTGAGACCCAAGGAAGTTAAATGACTTGTCATTATATAGGTAATATGTGGCAAAGACAGGTTTTAAAAGTCTTTTGACTGACTTCAGAGTCAATGTGATTTTTTTTAACCTCCAAAAAGTTCATATTGAATTTTTAAGATGGATACTGTAGACTTAAAAACAGGTAATTTATACAACAACATATTAAAAAAATATTCATCAAATATCTAACACATACAAGTGATTTGCCCAAGATCACAAAACTAGTATGTGTCTGATGCCAGATTTGAACTTACAGAGATGAATCTTCCTGACTCTAGGCCCAGCACTTTATCCACTATGCTACCTAGCTGACCAATATCATGTCTCTGTAGCTATATGGAGTAGATTCAACAAAATTTTAACATTATACATATATACTCCCATCCTAGCAATACAGAAAATATCATAAATTAAAAATAGCCAGTTAAGTTGCCCAAAGATTTTTGAATATTCCAATATATATACATATATATATATGTATATATATATATATACATATATATATATATGTATATATATTATTACATTTTAGCAAAACTATAGAAATCACAGGAAAAAATGCATGGGGCAATTGATAGAGAGCAGATCTTAGAGCCAGGAAGATCTGAGCTCAAGTCCCACAACTAACCATCACTGGCTGTGTTACCCTGGGCAAGTCATTTAACTTCCCAGTACTCCATGCAATGCTAACCTGCATGGGTAGAGGTAGTTTCCTCACTGGAGTGTCCCTATGTCAATGAATTACAGATCCATTTTTTGTCCTGACAGAAAGCACATACCCTCATAGGGTAAATCAAGATCTACCTAGAAGATAAATGTTTGTTGAATTGGAAATCTGATCAGTGTTTGGTTTGTATCCTGTTTAATAATTAGGAATCTTAATTTTTTACATCCATTTGATTATAAAGTGATTAGTTAATTAAACTGGCAGGTTGTGCCAGGAGATGTGCAGAAGTAAAGTTCCTTTTCAATTATTCAACATTCATCCTTGCTTTAAATACAGCATCGTGAGGAAGCATATTAATGTAAGCTGGGAACACCGGGTTTGGAAGTGCTCACAGGAATCAAACTCCATTGATACTGCTGGCTCCAGAATTGTAGAAAGCCCTAATCAGTCTACCTTCTTGGTGATTTCCTCAGAGATCAAGCCCTTTTCATTTCAAAGTGTGAAATCTCTTCATTGATTAGTCTTGCCCCTGAGACTGAGCTGGGCTTGAAAGGAATGTCCCCGTGTACCCACAAACAACATAGTCTAATTCCACCCATTGAGGTTGATTTTGTTAATAAGTCATATTTAAGCTGCTTACTTTCTTAAGGCAACTACTGATCAAGTCTTGGTAATCTGAGGAATAAAGAGCGTGAGAGAGACAGACAGACAGACAGACAGACAGACAAAAAGAAACTGAGAAAGAAACAGCAAGACAGAGACAGAGAGAGACAGAGATCATTTCCTGGATCAGTTCCCTTGAGTAGATTCAGACAAACTCTTTTCTTCTTGTTTTGTCCTTGTTCTCGTCTGTTCTTGTCTCTTGGCTGGTAATATCTAATCTCCTTGCCTATTTTGGTTTATCAATATCACTTTGTAACTCACATATATGATTTTCTGCCTCTTTCCCCCCATCATTAACTCTTCACTTATATTTATTCTTCTGCATGGATCATAGCATCCTAAGATTTATAGCTGGAAGAAGGGACCTGAGAGACCATGTAACTAAAGCCCCTCATTTTAAAGATGAAGAAACCAACCAAGGCTTAGAGATGTTAGGGGACTTGATCACTGTCACACAGCTAGTAAGTACTAGAAGCAGAATTCAAACCTTGATCTTCTTGATTTTGAGTCTGGCATTCTATGCACAATAAGTGGACTCAATTGCTTAAAGATGTACAGCTGGGAAAGGGACCCTAGAGGTCATTGAATCTAATACCATCTTTTTTCAAGTGAGGAAACTGAGGCCTGGAGAAGGAAAATAAGTTGCCCAGAGGCACTCAGGTAATAAGTATATTCAAAGTCTAATCTTCTGATTCCATTTTTTCTACTGTCCACCTTCAAATCTCTCACCAGGCTATAAGACTAAATCATCTAATGTGAGGACATCTTGTATCATTGCTTTTATATTTGTAATATTTATTTGTTGTAGGCCCAGAGTTTCTTAAATTAAATCTGAATAAGTTGCCACAGCCAGGAAAACCAGTCTTTAAATAAATTAGTATTTTAATGCTAGTTGTATAACTATTCCACCATTTTAATGTCTGTTCTAGCCAGAAATGAGTAACTCCAAAAGCGCCATTTTAGAAAAAAGAAAAAAAATTAAAGCAAAGTGACATCAAATGAAGCAAGTTGGAACTTGCTTAGGCTGCTGAAACCAAATGGATAGAGGTGAACTGACGTCTTCCATAATTTATCAAGACTGTATTGCCTAGGACAGGCAGTGACACCTCCATCTGAGTTCCTGCTGGCACTTTTTACTCTCCTTCACTGTTGCCAGTCATTTGTGATTCAGTTGCCTTTGGAAGAAATTCAATTCAGACAACAGGCCCTGGCCGGAAAGCCAGTGAAATGGAGAAAATAGTCCGAGGGCTTCACTGAAAATTATGTATTGGCATATCTGAACTTTGCAGATGCCACAGTTGCTTTTGTAAAAATTGTTTTAAGATTGAGGTTTTCTTTGCATCACTAGAGGATCAATCAGTTTTTTTTTAATTTTGGCCTTGCTGACAAAGCATTGCTCAGAAAAGACAATCATTGTTTCCTAGGTGGTGGGGGAGGAGGAGACAAGGATTATGAAATGGAGGGGAGCATGGTTTTTGCTATTGTTTTCATTGTTATTGTCTCTTATCTAATCAATCCAAAATAAAATTTAGGAAAAGAGTTTTAAGCATGTTGGATTTTTTCTTCAACATTCTTTCAGGGGCCCATAAAATAGCCTAACAGTGAAGAAAATACGCATTCTCTCTTTTCAATACCACCTGATGAAAGAGTTATCTGGAACAGTTATGAGCAACAGTTCTAGGAACTCTGCCAGTAATGGCTGGCTGAGGTAGTTTTAAAGAGATGTCCGAGAGTCCTGGTGATGGGAGCAACTGGAAGTCTGCTTCAGTGGAGACGTTTTCGCTAAAACAGATTGACAGCTTGGTCACGATTGCCATAGGAATGGGGGCAATCAGGAAGGTTGTTTCCAGACTCCCCAGAGTCCTGCTGGGATGATGGCTGAAAGCCCACAGCTGCAGCCAGCAGCTCGCCGAGGTTTTGAGAGAGAGAGAGAGAGAGAGAAAGAGAGAGAGAGAGAAAGAGAGACAGAGAGAGAGAGAGAGAGACAGAGAGAGAGAGAGAGACAGAGAGAGAGAGAGAGACAGAGAGAATTCCAAGCGTCAATTCTAAGCGTCAACATGAGCCCCTCCTAATAGGAGGGCCTTCTCTCTCTTCCTCTCCCACTATGATTTCTGCCTCATCACTGTTCACTTACCAATTTCCCTGTTATTTTTTGCCCTTTGGATGAGGAGTAGTGAGCTAAAATGTGAACTTGGAACCCTTAACAAGCAAAGCCAAAAGCATTTTTAAGGAGCTACAGGAGCCTTTAGGAGGTGAAATGAAGGTGATTTCTTCATACCGCCAAATGGGGCATTGCAGAGGTACGGCTTGGCATGTGAGCATTCAAGTTTGCCTGAAACGCTCACACGCTCATGCAGCTCAGCCCTGAAGAGATCCAAAACTGTTCCTGTATTCCCAAATACTCCAGTCAGAACATAAGGAAATGAGGAAACCTTCACATGGTATGAAAACTTGGATGCACATTTCCTATAGTAATAATTACCATATGTAAATAAAGATAATATTTGCAAATTGCTTTCCAAATATTCTGATTTGATCTTCACAGTGACCCAGGTACTGTTACTACCCCATTTTACAGATGAGCAAGCTGAAACAGAGGTTAGATGACTTGCCCAGGGTAACACAATTAGTAAGAAGCCAGATTTGAACTCAGGTCTTCCTGACTCCATGGTCTAGCCACTGGGCAAACTAGTTGCTTTTTGCAGGTAGGTCCAGCTATTAATTTAGAGCATGCCTATTATCAATCTCAAATCTCTATATTATTACGTAGCATCAACCTGAGGACAGCCAGGATCAGAAAACTACCTAGGCTTGCCAAGCTGAGGCAGGCTAGCTGAGAAGGTCCCAGAAATTGACAGAAGGAAGAAACTTGACAAATGTGAATGTAACATCATGATAGTGTAGTGGCAGACTCTAGACAGAAGTGTCAGGTAGACAAGATATCTATGGCAGAGAGGTCTAGCGACAGAACCCAAGTACGACCTGTGATTCATGGCATAGCTCCTTCCTCTTGGAAGACTGGGGAAAGCAACATCAGGCCATAAGTCCAGAAGACCCAGTATACATGACAGGCTGCCAAAGTAGTGTCCCAGCTGTGGTAGAAGGGGAACTTGGCGTCTATGGACGAGGCAGAGGGCAACTCCCTCCTGTTACAAGAACCAGTATATGAGCAAGGCTGACTTGGTGCTCAGTTATGCATCCATGTGTCCTTTCATTTCTTCTGCCTAAGGATCAGGGAGGTCCCAGTTCCTGGAACAAGGCTAAGTCCATCACTCCCCTTTGCCCAATCTATGTTGCAGCCAAAGTGGTCTATTTTATATTCTCCAAATTCAGCATTTCATTGACACCTTTGTGCTTTTGTAGAATGCCTAGAATACACTTTAACTCCTCATCACCTAGTAGGCTGCCTCGCACATATTAAGCTTTAAATGTTTTAATTGCTTGGATTGGAATTCTATCTCCTGCGTGATCTTTTCCTGATGCTTCCAGCAACAAGTGCTAACCTCTCCCTCCGCCAAAAAAAGAAAAATCTTGTTTTGACATTGTGAATATTCTGTATATAATTATATATTTGCATTATTTTTCTCTTTAGATGGAATGTAAACTCCTTGAGTGTAAGGACTGTTTCATTTTTTTTTTAATTCTCAGAGCCTGCCTGGCACAGTACCTGGCATATAACAGGCACTAAATAGACATTTTGTCAGTAGACTAATTGAATTGCATTGGATTAGACTGAACTGGTTGATAGATCAGGATTATGCCGGCTTAAGGGATTTAAGGGCAGAGAACTGATGGCTATTAAACCAAAAATCTACCAGTTCTTTTTCCTCCTCAATTACTTAGTTATTCTTTTCATTAAATCACAATAATACATTTTGCAGATTGTGTATGTTTGTGGGTGGTGTTTTTTTCTATTCTAATCTGTTAACATTAGTGGAGTCTGTAGTGACCAGTGGTCCATGTTAATGAGGACAAGGTTGTAGGCCAGATTCTTCCATAGGCTGGTTATGTTCTCTCTGTTCCATAGTAGGAACAGACTAATTGAGAGTGTGATTATAAAAAATGAGAAAGATTGGGGTTCATTGCTTGAGGAATCAGTGATATTGCTGTCCAGACATCTTCAGAATGTTGTCTAACCAACTATCTCATAAACCTGTGTGATAAGTCATAGGAAAACCAAGGAAAGAACAAGGACAGATCGATTACACTGTAGTAAAAATTGCACTGAGAATACATGGAGGCTGGGTCAATAAAAGCATCATTGTATAGGGACACAGAATTATTTCCAAGGTAGTAGAGTCATGTAGGGTACCTAGAGTCAAGATCTGAGTTTGAACCCATCCTCAGTAACTTACTAGCTGTGTGATGCCACACAAGTCCCTTATCTGCTGCCTGACTGTGCTTCCTCATCCATAAAATGCATAAAATAGTGGCACCTGCCTCCCAGGGTTGTTAGGAAGATAAAATGAGATAATATTTGTAAGGTACAAGCCATAAAACACTGTGTTTCCTGGGTGTTATTGGGGTTCAGTCATGTATGATTTTTCGTGACCCCATTTGGAGTTTTCTTGGCAAAGATACTGAAGTGTTTTGCCATTTCCTTCACCAGTTCATTTTACAGAGGAGGGACTGAGGCAAATACAGAGCTGGTAAATGTCTGAAGCCAGATTTGAACTCAAGAAGATGAATCTTCCTGACTCCACCCCTGGCACTGTGTCTTCTAACTGCCTTCTAAATGCTACTTATCATCATGTAAAAATAGAAAACTTCTTTACCTCAGATTTTACCACAAAGAATAATACAAAAAGGTCCTATATCTGATTTGTATGCAGTATTCATTAATAATATTCATTCTAACCCCTTTTTCTATTTCCAATATCTGATTTATAACCCAAGATTATTGGTTTTAAAAATCAAATAAAAATAAATTATGCAGGATAATCAAATGCCTTCTTGCCTCTATGTGAAGGCTAGATATAGCTATACCACTAAAATGAAAGGATCTTCAAAATAATCTATTCTTGACCCTCAGTTTGCTCATCTCTAAAATAAAGGGTTGAATTAGACAATATTCGAAAGTGGTTTCCAGCTCTGAAGTCCTATAAATCTCTATGAACCAGTAGCAAACAGGAAAATCATCCTCGTAGTGCTGTGATAATTGTCACATTTAATCAAACTTGAGATACCATGGAGAAGTACAAAGGCTAGTTCCATTTTTTCCAGTTTCTTCATGTCTAGAAATATCCCCTGAATGCATTGCAAATCTAATCAAAAGGACTTTAAACTAAAAAGGAAGCAAGAGAATGCCTATGTATATCCATTCATCTAGATACCATAGAGAGTAGCTACGATGTAGAAAAAAGAAAAGCAGCAGAGACAACCAGAAAAATCACAGGAGAAAAAAAAATCTAAGAAAGGAATAAGAAGCAAAATCCATGTCTCAATACGAGTACACAAAGTATGGGCAACAGGAAAGGTGAGCTAGAATTAAGGCAAGGAAGCAAATTTGACCTCCTAGCTGGTAGGACGAAAGTGGAGAAAGACTTTGCAAGGGTTTACCTTATTCAGAACTATAACTAGGAATTTTTGTACTCAAGACAAGAAGCATAAAGCCTACCCTCAGTTGAATGGAGTGGTGGGGAAAGGAGGAGGAACAGAGTGAAAAGGTAAGGGGAGGGTGGAATTTATTATAACTTCTATCTAGATGTTTCCTATTTTTCTTGCTAACTAGATACTAAGCTCTATTGTTTCTATACTGCTGAAAGACTACAAGCATGGTTGGCATCCTCTAAATTTAGAACCTTTTCAAAGTTCTGTTCAAAATGAACATGAGATGTTCATGTTGTTCCACAGTGCCGACGGCCATTGCTTAATCTCTGTATTACTTGTAAGAACAAGGTCTAAAGGTATACTTCTCCCCATCATGGCTCTGTCTCATCCCTCTCCTTGGTATATATGGTTTAAGTTGGATGCACAGACCTCTCTCCACATCTGTATACAGGTTGGCATTTCCATTTCTTCTTCTCAGGGTTCATATATGTTCCCTCATATCCAGAAGCAACACCCTTCTCCAGAAAGTCCTCCATTATGAAGGAGATCCCACAATAGCACACAAATGGTGTGCTTCCATAGTACTGCCCATATGCTTTCCATGTAATTCATTTGCTCCACTGTTCCACTTTTAATTTACCCAAATGAGTTTAATTCCGCCCAGGACTTCCTGGTTCCTCAATTATGATCTTGGAGGGAAAGAAACTGTGTGGCACAGTTTTCTCCACTGAAATAATTGCCCTACACAGAGGACAAAAGGGCCTTTGCTTGGTAATCTACCATTTCTGCATCATGTTAATGGGAAGGAGAAACCAACAATGTCCTGCCAACCTTTGGAAATTCTTTTTTCTGATGTCCTGGCATCATGGAAATGAACCAAGACTGTGGTTTTGATTTTTTAATGTTCTACTCCAATCTGACACATATAATTTTTCTATAGTGCTTTTAAAAAACATTCCATTTTGTAAAAATGAAATAGAATGAATCTTTCATTTGAAAAAAAAGGAATTCTAAGTTCATAATCTGCAGCAGAAGTTTTATATGATTCATGTGTCATGGATCATTCGGGCAGTCTGGTAAAGCCTCTTCTCAAAACAATGTTTTTTAAATGCATAAAGTAAAATACAGTTAGTTACCAAGGAGATCAATTCTACTGAAACACAACTATCAAAATATTATTTTAAAAATATTCATGGGTCCCAAGCTAAAAACAACTACTCTAAAACTTCCTAAGTGTCTGCTAAGCCATTTGTCAGTTCCATTAATTGAGCATGAGGGAAAACAGACCAAGATTAAGTTGAAAACCCTCATCATCCCTTTGTTCCTATCTGGACTCCATTCCTGACTTCCCAGACTTCTTTTTCCACCATGTCCCAACATCCCACTTATCCCTTTGCACCCTCTTCTAATTGGTCAGTTCCTCCTGGAACCTCCATTTTTAAAAACTAGATACTTTACTGTTTTTATGCAGGCTTTGCTCATGTTCCCTGACCCCCGCCAAAGTGGGTGCCTACTCCATACCCTCTTTTTTAGTTTTCCTTTTATATATCTTCTTCCCTCATTGGAATGTAAGCCACTTGAGGTCAGAGACTATCTTTTTGTTTGTATTTCTTTTCCCAGTGCTTAGCACAGTCAAACATATAAGTTGTTTAGTAAATGCTTGCTGATTTGTTGACTGCATTTGGAGATTCCAGAAATAGTTTAAGTTTCTAGGGGAAAATACTTTCCTCTTGATGTAGACACAAAAACTACTTTACCATCATTAAGTGGAGAGGTTAATGTAATCATTTACTGGATAAAAAAAGGAAAATTAATTGACATTTCTCTTATCCCAAATACCAATAAAATTCTACATGGTCAGTTGAATTTATAGTATCAAGAAAGGGGAAATATCAGGGTCAGAAGTATTTTATGGTAGCCACTAGACATTATGACATTATGTACTAGAGTTCTACCCATGACAGTTCTAATTTGAGCTGACTCTCAAAGTTTTGACAGGCTTCAAAATAGGTCAGTCAAGAAGAGCCCCAAAAGATCTGTTTGCACTCTCCAGGGACTCACAGGGTTTCTGGTGTTCTGGTTCCTCAGTCTAGAGTGAAAATATTCCAAAGGTATCATTGGTTCAAACATATAACATCTGCTAAAGAGCATTGAACTGAATTTCATCACATTTAAAAAGGTATAAATAAATTGGAGAGTAATAGTGTTACTTTCTGAGATTGTCTAGTAATGATAGCTGCTAGTGCTCGATAAATATTTGTTGACTAATTCCAATTATTTTGCCATCAGTTTGACCAGGTAGAAGGTAATAAATAGATACAAATAGGTAATAAGTGACTTTCTTGCTCTTGGAAATTTTTGACCTGATATATTTGTCAAATTTGGCAATTACAGGTTGGAATTGATGCAGCACAAATTCTACATATATGTATGTATGTGTGTACACACACATATTTTGATGTAATCTTAGGGGATTAAGAGTAAGCATAAAGATGCAGACATGATTAAGCAATGATATAAATGAACTAGACAATTACAGAAAAACTAGACACTAGAAAACTATTCATATTTTTTCATCATTTGAATAACATTGAGAGACAGAATATAGGGAGGGCTGGCCTTAGAGTCAGGAAGACCACAATTCTGCCTGAAACATACAAGTTGTGTCATCACAGACATGTTACTTAAATTCCCAATTCCCTAATACAGCTCTAAAAGATTCTATGTTGTAGACAAATTTTCAGATCTTCATCAGTGAAGGAAATTCTCCTACTGAGAGTTCCTTATGTTGATCTGATAACTGGTCCAAACCAGAAGAACTTTCTTTTCTCCTTTTTTAAAAAATTCTTGTTGTAAAGAATGGCTCTCAAGATAGGGAAGGATGGAAAGGGATGGAGGGGAAACTTTAGGTAGTGAAAAAACAAAAGTTATTAATAAAATCTGTTTCTAAAAAGGCACATGAAATCATCTCTAAATTATAAGTACCATACTTTGATCCTTTAACTTCTTAAGATGATACATTGACAAACATGTGGCATGAAAACTACATCTTTCCCCATCTACAAAAAAGGGGGGGTCTTCTTGAATTAGAATGTTGTTTTTCCTAGTTTCTAACTTTCTGCAAACTTGCTTTTTATCATGCATTTTTGTCATTTTGAGAGACTTAAAAGTACATCTGGCAAATTCTCTGTGCTCATATTTATTCCCTTCCCCTTTTTCTCTAGCTTTTTTTACTTTTTCTGTTCTGTTCAAGTCCTGGTTTGGGAACTATCTACTGCTATTTAGCCTGGTTAGTTAGTCTCTTACATATGATATTAGACAATTATCTGCCCCCACCCACACACACACACACACACACACACACACTTCTCAAAGCCTCAGTTCCTCATCCATAAAAAGGGGAAGCTTGTCCTAGATGAACCTGACATCTTCAGCTCAAAATATTATCTTATAGTATTATATTACATTATAGTATTATATTTTAGTAATAAGAAAACATGCATGTGCATCATTGCAAATTAAGAAGTCATTGCTTACATTCAAAATGACTTTTTAAATTGATATGTTTATTCCATCTTGAATATTGATTTTGTTAAATATTTTCTACCTATCATTCCATGTAACTAAGGTAGAGAACCATTTCATCACCTATTTCAGTGTCTCAAGGGTTCATAATTTTGTCATTTCTTGGTGGTTTTGATACTACAAGAGGTGATACAAGCCACAGTCTTTGAAGTTTATTTGAGTTAGCATTAGAAATACTTACCTTCCTCTTTGGCAGTTTTGTGTCTTATTTTTGCCTCTTTAAGGCAATAGTAAGAAGTGAAAAAAGTTTTAAGAAATGGACCTACTAGTAACTATGGTCCACACAAAGTCATCCACATTTACCAGTTTCCATTGATGTGGGGAACATGGAGGGCAGCTAGATAGCGCAGTGGGTAGAGTGCTAGGCCTAGAGTCAGGAAGTCTCATTTTATCTTCCTGAGTTCAAATCTGACTTCAGACACTTACTAGCTGTGTGACTCTGGGTAAGTCACTTAAGCCTGTTTGCCTCAGTTTCTATATCTGTAAAATGAGCTGCAGAAGGAAATGGTAAAACACTTCAGTATCCTAGCCAAGAACACCCCAGATGAGGTCACATAGAGTCAAACATGACTGAGTGACAACAAAATGCCTTTTAAGGAGGCTAACTGGAAATAGGGGTATAGAATCTAGGCAGTTTTTTCCCTACAAAAGTGGGACCTCATAGTGGCTCATAACTTTCACATTAGTAACTAAATGAGATATCACATATACACTGTTTTGTACACCCAAAACTTTATATAAATATTAGCAATTATTAATATATTTCTGTTCAATTGAGCAACCACTCTAAATGGAAGAAGTTCAGTTCTTTTAGACTCTTTACCTTTCACATTGCCCACTGTCCCCTTGCTTTAAATATGTACCCCCTCACCTCCTCTACCTTCTACCTTCTATACCTTGCACTCTATATGTGTGTACATATATATGTATATATATACACATACATATACACATGGGTTGTGTATATACATGTGTATATATGTGTATGTTTAGATAGATAGATACACACACTCAAAAAGATTTTATACCTTCTTAAACAGTAGAGAGAAAAAGTCATAGAACTGGACACCTTTTCTTTTCTTATCAGTCTTTCTTCTCACTGCAATGCTGTATCTACTATATCTTGAGATCTTAGCAGACTTTCATTAGTCGGTTTCTCTATGCTAATATAATTAGGAATGCTTTTCCTTGAAATATGCCTCATTAATATGTCAGACTATGAAAACAGTGTGCCAGAATAACTGGTTGATTTAGGAAAAAGAAATGGTAAGCCAGGGATTTGACATTGTGTAAACAAGATCACATTGACAGCTAGGTGACACGGTGGATAGAGCACTGGGCCTGGCGGCAGGAAGAACTAAGTTCAAGTTTGATCTCAGATATTTACTAGTTCTGTGACCCTAGGCAAATCACTTCACCCTATTTGCCTCAGTTTCCTCATCTATAAAATGAGCTGCAGAAGGAAATGGCAAACCACTCCAGTATTCTTGCCAATAAAACCCTGAAAGGGATCACAAAGAGTCAAACACAACTGAAACAACTTGACAAAAAAAAAAGACAACCAAGATCACTGTTACATTGTATCAGAGGATCTATAGTTGAAAGAAATCTTTGAGGTCATCTGATTTCCAATTTCCTCATTTTGTAGATGAGGAACTATTTGGTTGCCTGACTTTTTGTAGTAGTTGTAGTTTTCTAGAAATGTGACCTTGGTGTAGTCATAACTAGGGCCAGGGCTTAGGTTAAGAACTTTATAGGTCATCCACAGCAGCATCTTGGGACATGTTCCTACCCCTTCAATGCCCCCAGCCAGCAGTCACAGCCCAGGTAAGCTCTTACCTTGCCCAGTACTTCCCCCTGTTGGAATCCCCATCCCAGGATGTTTTCTCATCTCTAGCTGCCATGTTGCTGCCCTCAGGGCCCTTCTCTGAATCTCTGGGATTAATCAATCAGTCTTCAGTAGCTCAAAAACACCTGGATGTCCTAGATAGGACTTTTCCCCTAATGGCCATGCCCTAGATGAATGTACTCACTTGACCATGCCTCGGGTACAAAAATTGCTATTTACAGCTGAGCCTTCATGCCATTCAAACGCTATTATTATTCCTGATTTGTTTAGGGAGAAATTAAAGTATAGCTGGGATGGTTGTAAGTAGAATTTTGAAGTAGATGTGATTTGTTTTTACCATTCACAGCATTGAAAGTGGAGTCAGGAGAGACTTGAATTCAAATACTGCCTCTGATACTTACTAACTGTATGACTTTATGCAGTCTCTTAATCTCTTTGAGCCCATTCCCAGGTATGTGTGTTTATTTACTTATATTTGTAATTTCTCTGGTGTAGGAAAATCTGGTGACGAAACCCATGTCACTGATGCAGATTAGAAATTGCTCTGCACCTTGATAGTTTCTTTTTTTTAGTAAAAATGTAATAAGTTCCTCTTTATTTTTTGCATTATTTTGTTTTTCTCTCATTACATGTCTAGAAAAATTTTAACATTCATTTTTAGATTTTGAGTTCCAAATTTTTCTCCCTCCTTTCCTCACCTCCCCTCTTCTGAAAAAGGTAGGCAGTTTGACATAATTTATACATATGCCATTATGTAAAAAATATTTCCATAATACCATAGTTGCAAAAGAAGAAACAGATTAAAAAAACTTATGAGTAAGCATAAAGTGAAAAAATATGCCTTGGTGTGCATGCAGAATCCGTCAGTTCTTTATCTGGATGTGAGTAGCATTTTCCTCTGTGAGTCCTTGATCATCATATAATGTTGCTGATACTGTGTACAATGTTTTGCTGGTTCTGCTCATTTCATTTTGCATCAGTTCATGTAAGTCTTTCCAGAATTTTCTGAAATCATCTTGCCTGTCATTTCTTACAGCACAAAGTATTACATTACATTTGTATACCACTGGCTTGTTCAGTCATTCCCAATGGGCATCCCCTCATTTTCCAATATTTTGCCACCACAAAAAGGACAGCTATAAATAGTTTTATACATGTAAGTACTTTTCCCTTTTTATGATCTCTTTGGGGTACTGACTTAGTACTGTTGTTGCTGGATCAGAGGAAAGGCAGAGTACATACAATCTGATAATTTCAAAGAGTTGCTTGAGTCATGGAGAGAGAGGATAACCAACTTACCCAGGGTGCATTGCAGCGCATTGCATTTGTGTCAGAAAGGGGCCTTCAAGGGCAGGTGTCTCCACTGTCTCCACAACCCTATTGACTATCTGCAAAATGAGGATAGGAGTAACTCTAGGATCTGCTAGGCAGAGTTTTGTGAATCTCAAGAAAATGCATGTGTATATGTGTGTATGTGTGTGTGTGTGTGTGTGTGTAACATATGTGTATGATATAGATATGGATATGGATATGAGTATGTAAGTATATGTATACATATACAAGCAAGTGCACACATATATGTGTGCACAAGTGTGTAAAACATATGTTCTATTGGTGACAATTATTATTCACCTTTGCCCTTTCTCATAGAAGTTCTTTTTCCCCTTAAAGCAACCAGGTCTTCATGCTGTTTGTACCCTCCACCCATCCCCTATCAAATCTTTCTCTCAGCAAAAGGGCAAGAGTAAACATTCACATTAAGGTGCAAATATCTGAAAATAATTAAACTCATATCTCTATTAAGGGTATTTGTATATTAGTAGGGGGAAAGAATAAATGTCTAATTTTGGAATTTTAGGCCTAGGTAAAAAGGATTTGGAAAATGTTAGATGGAAGGAGTGATTCTTTGGATTGTGAAATCCTATGACATAGGCAGTATCCTCTGGATCTTTCTGTTCACGAATCCATGTCCTTATGTTCTGTGGTATAGAGGAACTGGTCCAACATGTCCCACTTAGTTAAGGAGGAATTTCTGTTCAAACCTTAAAATGCTCTCAGGGAGTTTGTTTCTGAGAAACATTAGTTTCAGTCTGTTGTTATTTTTAAGCAACCAACCACCTCCATAAAATTATGGCACAAATTTCTAATCAAATATCTAAAGTACTCTTTGATGGAGTCTAAATTAGGTTGTATTCATTTCAAGTCAAATGCCAATTGAATACTAAAAACAAATTAGGAATTGGGAAAGGGCAGAAGCTTATTTATAATAGGTAATCTTAATAATTTAGTCATCTTACTATTTCTTTCCTAATATGGTCATTTATAATCCAATAGCCTGTGACGTTCTATATGACTCCATTCAAAATCTGACCAGAAATACCTTGTTTCACTGTACTTTCTTACAATCAAAATGAGATTTTCATTATCAAATGTAAACAATCAGATTAGGGTCAAAGGTGATTAACTCCATCTTCAAAATTTCCAACTTTTAACATTACATCTCCAGCAACAAAATATTAAAGATTTAAATCAACTGTGGAAATTATATTGATAATATGTATGTATACTTTTAATAGATAATCTTTGAATCTTATGATTGAGTACTAGGGAGATGAGTTTACATTTCAAAAATCCAGGCAACTTGAAGCATGTTCATTTCTTAATGTCCTATAAATCAGAAATTACTCAGCTGACTGATGGAAGGAATAACACTTACCAAATAAACCACTTTAGGCTGTAAATTAAGCATGAGAAATTTAACAGGGAAAAAGAATGCTCTGTTTTAGGAAATCAGTAATGCCAAATGTAACTGTCCGGACCAGGAAGTCTCATTCTTCTCTGTTTTTCACACTATCACTTCCCTCTCTTCCCCTTACCCCACTGCACTTACACAACAAAGCTCCCATCACATTTACCTCAAGGGAATTGCGAGACACAACTATGAAATATACCATCGTATAATGTATATGCCTATTCATGTGTACATCTAAACACAGATGCAGCATGGTATAGTGAAAGAACTTTGAATTTGGAACAGGAAACCTAGATTCAATGCCTCACTACCTGTGAGACTTCATGGAGTGAAGAAGGCCTAAGTTCAAATCTGGTTCAGATACTTACTAGCTGTACGACCCTGGCCTAAGTTCCTTTGTTTCTGTTTGCCTCAGTTTACTCAAATGTAAAATGTAATAATAGCACCTATCTCCCAAGGTTGTTGTGAGGAGTTCACATAGTAGGCTCTTAAATGCCTGCTCAGGGAAAAAAAAATCTGTCTCATAAAGATGTTCAACTAAATGATCTAAGGTCCTAAGGTCTTTTCCAGTCCCAGAAATCTATAAATTTGCATAGAAAGATGTGAACACACACAATATGTACACTCAGTTCTCATTTCTGGTGCTCATGCAAGCACCACACCATCTAGTTAAGGCAAGTTAGAAGGTACGATTTAGAACTTCTGCAGACATACTTTTGGGATAAAAGTGCACATCCGGAGGCTTCCCATTCTAACTAACTAATCTTGCTAACCTTGCGCAAATATTATTGTTTCTCCTTGTTAAATGTTTTTAGTTTCCAGAGTCCTGAGTCAGAGCACCAAATGTCCCACCCCACTTACAATTTAGTTGAGGATGTATGGGTATGCATATATATAAACATATATATATTCTAACTAATGTACATATACATGTATATACATATGTGTATACATGTGTGAATGTATGTATATATCTATGTACGTATATATGTATGTATGTGTGTGCATATATATACATATGCTTACATATATGAGCATATTAGCAACTTTAAAAAAATTAGTATATAAAAAAATACATGTCATACTAAGACTATCCTTACACTTCAACAGATCTGGAATCCTGTCAATATACTTACAAAAAAAGTGGCATATATTCAATAATACTGAATGGGCTAAAGCCCAAGTTTGTATTCTTAAGGCCTTTATTCCTATTAAGAGCTATTCCAACATTTATCCTCCCATGGCCCTTTGACATTTATTTGGATTAAGACATAATATCAATTTTTTAGATTACTGCTTATTATGCATGGATTTGAGTTTCATATAAGTAAAACCTAAATTTCTTAGGAAACTGAGCATTCTGCTCAAATTCAACATCTGGTTCATGGTTTTGTCTAAAACCTAGTTACTGAAAATCTTTTAAAAATACATTAGTCTATGTGAGGTAAATGAACTAAATATAATTTTATCACTTTAAAAATATTGCAGTAGCTCATGGTCATCATTCTGAATATCAATTATTAATATTGTTCAGGCTGTCAGTCCTCTTTTTCTGCTGTATCCCTGATTTTTGTATTTATACCCCAACACTATATGCTTGCCATATAATAAGTTCTTAAAAAATACTTTTTCATTCATTAATTCCTATAAGTCTAGAAGGTTAGGAGCAAGATATGTACTTCCTAGAAAATAGAATGTAACATATTTTCATTTTCTGATTGAATTCTGTTTTCTTTTGATTTGCCAGTTTCTAATAAAAGTGAGAGGAAAACTTTTCTTGGAATAGGGGAAGGAATGTGATTCACTCCATTAAATTTATATTCAAATATTCCTTTTGATATTTAATATGATTCCATATATCCAGTGAGAGGTCACTAAAATCATAGAACTTTAGATGTTAATATTTAAATGTTAAACAAGTTTGGGAGTTCATATAAATACTAGAATGTTTTCTAACTAATGAGTATAAGAGGGAAAGCACAGCTGCAACTAGCTTTAATTTCCAAGAACATAAAATGAGTTTTGAGACAATGAAGTATATTGTAAAGCTCACTGGGTTTGGAGTCAGAGGCCCTGGGTTCAAAGCCAATTTTACCAATAACCAGCTTTGTGACCTCTGACAAGTCTTTTTGCTTTAGTAAAACATGATATCCTCACCAACATAATGAAAAGATTGGTCTCTAAGGAAGCTCCTAGCACTAAATTTTATGAACTTGTGAACATGTTTATGCTATCAAATATCTTTCATGGACTGTTAGTCACTATATCCTTTTGTGATGAAACTAGATCTAGGAAATTCTTGGTTATTCATCCTGTTCAGGGAATGTGGCATTTGGGATAACAACAACGAAGGTTAACATTCTTAACATTCACAGATTAGCAACTTTAAAAAAATTAGTATATAAAAAAATACATGTCATACTAAGACTATCCTTACACTTCAACAGATCTGGAATCCTGTCAATGTGGGAAATGTTGTCTTTGGTAAACCATACTTCTCTTTCTGATAACTATATATATATATATATATATATATATATATATATATATATATATATATATATATATGTAATGGTCAGACAGTTGAATCTGTCTGTTGATCTGTGATGTATATATTGCTTATGGTCAGATGGTCTTTATTTCTTTGCTTGTATTTTCTCTTTTGGTGTATGTGATTAAAGAAGGTTATTGAGCCCTCAAAAGTTGTTTCCTTTTAGAAAAGCAAATCTAAGAACCTGTGTTAGCAGGCCATCCTCAATGTGTCAGAGCGCTTTCTGCTACAGACAGTGACACACATCTTTGACAAACATTCATCTACTTGTTATATACCTTGTCCAATATTAATATAAAAAGAGTTGTTAAGCAAGTTTATCACTATTGTGTCTTTCAAAGAATCTTGTACATTTTTAAGATATGCACGGGGGACATCTTGCTGGAGGCTGCATTTACTGAACTGGTTCAAACATAATTTGATCTCTCTAATGATTAAGAAGCCACTTCAGAATTGCACCATGCCTCAATTTTAAATGTCACCATTTTTTAACATCCAGTATATTGCAGTAATGAATCTTAGAAGTGGCAATCAGTAGAGAGTTCAAGTATCCAGAATGCCTATGGAATAGATTTTTACTATGTTATTTTAAATTCTAGAACAAAAAAGAGAAAAACCTTGTGTGAAATCCATGGGACTACTTTGAGAAGTTTGAGCAGATTTCCTTTACAAATGTCATGCTATGACACAGTATTTACTTACACATGAATGGAAATGACTCTGTATGAATTTAAAAATACCACAACCTTTCTCTGCCCCTGTTTCTTCACAAATAACATGGGACAACCATGTCATTCTTTCTTAAGATAAGTGTGAGAAATTGATGTGAAAAACACATCATGAAACAATATATTTTATATAAATTCTTCTGGGAGGCATTCTAAATTGTTTTTAAGAGAGAATTAGAATTATTGAGTCTCCACCCCCATCAATGATGGGAAATTACATTTCAGGAAGTTAGCTAAATAGCAATGACTTTGATATATCTGTGTAAGTGTTATGTGGTGAAATTAATGTGATCTATTGAAGAACAGTTGCTGAATATTTTTTACAGAGGTGCTTTTACAAATAATAGCAATGATTGCTAATATTCATATAGGATTTTCAGATTTGCAAAGCACTTTACATACACCGTATCATCTCAGTTGATACCCTCAGTTGACACATCTGAGGGAGATGGTATTTTTATTGCCATTTTAGAGATGGGGAAACCGAAGGTGAGAGAAGTAAAGTGATTTGGCCAGGGTTATACACCTAGTAAGTATTTGTAGTAGGAGTTGAACTCAGACCTTTCTACCTTCAAGTCCACCACTATTTACCATTCCACCTCCCTGTCTCAAAAACAAATTAGAACTGTAGTAGGAGACTTTATAATTCAGTAATTACTTGGAACTCTTCTCTCCTAAGCCGTGAATTAAATTCTGACCCACCACGGGAATATTGAATGTTCTAAAACTATCTGGTAACAATTTAATATATTTATTTGTCCAAATCAATTCATGTTTACTTTCGCATTAAAACTAGAATTCTTAGGTTCATTGATAGTCTCATCACTAGTACTTTCATTCCAGTTAAAATGATTATGCTTTGAAGTTTTACAGCAAATTTTAACTTAAATCAAAATTTCAATGGGCTCTGTACTCTGTGTGATATCTCTATAGGTTAATGTTTCTCTATAAATTCTTTATAGAGGATTTACTTAATCCTCTGGAAGCCTACCTCTGTTTTTAATGTCTTGCAGATAGTAGCAATTGTTTATCTGTGATTCAACTTCATTATGGCTACCTTATCAATCCACTTCGTCTTTCAATCATAGATGCCTGCCATAACTTTTAAGCTACTTCTTACCTATGTTATCACTTTCATATATATCACCTTTGGGGACATCTACAATTGTAATTCCTTGACCTTATGGTATTCCATAGTCCAAATATTAATATTTGAAAGATGGGCTTTTGTAGCAGAGTATTGGTGGAAGGACTGTAGTTTTTCCTATTCAACTCTGAGTTATAAAGCTCCTTATCCATCTATAGGCTATTTCCAAGACATGTATAATAATAAACTTGCTCACTGGACTGCTCATCCAACTACTTGTCATAATTGAAGCAATATGTTTTTTATCCACTTTTTTCTTCCTTTTTTGAATTGCTAGATTGACCAGTTTTGAATGACTCTTGATTTCAGTGAGGAAACACCACTGTTGGAGGTTCAATGTAAACGTCTACCTAAAAGAACACTGATAGAACTACTCTATCAGTAAGGAATCGCTCTTCTATTTAGCTTTGCCTCAGTGTATCTCTCATGATGATGGCAAACACCCCTAGTGATCACCCACTGTCTAGATTACATTTTAAGAGTTAAAAATCATTTTTTAAACTTTAAGTAAGGACATGCTGATACATATTTGATAACCAGATCTCTGAGGGCAAGAAGGATGTAAGCATGGCACCCTTTTAAGTTTATTCTGCCTTAACACTTTCTTCATCACTTTCTTACATCTAGGTAATCAACAGAAGAATAAATCAATCCTTACTGTGTGATGTTTGCTAATTTCTGAGATGTAAAAGCTCACTCAGCTGGCTCCTGAGCTAACTCTGGCATACCTTCACTTTTAAACCACAGATTCTCATTCTTAAGTTTAAATGAAAATAAATGAAGTTTGGGGAAAACTCCATCCTGAAGGCTTTAATCCCTTGTTATAAATCCACTGAATTAGGAAGGCGGTACTGAATGGAAACAGCTATTACTTGGTGGATAGTAGTCCCTTAGGATACCCACCTAAAGAAGTCACAAAATGTGATGTATGATGGATGCCAAGTTTTGGTCCTGGGTTGCAAATGCTTCCTCGCTTGAGCTGAACTTTTAAGACAAGAAGAGGTAGGGCAGTGGTCAGAGCAACTGACCTAAAAGTAAGGCTTTTAGGCAAGTGACATCATGCCACAGATTCCTACCTTCCATCTTCCCTCACTGTTGCTATCACTGGCATCATTTCTGAGCATGAAACTCCCCATGTGAATAGTTAACTGGGTTTGAGCAGAGAGAGGGAAGGAGGCAGGCTTGGAAGACGGGAAAGCCTGACATTGAAATGCACTAAATCTGTGTAAGTGGCTATTTTTGTCAGCCAAGCCACAGTGGGTATGTGATGTGACAGTCTACTTCTGATCTTGCTCTTTTTATAGCTGCTGATTTTTCTTAAGGGGAACTACCTCTCTTTCCCAGCCTGCTGGACTGATTTACAGGATCACATTGGGAGGTTTTATCATCTGCAATCTGGAAATAGACAACACTTAGATTAGTAATTAGGTAGTCACTTAAGATGCAAAAGCTGTCTCATTAGGAGCTATAGTTTAGATAAAGCATAACAGCATTTTTTTCCCATAAAGGATGCAAACACAACACCCCTCAGGAAGCATTCCCTGTTTCTAAAAATGCTAAAAATTGTCACCAGAGGCTCCACCTGTTTTAGACAGCTTGTCTGAGAAGAACAAACACCAGTATATCCCGGCAGCATATCGACATTCTCTCTTTGTGTGTTTATATTATTGTGTTAAGAAAACCCCAGTGAGGGAATCTATTCTGAAACATGGCTCAAGCT
>CM053773.1:14290015-14320554 GCA_028658325.1 Potorous gilbertii | reverse complement strand
AGGGGGGATAAAATCTTAATTTTAAGGAAGTGATTGAAGAACATTTATTAACAAACAAATAAATTAATTAATTAAAAAAAAGAAATAGAAAGGACCTTGTAGATTATCAGATTACAGGACAATATAGGGCCAGAAATTGTCTTGGACATCAAGTTCAAACCCTCCTTTTTACAGATGAGGGCACAAAAAGATTAAAGGATTGTGTGAAGGGTCACACAGTTCGTATTTGAGGCAGGATTTGAACTCAAGGATTCTTGACTTCAAGTACACTACTCTAGCTAGTATATCATACTACTCCTGCCATCTAGTCCAACTCATTCATATTATAGATGACCAGAGAGACCAGTGATATATATATATACTCACACAGGTATCAAGTAGTAGGATTTGAAGTTAGATTTTTGGATGCCAAATTCAACATTACTTTCACTGTACCATGAACCAGAATCCTTAATTAAACAATTTTTAAAATGTACTTTTAGGGAAAGGAAGTCAATCACATGAAAACCAAGGTTACACTGAAGATTTATCAACAAAGCAACTTCTAGGGCAAGTTATAGAAATAAATAGAAGTAGAATCCAAAAGTTAGAGGGAACTTCACTGGCCATGTAGGCCAACCTTACTCTAAAGCATGACTCTTTCCTGAAACATCTTCTACAAGTAGTCGTCTGGTATCTGTTGGAACTTCTCTAGGAACAGGGAAATCAACCTCAAAAGGCAGCCCATCATAGTTCATTTAATGTCTCTGAATCCATATAAATTTATCCCAACCTCTTGCACTTTTCTCATTTGTATAAAGAAAACAAAATTTCAGTAAAATGATCTTGAGGCAAAATCCTGAGTCATAATAATAGCTAACTTTTAAAGAGAAAAGGAAACTATAAGAAAATGTTAGTAAGTATAGTAAACAGAATAGTAAGAAACATGAGAAAGTACTTGTAAAAAGACATTAAAATAGTCATCATAAAATATCTTTAGCTTAACAGTAGAATTTTTCAAGAATTGGCTTCAAAATTGAAAAATTCTATATTTTCATGTTGTAGCAATTATGGCAAATTTGGGGTTTTTAACCAGCCAAAGCAGATGTGATTTAGATGCCGTGTTCTCAGGTTCATATGAAGGCTGGGGATGAGAGATAGGACCTATCACCTCAACCTCTTTTTAGAAGCATCTGAAAATCTGAAGCAAGCAGACATGGTTTCTAGTGACATAATTGCAACTAGAATGGAGGAGAATGGCTGAGGGAGTAGTTGCTCCCTTTGATACAACCACTGGATTATCAGATCTTCTAGTTCCCCAGCTAACCATGGGACCATCTTAAATTTCACAGTGAAAGTCTTTAGCTTTTATGCACACATGACTGGAAGTAACCCTCCCTCCCCTCCCCCTCCCCCCAAATCTCTGACACAACTGACCAGACCAGCAATGGTAATTTTGATCATGCACCATGGAATAGCCTTGACAGGCTAATTTAGACTGCACTAGAACATCAAATAGCATTCTTATCTATTGACCTCATGAGAAACTAACCAGGAGGGCATGCATGTATGGACGCATTTTTGTGCTACATTCTAGAAACAAATAAAAAAAATATATTTTTACATTTGATTTAATTTTTTTCCCTATTACATGTAAAGAAAAAATATTAATATTCTTTTAATAATTTGAATGATATAGTCTTTCCCTTTTTCCTTTTCCTCCCCCCTCCTTGAGAAGGCAAGCAATTTGATATAAATTTTACATGTGCATGTGTAAAAGCAAGGAACCTGATATACACAGATATACAAACGCTATCACAGTTTCTTTGATCTGCTTTTCTAAAAGGAAAGGCAACTTGAGGGGTCAACAATCACTTTAATGTAAACATGCATCATTCACTTAGTTCAGGGGAAAAAATCAGCATCCTGAACTTCATAGAAAAAACAGAGAAATAAAGATCAACAGACAGTACTTCCAGCTGTCTCCCATAAGCAATGCATACATCAGAAATCAAGACATATCTGTCTGACCATACAACATAGTTACCAGAGAGAGAAGTACCAACATCTGGGTTTTCAAAACCAGGGGCTCCTTAGCAACTTCCCAGAGTCTGATCGGGCATACAAAACGAATCCCCAACATAAAATCTCACCTCATAGTATTTACACATTTTTCAGAGCCAGAGGGCATCACAACACTTGAGAACCAGTGCTTATTTAACAAAAGGTGTAGGCCTTCCTACAAATCTTCCCTAATCAAACTCCCCTTAATGGGCAGGCCCATTAATGGCTGGGGAAGATCTTTCCATTAAGAAGCAAAATTATACTAACAATAAGCAAAAATGCATTATCAATACAGCATGCAAAACTTTTCCATATTAGCCATGCTGCAAAAGAAAACACTGACAAAAAGCCACAAGGATAACAAAGAAAATTTGTAAAAAGTGTATTTTAAGCTGAATTCAGACTACATTAGCTCTTTCTCTGGAGGTGGATAGCACTTTTCATCATAAGATCGTTGAAACTGTCTTGGATCTTTGTATTGCTGAGAATAGTTGTCATTCACAGTTGATCAACATACAATATTGCTGTTACTATGTACCGTGTTCTCATGACCCTGCTCATTTCACTTGTTCATGTAAGTTTTCCCAAATTTTTCTGAAAGCATCCTGCTAGTAATTTCTTAGAGTATAATAGTATTCCATCACAATCATATAACACAACTTGTTCAGCCATTTCCTAGTTGATGGGCATCCCAATTTTCCATTCTTGAAAGCATAAAAACAGCTGCTATAAATAGTTTTATTCATATAGGTCCTTTTTCTTTGATCTCTTTTGGGTACAGACTTAGTAGTGGTATTGCTAGGTCAAAGGGTACGCCCAGTTTTATAGCTCTTTGAACATGGTTCCAAATTGTTCACCAGAATGGCTGGAACAGTTCACAACTCCACCCACATTGCATTAGCATCCCTATTTTTCCACATTGTATCCAATATTTGTCATTTTTTTTCTGTTATATTACCCAATTTAACTCTGACTGTAATTGACTGGACAATAAATCCCTGATTCAGAACTACTTAATGGTTATTTTTTGAACTCTCCTGGCTCAGGATGAATGTAAATGGTAATTGATTCTTTTTTGGCAAACAACTCTGAGGGTCTTCCCCTCTCAGTTTGAATTTTTTTTTTATTAAAGGGGCCATTCTCAAACAGGTCTATTCACTGAACAGGCATTGCTTCGCTCAAAGTGAGAACTTGGAAAGACTTGAGCTTAAAAAGGCCAACATTGTATCCTGGGATATCTTCAGTTGTCCTGATCTCTATTTGGCCAGTGGATCCAGATGGCTCTGGAGGAGAAAGTGAGGCTGGTTACTTTGCACAGTCCTCCCTCACTCAAGTCTAATTCAAAAGTAAGTCCTGTCATCATTGTCATATCATGGTCTTCTTCCAGAACAAAGGACACACTACATGCCAATTTGATAGGTGTGAGGTGGTAATACAGAGTTTTAATTTGCATTTCTCTAATTAATAATGGTTTAGAGCATTTTTTCATATGACTATAGATAGCTTTGATTTCTTCTTCTGAAAACTGCCTGTTCATATAGAATCTTTTTTTTTTTAAAAAAAGCACAAGTATTTATCCAATAAAGTTCAAAGAAGCCATTTTACTTAATACTAGAGACCAATGTTCATGACCTAACAACTCTACTTCCTGCCAATTTATTCTAATCACCTCTATTTCCTTCTAACCTTAGCTAACTGCCTGGAATTTTCAGAGAGAACAAGACATGCCACATCAAGTCAGCAAGCTAGATTTTCTTTTTCTTTTAAAAAAATTCATTGAGGGTCTCACAGAGGTGTCTTCTGCTCTTAGACACAACACTGGTTATTAACCAGAGAAAGGACAACTAATTTATCTTCACCAGGCATCTCATTTTTTATAGGAAACCAGGAGAAGGTCAACTTGGGAAGAACGTGATTGCGCTCTTTTCTCAAAGATGAGCAGGAAGCTAAGCTCTAGGTAGGTCTGGGGATTTTGAATAAAGTGCTCAACTCAATCTTATAATTTTAAATGCTATGCTTTTCTTTAGAAAAGTGTCTTTAAGCATAAAGCAGGTAGAAAAATAATTCACCTGAGGCTTGAGTCATGTCAAAGCAATAGAATTCCCTGTTAGACTCTATGATTTCCTGTGGGGTAGCCCTAACCTGGGGGGCATTCCCTTGTATTTATGCATCAAACAGAGATTGGATGACTAGGTGTTAGGGAGGTTATAGAAGGGATCCTTGCTCTGGATGTGAACATCTAAGTGGTCCAGGGCAAAGAGTGCCAAGCGTGGAGTCAGGAAGACCTGAGTTCAAATCCAGCATCAGATAATTATTAACTATGTGAACCTGGGGACCTCACTTAACCCCTCTTTGCTTCAGTTTCTTTAAGCATAAAATGAGGATTACAATAGCAGTTATTTCCCATGGTTTTTGAGGGTCAAATAAGAAAATAATTATAAAGCATTTAGCACAGTGCCTGTGCTAATAGTAACATACAGTGATACATACACACTTGCAATACATCACATATAATAAGCACTATATAAATGTTAGCTTCCAGTAGTAGTAACAGTAGGGCCTTTCTATTAAGGAGATGAAGTGCAGTATCACAGATAATTTCTCACTGTAAATCTGCTAATCTAATGCCTCATTGTGGAAGGGAGTGGACTGAGTTCTCACAGGCTATGCCAATGAAGCATAAACTGTTAGTCAGTTAAAAGGCATTCATGAAGTCCTTCTTTTGTGCCAGGAATGATATTAAGAGCTAGGGATAAAATGAAAGGTAAATGAGTGCCCCCTCTCTTCAAGGAGCTCATAGCCAAAGGGTGGCAGGGGGTGGGGGCTGGGGAGGAAGAAAATTACATATAAACAACATATGTAAAGAATAAATTGAAGGTGTCCTCAGAGGGAAAATGCTAGGACTCAGGGGATTCAGAAAAGAATCTTGCATTCAGTGGAATTTTCGCTGAGACCTGAGGGAATCCTAGGGATCTAGGAGATTGAAATGAGAAGAGAAACACAACATTCTAGGCATGAAGGACAATCAGTGAAAACGCAGCCAATCAATGGAGTATCTTGTGAGAAAAACAGGAAGGAAGAGTGTTGCTAGATTATAGAGTATATAGAGAGAAGCAAGTGTAGAATACTGAAAAGGTAGGAATGGAGTAAGTAATGGAGGACTTTAAAAGCAACACATGATTTTGCATTTGATCCTGGAGGTAATAGGGAGCCACTGGAATTTACTGAATAAGAGGATAAAGTGAGTGTAACTTCAAAAATCACTTTGATATCTGAATGGAAGATGGACTGGAATGGGCAGAGACTTGATGCAGGGAGACTATCCAGCAGGTTATTTCCATAGCCCAGGCATAAGCTGATGAGAGCCTGTACCAGGGTGGTAGCAAGCTCATAGTAGAGAAAGGGATGTATACAAAAAAGTCTTGACGGTAGAAATGACAGGACATAGAAACATATTGACTATGGTATGGTGGTGAGAGAGAGTGAGGAACTGGGTTTGTGAGGCTGGTGACTGGGAAGATGGTAGTGCCCCTGGAAGTAATAGAGAAAGTAGGAAAAAGAAAAAAAAGTATTAGTGGAAAGATAAAACAGGAGAAACAGGAGAGAAAAGTGTCTCAAAAAGCTATCAAGGAGAAGATGGTAATTCACAGCTCAGAAAACTGCAAATAGGTAAAGAAGGAAGAGGACTGAGAAAAAGCCATTAAATTTGGCATTTGAAAGATCATTGGTTAACTTTGGAGAAAATTGTTTTAGTTGAATGATGATTTCTGACTGGTTCTACCGTAATGGAAAAGCAATGAGGATGGTCCTGGTAACAGACTTTTCTTGCTTTCCAAGGACCATCCTAACTAAATATGGATAAGCTCATCAGTACAGGCTGGCTACTAGGTAATGTACTCTTTGATCCATGAAACTAAGAAAAACGTAAGATGGCTCTGATTCTTAAGTTTCCCCATTTCCACTTCATTGGAGATGGTTGAGTGACTAGAAAGGCAATTTTAGTGTTGCAGGATCACAGATTTAGAAATAAGAGGAATCTTAGAGTCCGTCAAACTTGACTCCTCCAGGTTTGATAGAGGAAACTGATACCAAAAGATATTTTTAAGCATTTTCTATATGCCAGACACTGTCCTGGGTGCTGAACATACAAAAATACAATGAATGAAACAATCTACTCCCAAGGAATTTGTGTCAAAAAACATTATTATGACTGTTGGTCCCCTAAAAGCCTAAGGATAAAACATATTACTGGAGGAACTGAACTAGCAAACCATGTGCCTTGCTGGAATGGTGGCCAAGTACTCAAGCTGGAGTCAGGAACACCTGAGTTTAAATCTTGCTTTAGAAACTTACTATAAGATTGTGGGCAAACCAATTAAGTTCCTTCATCTTTAGTTTTTTCATTGTACAGGTGGGGTTAATAATAGCACCTATCTCACAGGTTTATGAGGATCAAATGTAATCCGTGTAAAGTTCATTGTAAACTTTATAGTTCTATATAAATGTTAGTTACTATTATTCTTCACAGCATCAGACCCTAAAAAATGAAAGGGATCTCAGAACCCAACCGGTATCTGAGCTAGAAGCTCTTCTAACAATAATGATAATAGTTGGCATTTATTTAATGTTTTAAGATTTGTAAATACTTTACAAATATCTGATTTTTCTCCTCACAGCAACCCTACGAATTAGGGCTATTATTGTTCCTATTTTGCTGATGAGGAATCTGTGGAAAACAATGGTTAAGTGCCTTGCCCAGGATCACACAGCTAGTGCTTAACTGAATTGGTTCAGTGTTCTATCCATGGTGACATCTAGCTGTCACACCTGTGTGCCAGCTCCCAACTACTGGCTGTCAAGTTTCTGCTTGAAAAGCTCCACTGATGGGGAATTCATCATCTCCTTGGCCAGTGCATATCACTTTTGGATAGCTCTGATTTTTAGGAAATTGTTCATTCCATCAAACCCAAGGAGGTGGATTTAATTCCAAATTTGCCTTTTGTATTTTATGACTTCAGGCAAGTTACTTAACTTGGGGTCTCAGTATCTTCATCTGTGATATGAAGAGCTTGGACTAGATGATCCTTGAGATCTCTTCCATGTATAAATCTGTGATTCTATCATTCTAAATCATGGTCTTCAAATACATGAAGACATTGAACATCTTTTCTTGTCTAAGATAAACATCCTCAGAACTTCAGGGGATGCTTGTGTGGAATGTTTTATGTACCATTCTCTCACCATTTTGGTCAATCACCCATGAGCAGGAAAACCAGCTAGTGATATCAACGAGGTTTTCTTTATGGAAAACTTATAAGTATCATAGGGATATTGAAGGTTTTTGGATAGTACTTTCAGTCATGTAGCAACATTGCTCTTTTAGTGGATTAAGTTAGTATTCTGCTTTTTTCTGGTTTCATGAGTCCCAAATCCCTAGCTGTTCGAAGAGGACTTGCAAAAGTCCACGTATTTTGTTGATCTGTTTTTTTTTCATTTTCCTGCTTATTTGAATTGTGCTCCCATATTTCAATCCAAAACCCTAAGGTGTAGGGAGCAGATCCAAAATGAGGCACATATTATATATTGCATGCTGTTTATGCATACAGGAAAAACTAGCTAACATGGGGGTGTTGTTTCCTCAGCCATTTCTGACAAGCATGTCATGCACTGAGGATATCTAGATGACAGTACTCCTTTATATTGTGGAACCATTTTCTTCCTGGGAGGCAATAATCACTGTCAAGGACACATTTGTTTTTGCTAACCAGGCTGCAGAGTACCACTTTGTCTTTTAACTCAATCTCTCCAGTCATGCCAGATTGGCATGTAGGTGTAAAGAGTATAGGAAAAAGAGAAGTGGAAAGATGTTGCTAAAGAGGAAGGTTTAAAGTAACAGGATTAAGAGAACTTCTTTTCTTTTTTGAAGAGGTGGGGGTATTGAGTACGGAACAGTGCCTATGCCATCAATTTTGACTGGATTTGATGAACTGTTATTTCCCCTTTCCTCTTAAATCTTGTTACAAAGGATGGTTTACTGAGTGGGAGTAGAAGAGGGCTTATAAGATGTCCCTTGAAAATGAAAGTGGAGTCAAAAAGACTGCAGGACAAATTATAAAAATAGTTAAAAGACATTAAATAAAAGACTTCTAAATTCTGCTGTCCCTCTCTCCTCCTCTAATTATGCATGATGGCATGAGCAGTGAACCATTCTTCTTGCCTTCAGTGAGCTCTGTGACAATGTGTCCTCAGTTTCTATCAGCTGGCATTTAACTAACTACCTGCAAATTCATTCAGAAAGGTCCAGAAAATGGTCCCCTATATACAAGCATAAGAAAGAGCATGCTTTCATTGAGATATAGCAGAAAGTACACATACTTCACTTCCACAGCTCCCCTGGGTAAGATCCTTTGAAAATTTTTTGAGATAGTATAGTGTATGTTGGAAGAACCAAACCCCTATTCTCGCAGTTTGCATAATGTCATAAAAACTCCCACTATGTCTATGTTTATGTACATGAGAGTGGATTCTAGTGAACCTTTGTTCAGATTCCACCTCTGAATTTATTGGCTATATGATCATGGAGATGTCACTTAACCACTCCAGGTCTTGGTTTCTTCATCAGTAAAAAAAAAGGGTGATAATGATACTGATGGTACTGATATTGACATGAGACTCAAATGAGGTAATATATTTGTAAAGTGCTTTCTAAACCTTAAAGTGATTGCACACACACACTCACACTCACATATATATACAAATATCTGTATACACTATATAAATGTTGGTTATTCTTATTACTAAGCATTTCTCATCTAATTTCATTTTAAATATAACATGCAGTTTTTATTAGAGCTAATTGAATCAAATTAAATCACCTGCACACAGATTACACAATAAAGAGATTATAAAATATGCAATAGAGAATAAAATGATTTACAAGAGTCTTGGATGTTCCCCCTTTCCAAAAAGTTCATTTTCTAAGCTTCATAAAAATTTATTGAAGACATAGTAAGTGGCTTTGTAATTCCTAAGAGAAATTATAACTTGATTAGAAGTTACACATTTTGAAAACAAATCTAAAAGTTTGGATTGTCTGATTTAAAGAGCTATACAGAAAGGGGGGAATAGGAAGGGTAGGCACATGACTAAATACTACACTTGTGTTGAGAAAGAAAAGAAACTGAACCAAATTCAGGTCAGATTAAAAACCTAAATGAGTCAATAGACTTGTGCTATCTATATGTTCATACTGTCTTGCTCTATATCCTTAGTGTTAGCACAGTGCCCCAAATAGAGTAACTGCTTAATAAATACTTGTGACGACTTTTGAAAGAATACACACATATGTATATATGCACACATATAATCTACATATGTATATATGCACAAAATATACTTTTATGCCTATATGCACATTTTTGCATGTAAGCCAATACATACACATATATGTATGTATGTGTATACTCACATGCTGCATGCATATATGCAGTTCAGGAGAGGGCTTTCATCTCATTATTTCTTCAGGCTTCTCTCTCATTCTACACAAAGTTTTTTGGGTTGAAAGGGACCTCAGTGGCCACCTAGTTCAACCTTATTCTCTCCCTCCCTCCCATCCATTCATCTATCCATCCATCCATCCTTCCTTCCTTTCTTCCTCTCTCCTAACTTCTTCCCTCCCTCTTTTCCTTCCTGCTGACTCAAGGAACACTGTATCCCCTCAAAGTCCTTGTAAATTGCTTTGTAGTTCAATGGGCAGAAATCCCTGCATTTCAAGCAAATATTGCTTGAGCACATTCAACTCCATGATGGAACACAGCAGCTGTTTAACATCAAACAGCAACACTACACAACAGTTTAGGAGAAGTCAAGTCAAATACTGAAACCAATTAAAACTACAGGGATAAATTAGGTAGAAGGCATGTAATTATACAAATTGAGATCTGGGCAGGATAACAGGACTAATGCTCCTATTAATAAACCCATCTTTTACTTTTGTAGGGATCCAATAAGGAAATCAGCTACTTTAATTTCCTTCGAAAAGTCTTTTCAGCCCTCAAAGTCTGAAGGAAATGGCTAATCTGAATTTGATTTAGCTGATGTCACCAATTAGGATGAACACAATGTGTAGGTTGGAAAATGAATATTCTATTTCCTTGAATCACAGCAAAAGAAAGCAGATCTGTTTTTGTTTTTGTTTTTTCTCAACCTCTTCCTTTCTCCAAAAGATAAGTCATACTATAGCTTTGGTGAATAAGCAGATAAGCCTTGTTGGGGAAAAAAGTCTACCTGTCTTGGAACTTAACCCCTACTTTTAGGCAGGGCCAAATACCTGCTGTTAGCTGTTAAGAGAGGGAATGCATTGCTTCTTGGGGGAGAGGAAACTATATTACTCACAAGGGGAGGGGAGTCCTTCACTATCTCACTAGACAGATGCCTGGAGTATTGGTGGTGGTCTCAGGGATGGCCAGATTGTCTGAGCCATTTGGGGAGGTAGATTTTGGCAGCAGCAATTTTGAGCTTTCCAGGAATAGATGAGGAGGAGATCCAACAGGAAAAGTCCACTTACATACCACTGGGGTTTAGGCAGGTGGCCAGTAGAAAACTACATGACTCTTGGATTACCAACTCGTTGAGATGCAGGATTTCTGGAATTGGTCATAGTATCATAGACTTCACAAAGCCAATTCTCAGAACTGCCAAGAGTAATGGCAGAGTCTACTAGCATGGTAAGCCTATTATTTCTTTCTATCCTATAAAAATGCCAAAGCATGGGATGCTGCAGGGATTACTGGAACAAATGGCTGGCTGACTTCCCCAATATATCTCACATCTGTCCCGCTTCTCTCCATGCACCCAGTCACCACCTCAGTTCATGCCCCTCATCATCTTCCTTCTGTACTCTTGCCATAGTTTTCTGATTGGTTTTCTTGCCTCCAATCTCTCCCTTCTCCTTCTTTTATGCTAAACCACCCTTCACACTGTACAGATCTGACCATTTCTCCTGCTTAAGAAGCGCCAATGACTCTACTCTTGATTAGGATTAAAAAACAAAATGAATCAATCTGTTTAGCTTTTAAACCTTTCAATATCAGTCTCTACCTACCATTCTAAGCCAACTTCATAGGCTCTTTTTTGTATATTCTACATTCTACTCAAACTCTCCATTTCATTTCTGACTTCTGGGCCTGAGCTCATGCTCTCCTCAACTTTATCCTGTAGAATCCTTGCCTTCCTAACTCAGTTCAAGTGCCATCCCCTCTCTACCCCTAGCAATTGTTTGATGTCTACTTTGCATTTAACTTCCTCTGTTCTTGTTTTCTCCCAACAGAAGGTAAACTCCTTGAAGCTGTTGTTTTTATTATTGTATTTCTACTTCCTGGCACAGAGTAGGTGCTAAATACATGTTTGATGAATTACCCTCCTTGGATTGTATCCTAAGCAGTCATAAGTAACGCCTTACATTTACACAGGATTTTAGGATAACACAATGCTTAAATACGTTATCTCCTCAGATTCTAAGAACATCCTATATAGTAAGGAAGGCGTTATTATCCTGATTCTTTTGGGGAGAAAACCGGGGCTCAGAAGGATTAAGAGATGTGCTCAAGGTCATGAAACTAGGAAGTGGTGGAACCAGATCTCATTCTAAGTTTGGTGTTATTTTCTTTATGCCGTCATGTCCTTTCCATTATTAAAGAAAGGAAATAATTATCAGATTGCATAAACAAAATCATTTTATGTAAATGGAAGGCTGTCTCTGAGTCTGTTTTATGAAAAAAAAGGATGGGGGACACTGACAAAATCTTAAAAAAATATACACCGTGGGTTTGTTGTTCTTCAGTCATTTCAGTTTTGTCTGACTCTTTGTGACCCTGTTGGGGGTTTTCCTGCCAAAGATACTGGAGTGGTTTGCCATTTTCTTCTCCAGCTTATTTTACTGATGAGGGAACTGAATCAAATAAGGTTGAATGACTTGCCCAGGGTTATACAGCTACTAAAAGTCTGAGGTCAGATTTGAACTCAGGTCTTTCTGACTCCAGGCCCAGGGCTCTAGCCACTGAGTCACCTAGTTATGCGAAGGCTAGCTATTTTTATCCTTGAAAGGTATAGCAGAAATGGTATTGAACTTAGAGTCAGAAGACTACTTTGAAATTTCGGCTCTGCGACTCAAGGCTACCTGGTTTCTAGCCACATAGCTTTGCTTCTTTGGGACTCCTTTTTTAAATGAAGGGGTTGGATGTGATAATGTCCTTTGTAGATGTAAAAATCCTAATTTATCCTGTGATGCTAAATCTAACAATAGAGTTATATTCAAACACATTCATGCACACATGGGAAATGTCAAAATTTTAAAGTATTTAGAATAATTGTAACTTGCATTTATCAATTCATACTACAGTAAATGATGTGATAGCTAAGCTCTGTTAATATGGGTTATCACAGATGTCTCAGGAAAAAAAAACCCTGTAAAACAATCTTATTGGCCCATGTATACTAACGCATACGTGAATTTGCAGAGCCATGCTCATTTACATTACATTTCTTATTTCCATGTTGCCAGGAGATATTTCAGAAAGGCAAAAAATGAAAATCTAATTGGCTCACACAGAAAGATCATAGCACCCTTATATTTTACCATATTTCTGAAAGGTTCAGCAAGATTTTCTTCCTCATTTCTTAAGTAGTTTTATCTCTTTCCTCATCACCTGAAAACATTTGTCTGTTATTTCTGGGATATTCCAGAGCTCAGCTGCCACCCTCATCATATTAGGGTACTTGTGTTTAAATTTAACTAATTACGGACACATTATTGGCAGAATTTTGTTTAAAAACATGCCAAAAAAGCCACAGGCCCTAGCTATCTGTCAGTGACGCACTGGAAAGAAACATTCTGCTCTATTTCCTCCTTTCCAGATGCCAGTTAGGAGGGACTATGTGAATGAAATATGTGAAATAGTTATGCTATGTTGCATTTTCAAATGTTTGTACAATTGATGCTTCTACTTCCTTTTCTCACTCTCCTATTAACTCTCTGTAGTCTGACTTCCAACCTCATCATTCAAACAAGACTGCTCTCCCCAGATTTATTAGTGATTTCCTTATCCCTAAATGGAATGCTTAATCCTTCTTGACCACTCTGGAGGCTTTTCCACTGTGAATCTCCCTCTTCTCCTTGATACTTTCTGTTCTAGATTTTTGTGACACTACTACCCCCTCATTTTCCTCCTACTTATCTTACATACCTTTTCAGTCCCATATGCTGAATTTTTTATTCATGTCATGATTGCTAATGGTGTCCTCCAAGGCTCTGTTGTCCCAGTGGAAACCCACCATTCTCTTCTCCCTCTACATTATTTCACTTGGAGATTTCATCAGCTTCCATGGATTCAGCTCTCATCAGTATAAATGGCACCATCAGATTTATCTGTGTACCCCTAACCTCTCTCCAGACCTTCAGTCTCACATCTCCAACTGAGATGAGCACAGCTCAAACTGAAGTCTCATAGACATCATAAGTTCAACAATCTCCTTAGCTGTAAAATGAGGATAAGGACAGCACCAATGTCACAGTGTTGTTAAGATGAAATAATATTTGTAAACAGCAATTAGCACAGTGCCTGGCACATGGCAGCTGCTTCATAAATGTTTGTTTACTGACTGACTACTGAACAAATCTGACTCGGATGCACTTTGACCACAAAGGCTGAAAGCCCAAAGGGCCTCCAAACACGTCGTTATTGCAGAGCAAATAAGCCAGCACTAATGTATCTTACAATAAATCTTTTTAGGGCTCTAAGAGCCCCAGAAATGGATGACTATAAAGGATGCTTGATGTTATGGAAGTGAGCTGTTTTTTCAATGTATTAGTCATTATATTTTGTTTATAACTGCAAAGAGAGGAGTTTTACAATGGAGGTCATGCCTTCTCGGATCTTTCACCATCCTGTGAGTTTAACAGGCAGTTTATAGAGTCCTGCACATTGCTGTCCTTTGGAACGAAAAACTTCATTTCTTTTATACACTTCGGGATGACAATATCTAGTTTAGTTTGTGCTAATCAATAAACAGCGTCATTTTGGAGATGTTTTTATCTTGCTCCTTGAGGGTAGGATTTGTCTCATTTCACACTGTATCTCTTTGAACTTAGGACAGTACCTCTGATGTGGTCAGTTTTTAGTTAATGTTTATTGAACTGCATGAAAAAAAGAGCTATCTGTAAGTGGAAGGTGCTGCCTTAGTACAGAATGGGTTCCCTCTTATCAGGGGTCTTTAAAGAAGCTGGATTACTTCTTATCAAGTATGTTGTACCGCAGTTATTTTGGTGGGGTATGGGTTGGACAAGATAGCTATGGGGTCTCCTTCCAGTTCTAAAATTTCATAGCACCAAGAATGAGAACATCATTTCCTTTTTTTGTTGTTACCTTTTACTTCCTAAAAATTTCTGTGAAGAACCTAATGTTATGTGACCTATATGAGAAATTCATATGTAGGAAACCCTGTATGGACAAATGTAGAATGAATGAGGCAAAACCAGGAAAACAAAAAAATGAAATGATCAAATGATGTAAATGGGAACAACACTCAAGGGCAACCAAGCTCTGATTAATTCTCTTGACTATTCCTGGTCCTAGGGACCAGATCAAGAAACATTTCCTTCTTAGTAGAGTATGTGTACATGTGGGTTATTGTTACTGAATTTTACCTGTGGTACCATATGAGGTTCAGGGTACCATGAAATCATAGATGGAGTTAGAAAGAGCAGCAAGAGACCTTTAGAACTTGGAGATCACTTAGTGCCCCCCTACTCCCTCATTTTACAGATCAGAAAATTAAGGTCCAGAGAACTTAAATGACTTCTACAAGGTTGTTATGCCACGCATTTTTGTCTGTTTTCTTTTGTTATAAGGGAGGGTGGAGTGGAAGACAGTTACATCAGGAAATGACTGGTATAAAAACAGAAGATACAAAAGAAAAAAAATTTAAAGCAAAAAGGCCAACAAAAGTGACTTTGTACAATAATAATAAGATGATTCTTTCTAGTGTAGCTTGGTGTATGTTCAAAGGATGCTCAGAAACATACTACAGAACTTTGATTTACCTTCACTTCACTTTGCTACAAAATGGAATGTCTCAGGAAAAGGGAAGGATGGAGTTCTAGCTCCATTCATTATAGAGCAAAGAGGCTGCTTGGTAAGAGAGGAGCTGAATGTCAGTTAATTGTGACCTGTGCATTTTGATAGTCCTAGGAACATCTGGCCCTGTGTTGTAAGGAGATTAATCTAACCCTTAGCACTCTCCTTCTTTAAACAGATTAAAGGTTGCTTTTTAAATAACATAGTGTCGTTCAAAATACAAAAAGATCAGTAGAAAGTTCAAATAACTGGCACAAAATAAACAACAAATTTCCTTAAGGGGTCTTTTTGGAGGATAATGACAATTTGTCTTTGTGTAATGCTTTATAGTTTACAAAGCACTTTCACATGCATTATCTCATTTGATCTGCAACAACAGTCCTATAGGTTGATAGGTAGGTGGTGTTGTTTCCATTTTAAAGATAAGAAAACTGAGGCTTGGAGAAGCTAAACAAGGGGCTGGCATAGTGGTACAGTAGAAAAGAACATTGGCTTTGGAGTTAGAGTGCTTATCTCTCTACCTTTTCTATTTGTGTGACCTTGGGCAAGTCACAATCTCTTAGGGTATTGATTTACTCAGTTGTAAATTGAGGGGATTGGACCAAACAAACCAAACAAACTGCTTGGATTCAGTCAAAGGGATGCACTTGAGGACCTAGAAGGTCACATGTGGCTTCGAGGCTGTAGGTTCCCCACCTATGCAGGTCTTTTGATTCCAAGTCCACCATTTTTGACCATATCAAGCTGTTTCTCCATAATTAGGAAGTTTGAAATTTTTAAGATTGGGAGATGTTTCTCTCACTGCACTTAGCACTGCACCTGACACAGTAGAAGCTTACTGGATAGTTGTCTGACTTTTATGTTCTGTCCCCTCCAGCAATTGTCAAACATGGCATGATTTGTTGGAGTGTCTCTCCAGACTAATGACTAAGACTGAGGATTCCTACAGGTGTAACTTCTTGTTTGTCCTTGATGTTCAGTAATCTTAGTCATGTCTACTTCTTTGTGACCTCATTTGGGGTTTTCTTGTTAAGAGAGTGGAACAGTTTTTCATTTCCTTCTCCAGCTCATTTTATAGATGAGGAAACTAAGGCAAAAAGGGATAAGTGACTTGCCCAGGGTGACACAGGTAACTAAGTATCTGTGGTCAGATTTGAACTCAGGTCTTCCTGGCTCCAGGCCTATTTACTTTGTCACATAGCTACCTCACATATATCACTTTGTTGTTCAGTAGTTTCAGTTGTGTCTGACTCTTCATGACTCCATTTGGGATTTTCTTGGCAAAGATACTAGAGTGGTTTGCCATTTCCTTCTGTAGTCAAATATAAACACCAACATTCGATTTGCTCTTCTAAATTAAGGAAAATAGAATGAACTTAATCAAATTTCTCTGAGATATTTTGTCCTCTTCTGAAAATAGACAATTTTTTTCAAGATTCAGCTTAAATTCTACCTTCTTTCCAAAGGAGGCGTTTAGATTTTCCTGCTGCAGGAGTTTTCCCTTTTCAGATAAACTTGAATTCATTCAGAATGTATCTTGTACATACCTATTTATTTACATGTGGTTTCCCCCATTAGAATGTAAACTTCTTGTGGATCAGGATTATTTCTGCCTGTCTTCATAACCTCAGAGCTTAGCACAGGGCTTGGTATATAGCAAGCACTTAATAAATGTTTGTTAAATGAATGAAATTTAGTAGCAGGCTATAAATTTGACTCTCTGCTCCTGAATCCCAAACTTTTTGGTCTATGGGAAATTGAAAACCACTTGGAATGTTCCTTATCAAGAAAAATGATCATGATGATGATGGTAACTGCTAGTGTTTATATATCACTTTAAGATTCATAAAGAAATTGTAGAAACTTTGAAGAATTCACTCTCAGCAGTCCTTATATTTTTCCCCCTGGAAGCAGAAGTACATTAGGAGGAAACAGTTTCAGCACATTCATCCTGCTACCATGTTGCGTTCATTACAACCATGAAACTATATTTGTCTCAAAATGCTTAGGCACTGATCATAGACAGACAGACACAGACACACAGACACAGACACACACACACAGACACAGACACAAACACACACACACATATACCCTACTTGACAACTCTATATGCTTTCCTAAGAATGACATTTTCAGACTTAGGTTATTTTTCAAAAATGTCCTAAGGGGTTTCATTGGAGTTGTTTGTATCCAATTCTGCAGCAAACCAAGGTATTTATAAGTTATTTTCAGTAAGGGAAAGTTAGCATGTGGGAAGTATTGCCCTTTGTAACTAGCAATGACCTTGCTTACAGTCATTAACTACTTTCTCCTCATCTGCTCTTATGGGTGGTTCTACACCAGAGATAAAGTCTACCAGACTGTGGTACTGGAATTATAGCATTAATACTTCACACCTGTGTTTGGGTTAATCATTAGAAAATTTAAAGGTAAGTAGAAAGTAAAGATGTTCTTTAGAAAGTAGAATAAATTTGAGGCAGGACCCTACTATTTTTTTTAACATGAAAATGGGTGTTACAATTTTTCTTAGTTGTTTAGTAGCTTAAACACTAATTTTAAGGGCTGTAATAATTTTGGCATTAAATATATCCCATGACTAAAATTTATATTGACGAACAACACTGTTCATTTTATGTGTCATTTGTCACCCTATGGTTGATCTTGTAACTGAGTAAACTGAATTTATGCTCTTGGTGTAGTGGATAGAGTCCTGGGTCCAGAGTCAGGAAGATTTATCTTCAAATCTAGCCTTAGTCACTTACTAGCCGTGTGACCCTGGGCAAGTCATTTTAAACCCTGTTTGCCTCAATTTCCTCATTTGTAAAATAAGCTGGAGAAGGAAATGGGAAACTACTCCAGTATTTTTTACCAAGAAAGCTTCAAATGGGGTCACAAAGAGTTGGATATGACTAAAAAATGACTGAAAAACAACAAAAACAAATTCCGCTAATCCTTCGTATAAATTCAATTTAATGACTAAACTGAATTTATACCCCTTAATTTGTTTTTTTAGGCCTTTCAAAATCTGGCTCCTATTTATCTTTCCAGAATTATTTCACATCATTGCCCATTGCAATTCAACTGAAGAGGCCTACTTTCTGTTTACAGAACGTGGCATTTTTTCCCTAACTAAACCTTTGCAGAGGCTGAGTTCCATTCCCAGAATACACTCCATCTTCAATTTTCCTTCTTAGAATCATTCATTTCCTTCAGAGCTCAGGTCAGGTGCCAATCCCTTCTGAAGTCTTTCCTAATATCCCTTGTTTTAGTATACTTTCCTTACTCAAAATATCTTGTATTTATTTATTTGTATAAATGTTGTATTTTCGAATCAAATATAATTTCCTTGAAGACAGGTGATGTTTTTCATTTCTGTCTTTCTACCCTGAAGAAAGGGTAGTGAGCATTAAACCTTACATGTAGTAGGTACTTAACCAATGTTTATTGAATTGATTTTAATTGAAATTAATGGAATCTGTTGGAGGTGATTGATCTCCTTCCAGAAAGATGGTTTAACACCAGTGTTATTCACTTGGTTCAGTAGTCACATATCCAGTATCTCTCAAAATGCAAGCTAAAAATTGTCCCTGACAAGAATAATTTCTCTGTTGACCATGTGGATGCTTGGCTTTTACCTTGAGACACATTGATTTTGCCTAATTATCTTAGCTTACAAGGCTCCCGATGCTATTAGTGGTCATAAAAAGTCTCCATGTAGATGTTTATATTCAGAATAAAAGATTTTAAAAGTGCTGAGTAGGTCTGAGAAATGCTGAAAAATAGTTTATTCAGCCAGTCAGTGAGTGACAGCCAGTTAATCTATTTGTTATAAATAGTTTACATTACAAACAAAACCCTCATCTTTCTGAATTATGTCTTTTTCATGGGTAGGACTCCAACACATAGGAAGTTTTCTCTTCAAGTCATTGAACTGCTGTTATCTAGTGGTCTAAGTTAGTAGGTCTCAAAATGTGGTCTGAAGGTCTTTGAAATAAAAAACAACTTTCATAATAATACTGACATTTTAAATTTATAATACAGTAAATATTGATAAATATAATGAGTATAAAGAAAAGCTCTTTAGGGGAGAATCCTCAATAATTTTTAAAAGTGTAAGGGGATGCTGAGTTGGATCCTCAAAAATTAGAGAACCACTGGTCTAAGTATTTCATCTTCAATGGGACATTCAGTTCATTTTTGAAGATACTGAAGCCAGTAACATGCTTTATTGCATAAAGCTGGAAAATTGTTGAATTGAAAGCTACATTAATGCTTGGGTTACTTTTAAATAATTTGCATTCTGCAATTAATGAATAAGAATGAACGGCATTTTGATTTTAAGGGCTACAGTTGCTCTATTAAAAGAAATTCCATCATTTTGCTAAATATTCCTCACTCAGGCTCACCCAGGACAGGAAAGAATAAGTGAGCCCAATACCTAAGTTAATTTAAAACCATTTAAAAGTATGCCAATGTAGTCAAGATGGTTTTTGATGGAGGCATCTATCAAAATTTTTAAGTACTTTCATTTCTAGGGGAGGGGATCTGGATCTGTGATTTCATTGGTAGAGTAAACTCTTTCAACTAATGCAAGCTGACCTAACTGTGGTGCAAATTATAATCTTAAAGAATTGCTTGGATTATCAAATGGTTAAGTGATTTGTCCAGATTCATACAGACGGTATGTAGCAGAGGCAGGATCCCAGCTCAGGTCTTCTTGACTTAATAGTGATTTTATCACTCTGCCTCTCTTTATGATATTATGTTCTTAAATACAATAGGGAAAACCAATAATAAGCATTTATCAAGGACCTACTTTAATAACTAAATATTAGTTATTAAAAGAAAGCTAAAAACAGTCCCTGTCCATGAGGAGCTTATAATTCAATGGGGAGATAGCAAGAAAACAACTACAGAAAAACAAATTAAATACAGGAAAAATAGGAAATAATTAACAGAAGGAAGGACTCGAATTAAGAGGGAGGATATGAGGGCAGCTAGGAAAGTCAGGAAGTAGAAGAGAAGGGAGACCACTCTAGGAAAGGGGGATGCTGAAGAAAATGCTTGGAGCTGGGATATAGAATATACTGTTTGAGGAACAGCAGGTAGGACAATATCACTGGATCAAAGGATACATGGTGGTGGAGTTAAGGTATAAGAAGATTGGAAATATGGGCAGTGAGGCTAGATTGTGAAAGGATTTGAACACTAAAAAGAGCATTCTGTATTTGATGCTGTAGGTGATAGGGAGCCACTATAATTTATTGAGTGGGGAGGTGATAACGGTCTCAATGGTGCTTTAGGAAAACCACTTTGGCAGCTGAATGGAAGATGGCCTATTATCAGGTTAATGGATAAGTACTGATTTTACAGTTACACATTCTGAGTGAAATGTCTTCAAGGCTACACTCAAGTTTCCTAACTCTCTATTCAATGCTTGATATGGCTTATAAAATTCTCTTTAACCCCAAATTCATTTCTATATCTCTAAGACACCTGTGGGATCTGTTAACTATAAGCATAGTACAGAAATGCCCTGATGACATTACCACAAATACTTTAGAAATTTAAAGAATTAAACATCCAAATAAAAGTAAAGGATGTTTAAGAAATATCAATGTGTGAATTATATTCTCTCAGTTAATTTGCAATAACAATTGATTCAGATAAAGGAATGAGATTTTAAAAAATACTTTAGTCAATTAATTTAACCTTAAAACCAGTTTTTCATCAAAGCATGGTCACTAAATTGTCATGTTCTTAGGTCAATAAGTTAATCTTGCTTCCTTGCTTTTCCCCAACTATGAAATGGGAAAAAGAATAATTATGATGACATTTACATAACACTTAGTTATGCAAAGCATTTAACAAATCTCATTTTATTCTCCCAACACTATTGCGAAGTAGGTGATATTATTTTCTTGATTTTACAGATAGAAACATCTGAAGCTGAGAGAGAAATGACTTGCCCACTGTTATATAGTTAGTAAGTGCTTGTTGGATAGACATCTGCGGCTACTTATTTGTCTCACTCAAATTTGCTTGGAAGCGGTGGTGATGACCAGTCCTCCAATATAATGAGATATTTTATGTGGCTATTAAATGATTAATGTCTAAAATTCTTAAATGGGAGCTAGGAAACGTAGACTCTCAGTCTGTATTGATTTATCATTATTTTCACTTGTAAACACACAAAACATGAAAGTTATACTCTGAAAATATATTCCTTGGATTCTAGAAATTGGAATCTATTGATATTGAAAGAAGGATATTAATAATATTCTTGTCTTTTGCTAATATTCTCTTTTTCAAATTGTGGTTAGGAATACAATAATATTAATGGAGAGGGAGACTCATGGTATAGTCACTAAAGTGCCAGAACCAGGAACACCCTGGTTCAAATTATTTCTATTTCTCTAGGACTACAAATAATTGAAAGTGTTCTAATTTATGTTGGCAGAGGTAGCTCTTAAGCTTGGAATCACAGTTCTTTTACATATTATTTTAAGAGTTACTTGTGTATCCCTTTTCTGTGTCAGGACAAAAATAACTCATTTAAAATCTACCAAAGTGAAACAAACTTAAGTTCCTGTAAAATGTTGTTCTTTAGTGTCAGGACAAAAATAACTCATTTAAAATCTACCAAAGTGAAACAAACTTAAGTTCCTGTAAAATGTTGTTCTTTAGTGTCAGGACAAAAATAACTCATTTAAAATCTACCAAAGTGAAACAAACTTAAGTTCCTGTAAAATGTTGTTCTTTAGTTGTTCTAACCCTGAAGAGGCATAATTCAGTGGTCTGATTGTCTAATTCAGTCTGTCACATGAGTCACATAGTAAATGCAGAGAATTCTCATGGATCCCATGGCAGCACATAATGATGGTCCTAACTGATGCTCAGTTTTCTTTAATAAGCATAATAAAAAGACAAAGAAAGGCAAAAGACAGTCCCTGCTGTCAAGGAGCTCGTGGTCTAAAGAGAGAGATCATAAGCTATCAATAAATTGGAGGTAATTAGTAGAGGGAAGGGACAAGAATTAAGGGGGATTGGGAAAAGCTTTCTGTAGAATAGGAGAATCTATATGGGATATGAAGGCAGTCAGGAAAAGCTGGGAAGACAGAGATGAGGAGAGAGTACTTCTGGCATGAGGCAGCCAGTGAAAATGCCTGGAGTTGGGAGATAGATTTCTCAGGCAAGGGAAATGATTTTGGTACTAGAAATAACAACAAAAAACATTGGCTATTTGGGGCTCTTTCCTGAGATATATAAAGAGATAGTAAGAGCACAATTAGCTGTCATTGTTGAATTCAAGTCACCTGACCCAGTGAACTACAATTTTACATACTGAAAGAACTCTAAATACGATTGCTGAATCAATTTTAGGGACATTTCAAAGATCACAAAAAAAAGGAGAGGTATCACTGGTCTGGAATAGATCAAATGCTGCTCAGATTTTAAAAACAGGGAAGAGAAGAGAGTATTCAAATTTTAATAAGCAAATAAGCTTGATTTTTATTTTAGAACAAAAGCTATGGTGAATGACCATCCATAAAAGGATGTGATGATTGCAAAGAGCTTGCATGACTATGAACGCCATGCCGTATCAGACAAATGTTAATTTCTTCTTTTGCTAAATTACTAAATTAGTAGATTAGGTGAATACTGCATACATTTTCCCTACACTTGAACAAAACATTTGATAATTTATATCAAAATATCCTTGAAGAGAGAAGATGAAGCAATATGGATGAAATAGGCACTGGTTGAATGACTGATTACTCAAAGAATAGCCAATACTGATTCAATGTCAACATAGCAAGAAGCCCCTTGAGAGGCATCATACGGATCTTTACCTGGCCCTCTACTGCTTAACATTTTTAAAAATGACTTTAATAAAGGCATCGATGTCATGCTAATTGAATTGGAGGCTAACACAAATCTAGGAGGGATAGCTAATACAATGGATGACAGTCATGGTCCAAAAAATATTAAGACAAGTGAGCTTTGAGTTGAATTGAATATAATGAAGTTGAATAATGAAAAATAAACCCAAGTCTTAGACTTGAGTTCAAACACTAAGCTTCATAAATACAAAATGGGGGAGGCATGGTTACAGAAACAAAATATTTGGGAGGTTTTAGTACTCTCCAAGTTTAATGTTGAATTGGAAGAATGATGTGGCAGTCAAAACAGGTGATGTGATCCAGAAAGGCATTAAGAAAGGTATAGTTTCTAAGAAAGAGAGGATAGTTTCTCAGTACTCTGCCCTCATCAGAACAGATAGGGAATACTATGTATAGTGATGGGCACCACAGTTTGAGAAAGGCATTGGTAAACTGAAGAGTATCTAGAGGATGACAATTGGCATGGTGAAAAGCCTTGAGTCGATATCATATAAGGAGCAGATGAAGGACTGGGCATGTTTAGCTTAAAGAAGATGTAGGATGCCATGCTAGTGGGTCTCCAAATATTTGTAAGTTTGTTATGTACAAAAAGAATGATTTTTTTCCCTCTTTAGTCTGAAAGGGAAGATCCAAAAACAAGTTTCATGAAGGAAGATTTAGGCTTGATATCAGGAAAATGTTATTGACAATCAGAGCTGTCCAAAATGAAAATGGGTTGTCTTGAATGGTATGTGTGTGTGTGTGTGTATGTATGTATGTATTTCTTTTCATTAAAAGTCTTTAAGCAGAGACTGAATAGGGACTTGTTGGATATGTTATGATGGTAATTTCTTTTCCAGAATAGGATTCTGTGATTCTGTTATATTATTATTTTTGATATATTTGGAGAAGTACCAGGGTTTTTGCTGGAGTCTTGAACTTGTTTTCCCTTGACAACACCAAAATCTAATTGAGTGACCTTTGACAAGCAATTTAATCTATTCCCCCTGATTTAAAATTGGTAATTGTATTACATGTTTTACTGGAATACCTAAAGGATTAGTTAGGTAAATGGCAAGATGACTTGAACTCTACAGTATATTCATGACAAAAGATGATTAAATACAAATTTTAAAATAATAAGACTAAAGGAAAATGTATCTAGTCAAAATTATTTCACAATGTCTCCAGCTTATAGGAGCCCATGCAGGAAAAACTAGTGTATTTATGGTCTCATTAGCAGACAAACATTGAATGCATTCGGTATAAAGAGATGACTAAAAATCTATTTGTCCTCTTTCATTTTAAACTGTTTTTCTCCCCCAATTAGATTTTCCCTCATTCCTGAACAACTTTGTTTTCAGAGAAAACTGGTGACCTTTCTGAGTCTGTGCAGTAGATTTCAACATGGACATATTTCTGAATGTGAAAATGATATTGCCCTTTTCTGAGGGCTTATTATGAAGAGAGATCTCATTAGCTACATGCCAGGGATGTTCTACTTGAAAGTTTGGGGGATGTGCAAACTGTTCTAAGTGAGGAGATTGTGTAGCCTATCAGAGACAAGCAAGGCAATCAGTCTGAAAAGAAACTTCCCCAAATTTTGTGGGGTTGAGGGCAGACAAATACAAGTATAAAAGAAAGCATTTATTATTCATGATAGGCAGCTCCAATTTCCTGAAAGGAAATGTCAAGGGAAAAATGTTTAAGTGGCATGATCTTCCCTTGGGGGAAAAGCCTGCTTCAATTAAGAAAAATTGTGCTAAATCATAGACATTTGCTTCCTGCTTTTTTGTGAATGTTTTAGTAGGATGACTAGAAAAAATGCACCATAACACATTTTATCTCAGGTAACTTTTCTGGTCTCCCCTCCACCCCATTTCCCATCGCTAGAACCTTCCCTCTGAAATAACTTCTATTTACCTGAGATACATCATTCATATGTCCATAATTGTTTATATGCTGTTTCCCCCATTAGAGTGTGAACTCCTTGAAGGGCTTGGCACACAAGTACTTAGCAAATGCTAGTTGCTTTTCCCCAAACTCAACTGATTTGCCAGAATGAACAGTACTAATGATAATGCAACAAATTTTAAAATAAATTCAAACAACTTTCAATCTTTCAGGAACTAATGACTCAGCCTGTGGATTATTTAGAATTTGTCTTCCTCCCTGCTTCATTCTCTGCCATCAGTATTTTCTCTTCCATAGTCTCCCACCTCACCAGAAAAGGAAGGAAAGTTATCAAGTGTAGAGTAGTGACAAAATATTTAATCTACATGAGCTCATCTTATTCTCACAATAAAGATGCTAATGTGGTACAAAGATTGTCATTTTCATTTTACAGAAAAGTGAGGCTAAAAGGGAGGAAATAAGGGACCTGTCTGAGATTAGACAGCTGGTAAATGGATAGAATTGAGAGTTCTTTTGATTTCAAATACAAATTTCTTTCCTCTGCACCACATAACTAAAGAACAAGGTCATGGAACAAGATAGTTTGGAAGGATGAGAAAGGAAAAGTCGTAGGAGAAAATCAAAAGTCAAATGTATTCTCATCGTCAACAAACTCTGCCAAGGTCAACAATATCTTCTTAGAAAGAAATGACCATTTCAACTTGAACGTCCACTTCTGACAAGAAGACCAATATGGAGGTAGTTACTTGAGGGAAGGGAGTCTTATTCAGAAAGAATGTTAAGAAATTGGAGGATAAAAGTTTCTGGGTATGAGTATGGGCATTGGACTGGAGTCAACTTAAAAGTTCTACATCCTGAACAAACAGTCCCACAGATAGGTGGATCTCTCAAGGGCTGAGATAGCAATAGTGAAAACAGTAACATTTGAAAACAAGATTTTGAGCCCTAAATAATTGAATGTATCGCCTTTGGCATTCTTGGATAGACAGGTAGTAGAGACTCAGACCTTAAGGGCAATCAAAAACTTCTTGGCAACTAACACTAACATGCTTTTTGGAAAGAGTGGAACTTTTTAATGTCCTCTAAGCACAGAGCTAAATCAGTTAGAGATGAAAGAATTTAGGAGAGATGTGTACTCTCCCAGTGACTTAAGAGGGACATACAGAACTCAGATGTATGACTTGGTTGAAGGGATGGGAAAACTGTCAGACTTTCAGATTGAGTACTTTCTTGGAACCCCAAGATGTTTATTTATATTTATATGGCAATTCCTCCTTGGGAATTCCAAGACACTTACCCAACATGTGAATGTGAAAGTCATATTTTTGCACTTTAAAAGTGTTGGAAACATAGAGGATGTTTATTTATGTGTGGAAAATGAAGTGGAGAATGGGAGGTAATTATCTGTATAATTTAAACTGAAAATATTTTGCTTCTGTTATTTGGCTCATTCGGTTAACACTAACTATGGGGGGAGCGATATCAAACTGTCCATATAATTACCTCAATTTCCCCCTTTACTTTGTATGTCAAAAAGTCAGGCAATGAAACATTCATAAATCTAGAGTTGGAAGGTACCCAAGAGATCATCTAGTCCAATGTTCTAATTTTGTATTGGAGATAATTCAGGTTCAAAGACATGGAAGGGGCTTACTCAAGGTTCCTTGGAGAATGAGTAGGCCAGATGGGATTCAAACTTCATTTTCTCTGACTCCTGGTTCACATGCTCTTTGCACTGAACCATACTGCCAACATGATGTCCTGCAGGGTGCTTAGTCATTCACAGGAACCATTTGATCCTGTTTACAGCTTTGAGTATCATTGAATAACACGGGAGAAATAAGGTTTCAGTTTTTTATGTACAACTTGGATTCTATTCTCTGCTGACTGCATAATGAAGCATATAGAGCCTCAGTTTCTTTATCTGTCAAATGGAGCTATTAATACTTATTCTGATTACCTTAAATGTGGTTTTTAAACAGCTTTCCCTTTTCTTTATATTCTCAATATCTAGCACAGCACCTGGCACATAGTGAGTATAGCAAAGCGGTCCAGTGCTGAAGGGCTTTGCAAACCTTGAAGCACTGTATAAATGCTAGCTACCATTAATATGATTGCTGTTGATTGACTGGAATAAAATCCTATACAAATACCATTTCCAGAACATGGGCTAGTTACACAGAATTATAGACCTGAAAAGTATCTTGGACCCTATCTAGTCCATCTCCGACATTTCATTATTGGATACCCGAAGCACAAAATAAATTAGGTGACTCACTCACTATGACCGATAATTAGGGACAGGATCAAAACTATCAATCAATCAACTGATTAATAAGCATTTGCTAAGTGCCTACCATGTGTCAATCACTGTGTAAAGCATTGGGGATACAAGTACCAAGAATGAAATGATCCCTGTTAGAAAAGAGCTTACATTTTTGTGGAGATGATTAAAAAGCACATATAAAAATATAAATAGCATAAATATAAAGTTAATAGTACAAATATATATAAAGTAGTCCAATACAATGCAATCTGGGATGAAAGGCACTAGCATTTGGGGGCATTCAGAAGATGGTGCCTGAGTTGCATCTTAAAGAGATCTCTGTGAGAACGTAGGTTTGCTTAACTTCCAGCCCAATATAACTTGCCATTACAAAAAGCTGCCTCTGCAATCAATCATTTTTTTCATTAACTGAATCCCTCCATCCAACCATTGTACCAGTTTCTGAGGAAGAAGAATGCTCTTATTCTCAAAATAAAATCTCCAAACAACATAAATAATAATAAAATTATTTAGCATCAAATTCTTCAGTTGAGATTGAAGGGAAGGAATTTAAATACTAGGATCACCAAGATGCACCCATTTATTTTGGTACAGCATTGATGTATTTGCTTTTCTACTGAACTGACAGGACTCAGAAAATGAGCTGAGCCCAGGACCCAGGACTGAACAAGAGGAGAAGAGGGGTGGGGGGAGGGGGCTGAATTGCATTGAGAACTGTAATTTTTTAAATCTGTCCAACCATCTCCCTGAGATAAAAGTCCATATTTTTAATATCCACAGACTTTCAGTGATGCCACAGGACTATGAATCATGAAATAATACAGTTTCTTAAGAACTGTTGGGGGTCATCCAAAGGGCAAAAGAGAGGGGCATGGTAGGCTTGAGTAGCTGGCAACATGTTATTAATAATGAGCTGCATATGAGGAAAGAAAATCATCAAAGAGCTGTATGACTGTAGATAATAAGATGAGCTGTTCTTATGGATAAAGGATCATTGATGGGCAATTGATCACCAGTGGACAACCAATCACTTATGGACAACTCACAAGCTAGTCTATTGATATCTATGCCATGTCAAGAGATCTAGTGAAAAGCACTCTTCAGATGGGGTGAATATCTGTGGAGGTTATCTGAGAGGACATGAACCAGAGTCAAATAGGATGAGAAGTCATGGTCACAATCTGTATTGGATAGAATATCCACAAAAATGAGATCACAAATCCACTGAAGTATTGAGATACTTGAACTGCTTTTCACTGGGCATGAGAACATAACTTTTGACAGGCATGACTTACATTTGGTAATATTCATTCAAGCATCCGTTTCATGCTTACAGATCTGGTGTTTTTTCTTTTTTTTTCCTACATAGATCTGTAATTGCCTCTTGTGAGCATTGCCAAGTTATTTGAAAAAAGATCCCTGCATCCAGATTTCAGTATTTTCCTGAGCTATAAAACACTTACTGAGGACTTTCAAAATAAAATCCAAAAATTATATTCTGGAAAGGGACTAATACAAATTAATGAGAACAAAATTGGATAACCAAGTCAAATGTATTGAAAAAAATATTTTTCATTTTGTGATTGGTAAACACAGGCAGCAGATGACATTCACGTGGCAGGGCAGAAAATTAGCAGGATGGCATCTGGTTTTTAATTTGGTATGAAGTAAGGATGCCATTCTTTCTGGCAAAACCACCTAGGGAAAGGGGAACATTCCGTATTGAAGCTGTCCTGCCTGAAAAATCTCTTTGTGCCCAGAATTTTATCCTTGCTTCTCTTCTAGGCTTGATGGAATATACTCATCCCAGCAGAGGCTTAGGGAATCAGAAGGGGGCTACGCCTTTCAAATGGAGAGATTTCCCTTTGTGTCTTTAGAGACAAAAACAATAAAATTAGAAAGGCTTCTAAACTTAGATCGAGAAGGGACTTCAGAGGTCACTGTAACATGGGAGAGCCATAAGCCCATTTGACAGTTAGGAAAATTGAAGCCCAGAGAGGTTAAGTGATATGCCCAGAGTTACACAGCTAGTTAATATCTGAGTGGGGATTTCCTAACCTGAACCTAAGTCTTCCTGACTTCTAACTGCCATCTGTCATTCTATTTTTTTCTCTGCCACCACAACATGGCTCCTCAGCTTTGATAATGTTAGAATAGCTGACTTTACTGTTTATAAGTAACCCATGCCAACCTTTCCATGAGTTTTTGCCACAATAGTAATGTTCTGAGCAGAGAACATCATCGTGGAGGAATTATATGAGATTTGTGTTTAAAACATTTATATCTATTGCTTGAGCAAGAGGGAATCACCAGAAAGGTCAGCAATGGAACTCTATGACTGCAGATGGTTTTAAGGTCCTTTCTTTCCCTCCTTCCCTCCTCTCCTTCTTCCCTCCCTTCTTCCTTCCTTCCTTCCTTCCATTAATTTTCTACCTGTACCAGGTACCTTATAAGAAGCTGAGGATACAGAGACAATACAAAATAGTATTTGCCATCAAGAAGCTTACATTCCATTGGGGGGGATAATATATTTATATCTCTATTAATAGATAGGTGAATGGCTAGGTAGACAGATTTAATACTTAGATAGAAAGATAGTAGATGAACAAATGGATAGCTAGAGGATAGATAGCTAGATAGGCAAATACCAACAGTTGAGGCGTCACAAAACACCTCTTGAAAGAGATACCATTGGAGCAGAAATCTGAAGGAAGCTAGATATCTAAGAGTCAGAGGTGACGAGGAAGAACATTCCATAAGAGATAGGGAATGGAATGCCATATACAGAGATCAGTAAGGTCACTTTGGCAGAAACATAGAATGCTTGAGGAGGGATAATATGTAATAAGTCTAGGAAAGCATCCCGGGACAGGGTAAGAAGGACTTAACATATCAAAAAAGCAGCTTATGGATGCCATAGGAAGCCAACTGACCTTTTGGAAAAGGGGAGTGACACTATCTATATACAATGATTCATTCTGGTGAAACAACAGTCTTGGGTCATAGTTCAAAGGTGATGATTTCAATCCAATCCAATACTTTAGTTTTTTAAGAAACCCAACAGGAAATTAAATTCTTAACGTTGTATCTGTATTGAAAATTATATTTTACTCTCTATTGGTTATTTCAAGGCATCCATTGTACCCATCAGTGAGATGAATGCTATCGGAACTAGACCAGTCCAGCATTTCCTTAAATTAGAGGAGGCAACAGAGTCTAAGGATCAGTAGGAAAATGGGAGCTGATAGGAAATACTTTTCTTTTTTTTTTCCTCAC
>CM053773.1:14199501-14289515 GCA_028658325.1 Potorous gilbertii | reverse complement strand
CTACCTTGTAACTGGCCTGAAAGTTCATCTAGCTCCTGGAACTTAATGACCACAAATGAGTTTTTAAGTCCTTGCTATTTGTTATACTTGTATTCAGTTTAAGATGGTAAAACCAGTATTCTCAAAGCCAAATTGCAGATATCTTTTAAATGGCTATCACTAATCTCATTTCATTCCTTAATTCTAGCTAAGTCTTTGTTTCCCCTCTCGACTTCTTTAGCTATTTTTATAGTCATCTGAACAATTGGACAGAGGACTCCATAATATGTCTTGGAAGAACAGTCTCATGGTTATACATTATTCTGAAAAGTCTGGACCTATGGAAATCAAGGCATATGCAGTTTATTTCCAATAGATAATGAAGTTTCAGGGTCTGAGGAAGCAGCATCCATTTTCTCCTCCTATGCATTTCCAGGCATTGTAGGAGAGACCAGGAATGTATAGACAGTTACTAATATATATAGCTTTAGGTCTGATTAGTTTATGTTACCAACCTATTTTGGACTTGTGAGTTACTTGGATGTCAATATTCTTATATAATCATTATCCAAAATAACATTACCATATTGAGCGGTGTATGTTGTTAGTCTTACAAGTGCCTAATCTTAGTGTGCTGTGGGTTAGTGTCACAAGATATTTTGTAATTTCTACAAAGACTGAACAAATACAACTTTACAGTTTTATGTGCTTGGGGAAACCTGTGCCTTAAAGATAAAACAGAGAAGAGGAAGAGAGAGAGAGAGAGAGAGAGAGAGAGAGAGAGAGAGAGAGAGAGAGAGAGAGAGGGAGAGAGAGATTTCCACAAGACATGTTCAATCAGAAACTATGTGTCCATTTTACAGAAATGTTTGGGAGGGAATTTATATATCAGAAAGAGGGATGACTTCTATATTTCCTGCCAAATATAGCTTTTTATGATTACAAAAAAAATGGTCAAATAATGGTTAAAAAAAAGAATATTGGTCTTGGAGTCAGAAGAGACCTTGGTGTGAATTCTGGTGACCCTAGTGAAGTCATTTAACCTTTCCTTGTCTTTATTTTCTCATCTGTACATCCCCAGTGAGGTCATGGATCTATTGAAACCCATGGAGTTGTAAGGAAAATGCATTGTCAACTTTAACTCACTACATAAATTTATTTGAGCTATTTAATGTTCTCATAATGAAAAAATCAAACATTAAGCCTAACAATACTTTCTTATCCCATATTTCTTCATTTCCTTTGTACCTGCTTTTCAGGATTATATGTTTCTGGGAGTTGGAAGGCAAATTTGTTACTGTTATAATCTTCTGAAAAAGGGAAAGATGTCACTGTACCAATGAGATTTTAGGAAACAAACTGAATTTTCTGAAACTTGTGATCTTTTTAAAGACTTTTTATATTCTGTTAAAATATTGACATTTTCATAATAGCCAACATTTATACTTTATATGTACTCATATATAGCACCTATATGTCATCCCACTTATTGCTCACAAAAGTTCTGTAAGGTACTCAAGCAAGTGGGATAATACTCATTCTATAAATGAGGAAATAGGCTCTGATGATTATTGATTCAAGGCTATAGTTTATTGTGTCAGAGTCAGAACTCAAGCCCATATCCTGTGGTTCTAAAATCCTGTGTTTTTTACACCTCAACAGCCACCATGTTACTGCTTCCTTCAATGAATCAGTCAACAAGCAGTTATTAAGTCTATCATTTGCCTATTTGGGGAGATAAAGATAAAAAGGAGCCAGTCCTTGAACCCAAGGAGCTCACAGTGTATTAAATGTAGCACCAATTGATATTCACAGCACCTATGGCAGCCATGAATATATCCCAGCACAGTTCTGAACTGCAAAGTACAAGAGACTCTCTGCATGGAAGACAGAACCAAAACACTTATTCAAACACCAGAGAGTCAGATCCTTTATAGCAACAAAGAAATCCATCATAGTAACCAAGACATCTATACATATTATTAGACCTTCCCACAAACAAACACTCCCATTCAGCTGCCTGCTTCCTCGGTCTTTCTCAACTCTCACTAGTCTGACCAACTTCCTCTCAGCTCTGCCCCAGTTCCACTTCTTTCTATTCCACTCCTCCAGCTCCACCCCTTTCTGTTCCACACCACAGACTTCATATGACTCAAACTCATGTGACTTGGACTTCCATGTGACCCAAGCAGGTCACATGTGTTTATTAATGAATGAGAAAGATCTTCTCATTTAAACTACCATTACATTAGGGGCTAGATCATGTACACAGGTAATTATCAACAATTGGGGAAAGTCTGTCAAAGCATGCGACAATTGAGCATGGAAAGAGGGCTGACTCTGACATCAAAGGTTCTGTATTCAAATTCCACTTCTGATGTTCATGAGTTACATGACATTGGGCAAGTCATTTAACCACCTTGAGCCTTATTTTCCTCACATGAACAGTGATGATGTTGGCCTAGACCTCTAAATATGACCTCTGAGATCCCTTCTAGATCTATAGCTGTGAACCTAGAGAATGTTTTTTTCCTAAGAGTTTGACAGTGAAAAAGAAGAGATATAGTATAGGATGTTAGTTTGAGAAGATCAGAGTGAAGAGGTGTTTTGTTTTGTTTTTTTAGTTTATTTATTAAGGATAGGAGAGATCTGGGCATGGCTTTAGACACCAGAAAAGGAGTCAAGAATAATTAGAGGTTGAAGATGAGGAGAGACATACAGACACAGAGACAGATAGACGCAGAGAGACATAGACACCGTGACAGAGAGCAATGGAAGGTAAAAGCTTCTGGCGGAGACAGGAGGGGATGGATGGAATTAAGGTGGAAATTGCAAAGAAAGAGATATAGCCTTAGTGTCAAGAAAACCTTCCTAACAATTTTGTTGTGGTTCAGTTCTTTTCAGTCATATCTGACTCTTTGTGAACCCATTTGGAATGTTCTTGGCAAAGATACTGGAGTGGTTTACCATTTCCTTCTTCAGCTCATCTTGTAGATAAAGAAACTGAGGCAAACGGACTAAGTGACTCGCTCAGGGTTACACAGCTAGCAAGTGTTTAAAACTGTATTTGAACTTAGGTCTTCCTGACTCCAGGCCTGCCACCCTATCCACTGTGCCACCTAGCTCTCCTAAATACAAGTACCCTCATTATATTTAATGCATTGACCCAAGTTCCCATGAAGGTATAAATCACTCGTACCATTGATTCTTCCTAAAGAGCAAGTTCTAAGAGTAGGGAGAGACTATCAGGGCAAATTTTGAAAGAATTAGAGAGAGAAAGGAGGGGAGAGCAGAGAATGGGTATAGGAAGGAAGAACTAATATTGCTAAAACAAAATTTCATTTGCTTCCTACCTTTACCCCAGGCTGTCCTTGTACCCAATAGATGCCAATCAGCATGGTTCTGAACTGATCTTTGTATGCCATGGAATGATCGTGACCTTCACACAGGGGACAAAATGATGGCCCCTTATATTGATTAAACTCATGGATTCTCTTTCCTGTACTGGATATAATGTGAATGAGGAAGACCGGAAGTCCCCAACACATGCAGTATCGCTCATTTCTCAGTGGAACTTTTGGCACAACACTGATTACGCCTCTTATTCTGGTACAGTCTTAGAAATTACACCTGGTCCAAAGTAAGCCAAGTCCTTACAGATCCTTTTCTATTCTAATTTTGTTCCTATGTGGCATGCTTCTTATAAATTACATCACCAAATGCGCAAAATAATAATTGTTCTGGATAAATAACGCAAGGTAATCAGCCACAGAGTAGGGTATGAATTAGAGAAAAATCAGGGGAGTGAGCTGTGGTAATTACTGGAGAAATCTGAATCAATCTGGAGGCCAGTATTAGTAAAGAGAGATTAAGCTGAGTCAGTACAAGAAATGCATTTTTGACTAGGGCTGAAAAAGATATTGCAAACAAATTAATTGCAAAGTATTAATAGTAGTGCTTTAAAGAAAGTATTAATAGTAGTGCATTAAAGCATGCACTGACTTAAAATATAATTTTCCTGTCCTATTATTTTATAATTGTAAATAATAAAAACTTTAACTAAAACATATCAGAGGAATAGAAGGGAAGGTCAGGTGTGCTTCACAACTCATAATGCCATCTCTCCTTACATTACAAAAGGAAAAAAAATAGAGGGGATATGAGGAGGAAAGGTGGAAAAGGACCTTTCTGAAATGGGCTATTATGAAATGGGATCTGGGAAATGTTTAATTCTTGAGTACCAAGAGGTAGCATAGAGTGACTGACAAGGCTGAGGACATCAGAGCCCGAAAGACCTAGGTCCAAGACCTGTCTCAGACACATGCTAATTCTAAGTATGATTGAATTCCTTAACTTTTCATTCCTCATCCCTTCCCCAGACAGCTCTCTATAACTATTATTTATAAGTGAATGACCTATTAGTATCTATGGAAGGCATTTGGAAATTGGGTCCAGACTCCTCCACCCCTAAAAAAAGAGTATATTTGTGCAATGTCTTGTGACTATTCAAATATAGAGAATGAATGAAATAAAAGAGAAAGTGTTCTGAAAGATAGAGCAATTAGTCAATATTGGTATCCCCCGCCCCCCCATTACTCCTTAAAGATACAAGGGCATTAAAAGATAAAGAAATTTGAGAGTCAGGTATTCACTACCCTTTTAAAAACTGTCTTGTCTTATCTTTAACACCTTGCTTTTTAAAATGAGGAGAAATATTGATTAAGGGAAGGGATTATTATCTACTTCCTACAGTCACTCCAGCTGGCAGTGGAACTTCTTGGCTTCTGTAGACCTAGAGTTAAGCAATCCAAAGTCCTCAAGCAGAGCTAGAGACCAGAAGGTGGATATAAAGAGATTGCATGCAGCTGTGGGAACAACTATACTGAGAGTGCCAAAGGAAAGAAGTAGAAGCTTGAAAGTTACATGGAAAGAAAATGAGGGAAAGATTAGACTTTGAAGATAATATGATATCCAAAGAGGATTATTTTATTGACAGTGTTTTGAAATGGTGAGAAGGAAAGAGGGAAGAGGAGAGAGAAGGCAAAAAACAAGAAAAATTGTCTTTGTCGAGGTAACCTGACACCGAAGTTTTGCCTTTGGGGAATAGGATGGAGTTTAGGATATTTCATCAGAGAAAAAACCTTGGAATTAGCAGTAGTTCAGGGACCAGGAAGAAGAGTCAGGAATGAAATGGATCATCGCAGATGAAAGACGAAGCCTATAAAATTTCCTGAGGATTTTCAGTTGTCATGTTTCCCTTGGTAAAAAGTTAAAGAAGTAAGTTTGCTAGAATTCAAGCTAGGTTCCTGGGTCCTTTGCAACTCTGCAGCGTCACTGTATAAGTCTGCTGTTATTTGAGCAACATTTACAATTTCCCTTTCAGCTGAAGCTAAGGCTGTGGGACCATCTGAGCAGATAATGCAATAACTGTGAAAGTTCAGAGCAGGCTGAACAAAACAAAATATGTTTTGCCTGCTTTATGCAAACTAAACATATTGTCAAGGTTTTGAAGCAATGAGTACAAAATATTCACAAAATATAGTAATTTCATAAGTAGCCAAGCAGAAGATGAAATCAATGGAAATGCTTCTAAGTAGCAGTTTAATCAAACAGTATAGATCTGCCAAACTTTTTGATATTCTGAATATGAATTTACGAAAAATTTTGTTTCCTCTTAAAGGGACATCCTGTCAAGCTAGCTCTGATCAAAATTAAAAAAACAAAAAACCCACCCTCATTGATCCTTCATGAAGTTGTGCCATTAAGGATTCCAGTGAAAACTTTCTTGTTTTGTTTTGCTTTTTCTTCAATTTTTGCCAAGACAAGGAACAGAATAAAAATATTCTCATTATTCTACTTCCCATTGCAAATGAATCCAATTAGACAGCAATTTTCCTGTCTTTTCTGACCTAGGTACTAGAGAAGATTTGCTGGCCATTTCTCCTGTCCCTCCTCCTCAAGGATACCCTCCTAAGTCAAGTAACTTTAAAAAAAAAATCTAAAACTAAAATGGAACAGAAAGTCACTCTAATTATATAGGGTGATACCCATGAGAAAGCTACAGAAAGTTTACTAACACAAACTCAAATATAAGAGTATGTATTTTATCCTAAAGGCAGAAAGGATCCACTGAAGTTTCTTGAACAGGAGAAGGACGGAATCAGAATTGAGTTTTAGATGGACTCTATGGTCCCGTCTGACTCTGAAGGTCTAATATGCTATGGTTCTGCCTTCAGCTTTGATATGGCAGTAAGAGAACGACGCTACTACTCAAAATCAAATTTCATGATTCAGAATAAAAACTAGTTTCTAAGAAATGATGGTTGAGGTCTCTACATGGAGGAGAAATCTGAAAAAGAAAAGAAATGGCTCCCAAAGGACTACTCTATAGAGGAGACTTGGCCCAACTTCACGTGAAACAGAGGATTGCTCATAAGGACAACTCTTCTCTTCTTTCGTATTATTGCTCAAGGAGAAAGTATGATACACAAGGGGGGAAACGTTTATTAGGACTGTGAGATGTTTTGCAGATGAGATCTTAGAGACCCATTGTCCCCTACAGATTGATTTTCATTCTTTCCTAGAAAAATAAGAGAATTATGGTTCTTTTATATAACTTTCACTTTAAAGGAAAAAAATGGCTGATTAGCTAAAACTTATATTGATTTTCTGTAGTGTGGCAGGAGAAGCAAGAGGATGCAGAATAATCCAGCTCTCCTATCTGTATTATCCCAGAATTTGATCTAAGGGCTTTTTACTCTTATCAGAAATAGAGTGTCATTATGTCAGAATCTCTTTAGAGCTGCCTGCTGTTCTGTCAAGAGCTTTACACGTTCCCTTGTAAGAATCTGCAAGAGTCCATCCAGACTGTTGGGTGTTTCTTTCAATAGCATTTTCACTCAGTAAGAGGCCAAGGAAAAGTATGTGCCCCTCAAATGGGATGAGTAGTTATGTCTATTCCTTTTTAGGCTCCTAGGTGGTATAGTGGATAGAATCCTGGATCTGGAGTCAGGAAGACCTTAGTTCAAATTAGCTTTGTGACCCTAGGGCAAATTCCTTAAACTCTCTAAGCCTCAGTCCTCTACTTGTGTTCAAAAAAATCTGCCTCACTAGAGCAAATAGACCCATGATTACAAGCAGTTTGTCTGCAAAGATCTAAGGGATTTGGTAGACTATAAACTCAAAGCAAGTAAGGAGTCTAATACATATTCAAAAATACAGTACCCAAAAAAGCAAATGCTAACTTAGCCTGGACTAGAACAGGTATACTTTCCAAGAATAAGGCTGTCATTGTCTCTTTCTACGCTGCCCTCCTCAAACTACATCAGGAGTATTGTGTTCAATTTTAGGCACCCCGGTTTAAGGATGATAGTAAACTGTAGAGCATCTAGAAACCAAGACATTAAAGGGCTTTGAGTCCTGGTCATGTGAAGACCAGTTGTAAGATCTAAAGCCTGAAGACTGAAAGCCTGAGGAAGACTTAGTAGAGGGTACTGAGGTATGGTCACTGTTTCCAAGTGTTTGAAGGTCGGTCATGTGGAAAGGAGATTAGACTTGGTCTCTTTGGCCAGAAAGAAAAAACAGGGACAGTGGGTAGAAGTTTCAAAGAAGGAAATATAGTCTTTTTATAAGGAAACCTCCTTTCTCAATTCAGGTTTGCAACTTATATAGCCTTAGGGAATTTCTTAGGGCACTGAATAATTAAGTATGACTTACCTAGGACACACAGCCAGAGGTAGAACTTGAACCCAAGTCTCCCTGACTGCCAGTCACTCTATCTACCAAGTCACATTGCCTCTGATATTATTCTTAACCACAATAGCAACAAATAGTTTTTAAATCATTTTAGATTTTTTATCCTAATGTTTGACAGCATATTAATAACAAATACTCCAAAAATGTGTCTAGTTTTTCCAGATATTCACATTTATTCAACTTAATTATATTATTCCACCAATTCCACCATACAAGTTTGTATAATTACAATAATTCTTCAAATATATTAGAATATTACTTTAGAGGGATAAATACTACCTTGGAGTTGAAAATGAAATGTAATACCCCCAGTACCTAGTATTTTGCACATAATAGGTATTTTTAAAATATACCTTCTCTTTATAAAATGCTATCCTTCCCTTTTTTTACCCATCCTTTCCTTTTAAAATATAAATATAGACGTACCTATCCAAAGTCATATCCAAGTCATAAACATTATCTGATCAAATCTCATTAATAGCTATGATGTCAAAGTTGCCTTCTTTCTTTAGGACACATTTTAGAATAAAATGATCTCTCCTTCCCCTGAACTCTTATGGCACTTAATATCGATACCATTCACTGGAAACATCATAAACTCTTTGTTATTGTTTATTATCTTTTCATATGTATAAATCTTGTGATCTTATCTAAATTATAAGATTCTTGAGGAACTGATGCAGCTGACATTTAGGTTTGCAGGAGCTTTATATACATTATTTTATTTGATTCTTAATTTCTTGTGATGTTTCTGCACATAGTAGGTCCCAGTTAGAATCTATTGGTTCTTGATGACTTTGAAAACCAACCTTACCATTTTGCTAAATAGTTTTATTTTCCTATGAGTGTCTTCCCATTAATTTGCTTAATGACTTTTTTCAAAAAAGAAAATGATATTTTGCAACCAGTAGGTAAGAGAACTATGAAGTCTCAGCTGGATTGTTAAGAGATTGATTTTTCATTTCTTCACTTCAAAAGAAGTGTAGAATTTGTATGATTGTTTTATTTTTGATGTCGTAATATAATTTTTTCTAATTTTATTTTCCTTTATCTGCCCTGTAGTTTTCTTAACTAGAAAGTTTCCCACATTTCTATTTTTCTTTCATTTTTTTCTCAATGTTAAGTAATACAAGTGTCCTCAAAGTCTTCTTCTATTGAACCTTGCAATATCTTCTGTATTCCTTGACACATATTCAAATACTTTTTAATATTTATTATTCTTCCTGTAGTCCAAGAGTTTACTAAATAGCTCAATTTGCTATCTTCTTCCAAATCCTTTTTATTCACTCTTCCAGATCATGTAAAAACCAACTTTGATTTCACCTATATTCAAGATATAATTTGTTTTGCGGAGATTTTCTTAATGTAATCTCTTTTCTGCATGCCTTTGGGCCAGTATTAGTTCTGGTATTCTGTTCTGTTATCTCTTCCTTCCAAGCCTTTGCTGCTGCACCAATGCTAAAACATATTCTCTTTCTCACTCCATTCCTTTCTCATGGGGCAGGGGATTTTCCAGTTCTCAGTTTGGTGGTCCTCAGTATAACACCACTCGTAGCTGCGTACTTCTACTGATTCCATATCATGAATTAAGATAATAAGATAAAAGTTCTTTTCTTGAAAGTGTCAAGGAACAACATAAAAGGGTTTGGGACTCCATGTTCCTATTTGAAATCTTGAATTAGATGTCCCACAGAGAACTCAAACTCAATATATCCAAAACTGGGCTCATTATCTTTCACTACAGACCTTTCCCTCTTCCTAACTCCCCTATTACCGTCAAGAGTACTGCCATCCTATTGTGCTATGAGAAACGATGAACCAGAAGGCTTCAGAGAAGCCTGGAAAGGCTTATATGAACTGATGCTGAGTGAAAGGAGCAGAACCAGGAGAACTTTGTACACAGCAACAACTACAGTGTGTGAGGAATTTTTCTGGTAGACTTAGTACTTCATTGAAATTCATGGACTTAAAAAATTTTCAATGGACTCCTCAGCCTAAACACCTTCCACATCCAGAGAAAGAACTATGGAATTGGATTGCAGATAGAAACAGACCATTTTCTTTTGTATTATGTTTTGTTTTGCTTTGTTTTATGGTTTCTCCCATTCATTTTAATTCCAGGCAACATTCATTTTATAGGAATGTACATGTAGAAACTATATAAGATTGTACGCCATCTCAAGGAGGGAGTGGGAAAGGAATGGGGAATGAGGGGGAGTGAAGAAACATCTAAGGTATATGGAAGTGATTGTCGAACACTGAAAACAAATAAAATAATTCAATTTAAAAAAGAGTACTACCATCCTTTAAGAAACGTAGACTCTCAACCTAGGTGAGTTTCTCAGTTCCTTACCCTACTCATACGGGCTCCCTGAGTGTTCCTCAAACAAGATGCTTATCTCCAGCTCCAGTTATTTTCAATAGGTGTCTCTTGTGCCTGGAATGCTGTCCCTCCTCATCACTGCCTTTCCTGGCTTTCTTCACATCACAGCTAAGGGATCACCTTCTGTAATAAGGCTTTCCTAGTCCCTCTAAATGCCTTTACCTTACCTCTAAGGAAATCCTTAATTACACACACACACACACACACACACACATACACGTATATGCACACATATACATATATATACATATATGTATATATAGGTACATTTATATATAGGTATATGTATATGTTGTTCAGTCATTTTCAATTGTGTCTGACTGTGACTCTATCTGGAGTTTTCTTGGCAAAGATACTGGACCGGTTTGCCATTTACTTCTGCAACTCATTTGAGAGATGAGAAACAAATGGAGTTAAGTGACTCACCCACAGTCACACATCTTGTAAGTATCTTAGGCTGGATTAGGAATTAGGTCTTCTTGACTCATATTGTGTAGTATTGTATGTATGTATGTGTATATACGTACACATATACACAAGCATATGTGTATATACGTACACATATACACAAGCATATGTGTATATGCACAATGTATATGTACACACATACATGTGTGTATATTATGCATTTATCTCATTTTTGTACATACGTCTTTGCATGTTGTCTTTGCCCCTCGATTACGAGCTCCTTTAAGTCAGTGACTCTTTTTGCCTTTCTGTGTCATCATCATAGTGCCTACCACATAGAACACATCTTAAAAATGCTTCTTGACTAGTCCCTACCTACATCCAAAGAATGTTGAAAGAATTGATGAGATGGTCTCTGAAAAGTAACATAACATCATCATCGTTGCTGACATTTATGTGACAACTGAAGTTTTACAAAGCCCTTAACATACATTAATTCCTTTATATAAATGCAGATTATGATATTCTGCAATATTATTATAACATGTTGTTATTTGTGTCTTGTTGAAAGGAATATAATCATGTTCCTATAGAACTATTTCTTTTCCAAGGAGGCAGATCACTCTAGTGGCAATAGGGTTGGATTCTGAGTCCGAAGAGCTAGTTTTCAATCCTGGCTGTCTCTTTACCTCTCTGTGTTCCCTCCCAATCTGCCAAAAATTATTTTGTGTCAATTTCATATTCATTTATCAGGAATTAAGAATGACATCGAGTTTGAGAGTCTGGGTGACTTAAAGGATGTTAGTACTCTTGATAGTAATAGGGAAGTTAAAAAGAGAGGAAGGTCTGGAGGGAAAGTCAGACTCAAATGAAAATGACTAAAGATTGTGGCAAGTTTGAAATGCCAAACTGAGAAGTTAGATAGTTACCCAAAACAGAAGGCTTCCATCTCCCCAGACATAGAAAAGACAATCCAAATCTGGTGGCCCTCTGCTTGACTTTTGTTAGTTAGATATGCTGGGCTTTTGCTGGACCCCAATAGGCCTTCATTCACTGACCTCAGGTCTTTGCACCTTGCCATCAGTTTGTAGGCTTGTCTCTTCAGAGCCCTCTCCGCACCATCCTATTTCTAGTCTACTAGAGTGTTTACATACACAGAAATAAATATATAACTACACACACATGCATGTGTGCATATATACACACATATATAAATATATAGAATACACATATAATATGTACCTATAGACATATGTGTATTTGTCCACTTAACGATTAGTTGTGTTTTACATCTACTTCTTAACTTCATAAGTGATAGCTTTGTAACTCAGGGTGGGCTTTAGCTTTCTATGTTGGCCCAATGTTACCCAACAGACATCTCAGAAGTTAAGGCCACTCGTCCAGCTACATTGCTATGAAATTTGAAGTACAAGAATGAGTTCTATATTTCATGATAACGACTGCAGTTCTTTGCAAGTGGGTTTTCTGCTGCCGTGGAAAAGGTCATGAAGCAGCACCAACCAAATAAACATGCTTTCTCTACTGCTTCTGAAATTTTTACTCAAACCCATTTCCTCCACCTGGAATTATATCCTAGAGTGTCCTTAATGTTCACTTCCTATCACACCACTATTTTCTAGCTCCCAGAATTTTAGAATGGAGCAAACAAAGTGTGCTTGTTGGAAGAGCTTTCCAATATGAAACAATTTTTTAAACTGAAAAAATGCTAACTTTAAATCTTTTATTGATCATAACCTCTTATAATTAAGAATCATAAAATTCAAAACAAGTATTTAAAAGAAAACTCAAGAAAAATTCATTCTTTAAATATATACATTTGAATCAAGATTTAAAAACACTTTAATGGTCACATTTCAATTTCTTTATTCTGAATTCTGAATTTAACAAACACTAAAAAAGAGTATTTTGGTATACAAAATAGAACAGGAAAAAAGGATTCTATGCGAAGTTGAGAAAACCTAGTATGTACAGTTTATTTTAATTATATATAATAAATTCAACATTATTTTTCAAATTATCCTGCTTATCTATTTTCTTTATGAACTTCCTTCTATTTTCCTCTATGAATCATTTAAATGCTACAATGACCATCATTTCTTTTTTTTCTTTTTGGCAACATCACCCACTCCATCATCACTCTTAAATTTAAAAAAAAGGCATTGCAATAAAAAAAAATCATAGAGAAACAAAAACAAATTGACTCATTAGCTGTTTCCAAAAACATGTATTTCATTCTGGACCTTGAGTCCCTCAGCCCTCTGTTGGGAGGGAAGAAGCATACTTCCTCCTCAGTCTTTTGGAACTGTGATTGATCATTGCATTTACCAGTGTTCTTAAGTCTTAAAAAGCTGTTTTTTCTTGACATTGTTGTTACTATATAAAATGTTCCCCTGGTACTACTCACTTCACCCTGTATCAGTTCATTCAAGTGTTGTTTTTCTGAAACCATCTCTTTCATTGTTTGATTATAATGTAATAATAATATGCCATAATTTTTTCATCCATTCCCTAATTGATGAGCATTCCCATTGTTTCAAGTTCTTGGCTACACAGTAAGGGTTGCTGTAAATACTTTTGTACACATCTTTTTCCCTCATTTTTGACCACTTTGAGGTACAGTCCTAGTACCTTAGTATCACTAAGTAAGTGCAGTTTGGTGACTTTGGGGGCATAGTTACGAACTGCTTTCCAGAATGGCTGAACCCATTCTCAACCCCAACAACAATGTACCAATGTACCGTATCTTTGAACTCCTCCAACAACAGTCATTTTCCGTTTTTGTTTTCTTTGTCAAACTAATAGGTTGGAGGTGGGTTGTCAGAATTCCTTTTATTTGTACTTCTCTAATTATTTGTGATTTGAATCATTTTTATATGCCTAGTGGTTGGATTTTCTTTCTGTTGGGGAATGGCTGTCATTCTTACTTATTTGAATTATATATATGGCACATGTATTGTATATCAGAACTTTGTCAGAGAAATTTTCTACAAAGATTCCCACTTAAGTGCTTCTACTCTTAATTTTAACAACATTGATTTTGTTTGTGCCAAAACTTGTCAATTTCATGTAGTCAAAACTTTTCATCTTATCTTCTATAATCTTTTCTATCCTTTGCCTGGTCATGAATGCTTCCCCTATCCACAACTGCAGAAGTATTTTCTTCCTTGTTTCTCTGTTTTGTTTATGATATAACATTTGTATCTAGAACATTCAAGAATGCATTAGGAGTTTACTGTGGTATATGGTGTGATATCACAACCTGAATCTAATTTCTGCTAGACTTGTCTCAAGTTTTCCCAAGTTTGTCTAATATTGAATGAATCTTTATCTCAGTAGTTGTACACTGTGAGTATATCTAACGCTGAATTTTGCTTGTTTCATATGCTGTGTGCCTAATCTGTTCCAAAGATGAAATTTTCTACTTTTTTTGGCTAATACCAGTTTTGATACTGATGATTTGATGATTATTGCTTCGTAGTTTAGTTAATCTATCATACTTCTGGAAGCCTTCCTTCACACTTGTTTTCATTAGAAAATGTGAGAATCTTGACTGTCTTTCAGGTGAGTTTTGTTATTCTTTTTTCCTAACCTCCAAACTAAGCCTTTCATAGTTTGATTAGCATAGCACTAAGTAAGTAAATTAATTTAGGTAATATTGTCATTTACATTATATGGATAAGTCCTCAACCATGAGCAATTGATCACTAATTACTTAATCTGCCTTTACTGCCATAAAGAGTATTTTGTAGTTATAGTCACATAGTCCCTGTATATATCATGCTAGGTGGAATCATAATTATTTTATATATTCTGTAGTTATTTTGAATGAAGTACTAAGACTATAGTTTTCTATAGTCTTTCATTACTTTATGTATTTTTGAAAAAAAAGAGTTATAGGGGACAATAGCAGTATATTAGCCCCCAATCAAGGTGTGAGTCATCAAAATTATAGCATTTTAAAACAGCCAAGATAGTAATTAGATGTATATGTAGGAATATAATGTGTAAGAGGTACAGATTTATTACCCCCAGTATAGTCCATTCTTAAAGAATAATGGATTATCCCTCAAGGGAATCTTAAGAGGTCATCTAGTCCAACTATCTCATTTCCCAAATAAGACCCAGAAAGGTGAGAAGCCTTGCTCAAGGTCATGGGAGTAGGGATAGGGAGAGATTTGAACATAGTGCCCCTGAATCCAAACATAGTATGCATATATACATATATACATATATATATGTATATATATATATACATATACATATATATACTCCTTTACATCAAACTGGCATGACTGGGTTAATAAAGTACTTAATAACTCTGTTTGAATATATGACCAATGTTTTAGTGAAGATTTTGATTTATTCACTAATGATGGATTAAGGGGAAATAGAATTAAAATGACACGCTAGGGATTTTTAGATATAAATAGAATTTTCCTGAACATTCACTCAGATTATTGAAGATAATTGGTGAAACGACTTCCATTGAGATTTTTTTTAAAGGAAATAAGTACCTGTGAGTCTAGAGGTAGAGGAATGAACTGAATCACTTCTTAGTCTCTTCTATTTGATTCTATAATTCTTCCATGGGAAGAAGCATTCTAGGAGAAAAGTAATATTTTGTTTTGAAAGGAATATATTTCCTTGTCAGACTTGTTGGTCTTTTCGTAGACAGGTAATTGAAATGTAAAAGAGCTTTTCAAATCCAATTTCCACTTATTTTGTTGTCCATTTTCCTTATTCAGTTTCGATGTCATTTATTATAGCTAAGTTTTGGCAGTGAAAATAGACTTTCATGATTTTTTAGCTTATATTATCCTTCATTTTCCAGTTCTATGCAATAATGTTCTACTAATAGAGCTCTGCATGGAAGGGTTTCAAATACAAATGGTCAGTTGTATTTTTTAAAGTCCCTTAATTTTATGATCATTTCTTAATTATCCACATAAATAAAGGGAAATCACTGAGTAGATTATCCAGTTTCAGTAATCCCAAAATCATTCCTATTTGACTTTAGAAATGCACTTATGATTTTTAAAATATTTTCAATGTATTGATAGTTTTGCTGACTTATTCTTTTCTTTTAAAAAATCTTTGTTATAAAAGATGGCAGGAAGAAGAAGAGAGAGGAAGAGAGAGGGGAAGGGAGGGAGGAAGGGATGGAAGGAGAGGGAGAGAATTAGTAAAAAGGAAGAAATTAAAAATGCAATTAAACACAAAAATAGAATTTCTTAAAATCAATGGGAAATTAATGAATTTAAGAGGGAAAAACCTATATTGAATTGATAAAACAAAGATTTATTTTTTACAAAATAAAATGGATGAAACATTAGTTAATCTCATTATTAAAAAAAAGAAAGGAAAACCAAATTGTGCCTATCAAAAATGAAAAGGGAGAATTTACAACAACTAAGGAAAAAATATTGGAAACTTTTAATAGCCATTTCACCAAATTATGGGCCAATAAAATAACTAATAAAATGAATAATTTCAAGTTACATATATATGTACATATGTATTACCCTGTTATAGTAATTACCTCATTTTAATCCTAGGGCAATATAATGCAATAAAAAAAGCATGATTTTATTACCAAAATACAGTACTCATTTCTGTTTTTAAAAAAGTGAATATTTCCTTAATAGGGCAAATAGTATCTATCTAAAACCAAGAATCTGCATTATATATTACAGAGAAAGGTTAGGAGGTTTTCCAGTAAGATCTTCAGTAAAGCAAGGATATCCATCTGTAACTTGATACAGTTCCAGAAATAACCGGCTTTCCATTATATTACCAGGTAAACTCAATAGGAAAATAAGTTCCATTTAAAATAATTAGAGCATGTATGAAATATTTGAATCCACTTACCAAGACATATGAAGATATTATAAGAATGCAATTATAAAACACTATTAATAGAAATACAGACAGACCCGAGTTATTGGAGACATTAATTGTTCAGTTAGACCATATCAATATAATAAAAATGGCAATGCTACCTAAATTAATTTCCTTAACCAGTACCATACCACTCAAAATTAATGGGCTTATGCTCCTAACAGAAAGAAGGACCCATATATACACAAATATTCACATGGATATTTTTTACTGTAACAAAGATCTGGAAACTGAGGTGGTATCTATTCATTGCATAATCTATGAACAAAGTATGTCAAACAAATGTCATATAATATTATTGCTCCAAAAAGAAATAACAACATGAATAGATTCTGAGAAATCTGGGAAAACAGAATGAGTACAACATTGTACAGAAAGACAACTTTGAAAAACTAAGAACTAGTCAATTCAGTGAGCAACCACAACTCCAGAGGACCACTGATGAAACATTCTGTCCTGGAGGTACAGAATGAAACATGCTTAGACAAGGCCAATATTTGGATTTGTTTCACCTGATGGCTTATTGTTACAAGGGGATTTTGTTTTTTGCCATCACTGTTGATTATTTTAGAGGGAGAGAGCATTTTCAGAAGGGGAGAGATAAGAAAGAAAAAGGAAAAAAGTATTGATGAAACTTCTTTTTTAATTCACAAAAGAGAACAGAAGGGAGTTCACAGGGAGACACAGAGATGTAGAAGAGTTTTTAAACTAAGGTATCAAATGAAATGTATACTTTTTAAAAACAAGCTGTATTAATAAGAATTCATAGTTTCATGAATTCATATATATGAATATGTAATTTTCCTCTTATATATATAATTTATATATATATATATATATATATATATATATATATATATATATATATATATATAATTCACATATAACCCTCTTTTCTGTTCTTTATAGTATATGGAAAAAGTCAAGTTCAAAATAACAAAAAAAAATTGAGGGAAAAAAATGAACAGAATGGTTGAATTGATTCTATGGGTGCTAAAGGGTGGGATAGGGTCTAACAATGTCATTCCTACTAAAGTGGCTTCAGTGACTCCCCATTTTCATTAACATAAACTGCAAACTTCTCTGTTTGGCTTTTAAAATTTTAAATTCTGTTTACAACGCATCTTTCTAGGAGGATTAGACATTAATTCTCCTTCCAGACGCCATACTTCAGTAAAGCTGTCCTATTTGCTGTTTCTCAAGTCTGATTTTCCTTGTCTAACCTCCATACCTTTGCTTGATGTGACCCACATCACAGGAAGGCTTTCCTTCTTGTTGTTGCAACTCTTGAAACCCCTAGTTCCTTTCAAGTTTCCATTCCAATGCCCACCTGCATCAAGAAGCCTATCCTGATTGCTCTTGACCTCCTCCAGCCCCAAATTAGTGTGTTTATTTTGTGTCTACTTATTTGTGACTATGTAATATCCTCCTACTAGAATGAGTTCCTTAAGAACAGAAAAGTATTACTTCTTATTTGTATCTCCAGCATAGCCCTTGGCACATAGCAGGTGCTTAACAAATGCTTGTAGATGGTTTGGTTGGTCTGTACACAAATTGATATAAGATTATTTTTTATGGAAACTAAGTATAAAATAGTTTTTCTCTCCTTACCAACCCACCCCCATTGAGTTCCATAAAGTTTCCAAGGTGAAATCAGGGATGCATTGGCTGTCCATAAACTAAGACATCAAAGTCCAAACAATTTAACCACTGAAGCTTCTTCTGATCCTCCCCTTTCAGCTGAACGGTCTGAAAAGCAGCATTAAAGGTAAGACTGGGTATTAATCTTTCCATCTAGTCTGGGTATCAAGGTTTCTTCCAGGCTCTGTCAGATTAATAGTGTTTTATCTTCAACTAACACTCCCTTTCTTTGAAACCATCTAGACAAGCCACAGGAAGAAGTGGGACTGTGATGTAGCCAAATGGTGACAGATGTGGGGGAGGGAAAATCTTGAGCTGAAGAATAAATTCATAGGCTCATAAATTTAAAGGGGGAAGGTGCCTTAATGGTCATCTGATCCAACTGCAAGAATTTCCCTCTTCTAGACAGATTTTGAATCAGACCTCATCTGTGGTCTTAAATTATGACAGTGTCTCTCTAAGTAATGAAATGACATAAGATGGAAACATTGCATTCCTTGATGTTATTCCAGCAATAATTTTATGTTTAGTTCAATACCTGTGAATGTACAGACACTCCAGAGATAGATCTCCTAGAAGTATTAAGGAATCTTTTCATCAATATGAAATGAGTTAATATCCATCCTCCAAGACCATTTATCATGTAACCCTGGCAGAGGAGTTGGCCTTGGTGACTGAATTTTTTTTCCTGTTTTAATTTGTGGATTTGATTAGTACAGTTCTCCTAATCTCACAGGATTTTGTGTGAGAAAGGACAGATTTAAGGCTGCAGGATTTCGATGTTTATCTAATTTGAAAACCCTGGACATATTGCAAAACAGCACATGGGCTTCCATCTGTTTGCTCTTTCTATGGATCTATTTTCTAAAAAGAAGAAAAAGATTTATTATATAAAAATGCATAGCCTCTAGCTTTGAAGATGTGCCAAGATATCACTCATTTTCCAATTCCTCTATGCTGTAAATCAGATAAATTAAGTACCAGGAGAGTTACGTACTAAGTAACTGAAAGCTCTACCATAAAATATTTAGTAAAAAATAATATTGATACCTTTTTTCTGGATTCTCAAGGAACTCTTCCACACTGAATATTATAACAATGATCATTTAAACATGACACCTTTTACTTCAACCTTTATTTCCTGTGGGTTTTAGATACATATTGTAATTTCTTAAGCATGGAAATGCCTTCTACTCATGCAGGTGGGCAACTGGCCCTTTAGTTAGCATTTTAGAAAGTTGCCTGCTGACACTGAGAGATTGAATGACTTCAATGAAATATATAAAAGAAACATAAATAAATATCTATTAAGAAATAAATAAATATTTATTAAGTGTCTACAGCAGCTATGAATATGCCAGCACAGTTATGAATCATAAAATATAACAGATTCTCCACATGGAAGACAGCAGTAAAACATCTATTCAAGCAACAGAAAGCCAAATCCATCATAGCAACAAAAAAAATCCATAGACAATAACACTGCAGGGGGCACTACCATCCCCAAGCCTTCCCTCTGTTAGACTTCCCACAAACCAACTCCCTTAAACAAATCACAAGCAAGCTCTCCCACTCATTGCTGCCTGGTCTTTCTTTCCCAGCCTGGTCTTTCTTTCCCAGCTCTGAATGCTCTGACTCACTTCCTGTTCCACCTGTTCAGCAAATTCCTCTGACCACAGGCTCCATGTGACTCAGATTTCCATGTGACCCAGGCAGGTATGGTGGATAGAGCACCCGTGCAGGAGTCAGGAGGACCTAAGTTCAAATCTCTCATCAAATACTTAACACTCACTAGCTGTGTGACCTTGGGCAAGTCACTTAACACCAACTGCCTCATCCTGGGTCATCTCCAGTCATCCTGATGAACATCTGGTCACTGGATTCAGATGGCTCTGGAGGAGAAGTGAGGCTGGTGACCTGCACAGCCCTCCCTCACTCAAAACGAAGTCAAATGCAAGTCATGTCATCATTTCCCTAATGGCATAGTCTTCTTTGGCAACAAAGGATGAACACACCATTATAGGCACATAGATACATGGTTTCAGAGACTGGATTTGAACTCAGGTCTCCTAAACTTCAAGCCTGGCTCTCAATTCCCCATGTCAGGTTGCCTCTTGTTTCCTTAGTTGTTAAATATTAGTAAGTTCATGCACGTGTAAAACACATCGAGACTATCTTCACACATTCAATGTGTCTGCCTTTGATTCTGGTCACACCCTGTCAGCTTCAAGATCAAATATCAAACCATTTATTTCGAAGCTCTCAATAATGCCTATCTCCTTTCCAATCTTCTTTCACTTTACTCATCCCCATATACTCTGGAATGGAATGACAATGTACGAAAGTTACTCCATCTCTCCACTCCCTTTGAGTTTCTCCTCATCTGCACCTCATGGCTTCTCTGGTTTCTTTTAGGTCCTAGCTAAAAATCCTGCCTTCTACAGGAAGTCTTTGTGGATCCACTTTAATGCTATATCCTCTTTCCAATTGATTACATCTCTAATTTTTCCTATATATATTTTCTTTGCACATGATTGTTTGCATATCGTCTCTCCCATTCGGCTGGGAGCTCCTCTGAGAAGAGGCATTGTAGTTTTTCTCTTTGTAACCCCAGTGCTTAACACAGTACCTGGCATGTAGTAGGGGCTTAATAAAAATTTAATTCACTAACTGACTGACCTTAGGAGATGCTGGGGTTTTTTGTTTGCCTTTTTATTTCATTCTTACTCTAAAACTCTAAGCAAACTTCTTCCCTAGATTAATTATGCTTTCACAAGCCTTTCATAACAGTGTGTAAAGGCTTCTATACATTCATATTTAAACATTATTAAGAATGTGTGTGGTTGTTATATATAAATTGTTTCTCTTCTAGGACTTGGACAATATAGATATCAGACTAGGTTATAGGTATATTTATAGTTACAAGAAAGGGCATAGTCAGAGACAATGTCTAAAGAGACTGATTGGTTAGCAGAATTTCCCCCTTACCACTTCTCTTCACAATTTATCTGGAAAGAATGATGTGAGAAGTGGGAATTGGGAGGCTGAAAATGTATACCATCAGAAAAGGGCCAGTTACTCTCAGTGTAGATCACTAAGTAATTGCTAGTATTTATCAATTTTTTATAGTACTGTTCCTAAAAACCCCCATTCCCTCTTCTCTTTGTCATTAGTTCTGCTTTTCCTACAACATTGCCCACTTCATCATTTCCTGTACTCCTTGAAATAAATGACAAACTCCTACGCATTTTGCTATAACAGGGAAAATTCTTGGATCTAAAAAATGCCTTTACAGAAACTTGCCCTAAAAAATAAAAAATTAAAAGCCACCACCACAACAAAACCTCAGCAAGCCAAGTACTGTGATATCCACTTATTTGCTGTGGTCCATATGTGAACATCTGGCTGTTTAGGAATAGAAAATGTTTCCCCATCAATGTGAAGGAACTATTTGAGGTTCCACAACAAAATCAACATGCTTTGAGAGAGAGCTCTTCGTAGACCTGAGTTAAGCTGAATCAATTAACTCCTCCCCTCCCCTCTGCCAGCAATCTAGCCTGGAAGAGGGGAGAAGACAATTAAAAGTGGGGAGGCTGAGGTCATCCTCCAGGGTTGTAATTGAGCTCAAATGAGAAAAGAAAAAAAGGAATCAATGGGGAAAAAAAAAGCAGAAGTCTGAGTCATTACCTGATCAGCAGACTCCCTAAAAGTCATTGGCCTGGCTTGTCGGTGAGCGCAGTGAGAGGTTGTAAAACCAGGTACGTAAACCGTGTCTAAGGTCTGCATCAGAGACCTGCTGGTGAAGCAGAGCAGCTGGACGCAAACCCAGTGGCCAACAATGTCCAAGAGGTTGTGGTAGAGACTTGGATTATGCCAAAACTAGCTGACAGCAAGAAAGGAAGTTGTGGAACCCAGTGGACCCTCCCCATTCCCTATGTCAGAGAGATGCTAGTGCCACGGCAGGGGAAGGGAAAGGAATAAGCATATTTAATGCCTACAATGTGCCAGGAAGTGCATTAATATCGTTTCATTTGACCCTCACAACAACCCCGTGTAAGAGGTGCTACTATCATCCCCTTTTTTACATTTGAAGAAACTGAGACAAACAGGAGTTAGGTGACTTACCCAGAGTCATGACAGCTAGGAAGAGTCTGAGGTTGAATTTGAACTAAGTCTTCTTGACTCATGGTCCAACACTATCTGCTGCACCACTTAACCACCCAGGTGATCGGACCTGGTAGCTATGAACCTGAGCGTCTGCAGCTCTCCTCAGTCTTAGCCTCACCCCAGCTGCCTTTTCATTCCTAAGAGTTGCTTTCTGTTTGCATCTGACCTTCTCTTATGAATTTGCCCAAGTTCTTTTCCATTGATAACTATCTCCCCCTGGACAGGAACGTCATCAACCTTTACTCACATTCTTACCTTTGGTTACACACCACTTAAGAGCAAGAGAGGCTGTTGCCCTTCTGCTCTGCCAGATCAACTTTTCTGTCTCTATGATGAATCAACAAACATACTGAGTTCTTCCCTAGACTGAAATGTTCAAATGGATCTGTGATTTCATTAATTCATGAATTCTCTCCAGGGACACAAATCAAGCAGCTTACGCATGTGTGCTCATCTCATGAGACTCTCATCCATGTTCTCCTGGAATTTCACTACAAGTGCTCCACCTGACAAAGTGGAGGCTTCGCTCTACTTCTCTCAACATCCAAAGGCTGCCAATGTGGCACTTGGCTGTCCATCTGTCATCTATTACTCTCACCATGTGACCAATCTATCTTCTCTTTCCATCATACAATTCTTTGATGATTTCCTTTGCCTCCTGTTTTCTTCTGAGTTCCTTATTGGTTAGATAGCACAGCCCCAACTCTCAAACAGCAACACCTATAAAATATTTAAATTGAAAAATGAGTCTTTTGCTATTGTGGAAAGCTTAGGACTGATAAAAGCTTCCCTTCTTTCCAGCTCTGGTCTCAACTAACTATCCTTCTGTATTATCTATCCCTAGATATACATACTGTATGCAAACTTTATGAGGGGGTGACCATTCAGGTGCATTTTGAAATCTGAACAACAGATATTCTTCCACCTTTTAATTTTTCCTGTGTGAATGGATAGACCATATTCCTTTGAGTGATTACAGATGGAGGTCTGCCGTATTCTGGGGTTTGATTCAGTCAATACAACACAGAAGCATCTGGAGAATCTCACCATTCACAAATAATTTCTCATAAATTTGAATTCTTTTCTGGATTTCCTTCGTCATTGTTAAAAATCCCATTGATGTGCATATTCCTCCCTGTTTTACGCCTCCCTCGATTTTTATTATGAGAGGATTACCTTCCTTTCCCTCTTCCTCTGAGTAGAGGTCTGCATCTTTAATTTTGCTGGAAAATTGAGGTTCTGTGAGAATCCCTTCTTCTTGCCAAGGCAAATCCACTACTAGTGGCTTTGATTCCATCATTTCCCTCCCTTGGTCCTTCCCTTTCTCTTTCTGATCTTTTTTTTATCCTTATTCACTGATTCCAAATCCAAATTATTAATATATATATATATTTATAGATATGTCTGTGTGTATAAATACATACATATACATATATATATATATATATATATATATATATATATATATATCCTGCCTTCAAAGAAATAACACTCTATAAGAAGCATAACCACCGACAGTTATGTAAGTAGAAAATAATAACAGCTAGCATTTACATAGCACTTAACTACTACCAAGCAGTGTGCCAAGTGCTTCATAGTTATTATCCCATCTGAAAAAGAATAGAAGGAGTCTTAACAACCCTCTACTTTTTCTTACATATTTTCAAAGTTCATTGAAGGTCCAACTCCTCTGAAAAAGCTTTCCAGGTCTCTCCCAGTTGTTGGTGCCTTCTCACTTTCTCAAATAATCTTTGATTCACTTATCTCCAGATTGCCAACTCATTTTTGTCTGTGTCCCCCATCACCTAACACAATGCTTTACGCATAGCAGGTGCCTCATAAGGTTGGTGGGTTGTTCATGATAGACCCAAGCAACACTTCCATAACTTTTTCAGAATGGGAATGATGAAAAGTTGATGGTGGTGGTTTTCCACATCTGGAGATAGATAAATTGGTCAATTGATTCTAGGGCACTAAGTTGTGCCCCTTGAGGTAGGAACTTCTTTCCCCCTTCTTTGTATCTCCAAGGCTTAGCACAAGTCCTGGCACACAGTAAGTACTTACTCATTGTTAACTTGAGTTGTTGATTGGAGCATCATTAATTTAAGTGTTTGACTAGTGTGTCTCAAGGTAGGGAAATTAAATGAGTCCAAAAAATGATAGGCTGGGAAAATAAACAAAACCAAAGGGATGGAGACTGTATTGATATGAAGAACAAGGCAACTAGATGGCACAGGGGAAAGAGTACCAGCCCTGGAGTCAGAAAGACCTGAGTTCAAATCCAATCTTAGACACTTACTACCTATGTGACCCTAGACAAGTTGCTTAGCCCCATTTGCCTTAATATACATATATATATGTATATGTATATGTAAAGACCAAAAAAGGATATGAAGAACAAATTCAGTAGGAAAAGGAGAATAAAATTTAGAAGTTAATGCATTTGTAGTTAGAAACATAAAATTGTAAGTTCAAAAACTTTGAGGCAGAGAAGTTCTGAACAATAATAAAGTGTAATGTGTATAATGTGTAGCTCTGTTGGTGGGTGGTGGAAATGGAATGGAAATGAAATTTAGTGGAGGCGGCACTTAGGTTATGAGGTCAGAGTCTTACAAATGGATTTCAATATGAATGGCAAAGTCACTAATGATGATAGCTTGGGGAGGGAATTAATGGTATGGAGCAGAGAAGAAACCTGTGAGGCAGGTGTGCATTACCTCTTGGGATCATTTTTATTTGTTTCTTTTCAAAAAAATAAAATAAAATAACTTGATTTGGTACTATATCTCATAATATTAAAACTGTATAATCGTGCATTCAAGCTCAGTTGTTCATTTCCCAGTAATTTCAGTGGTCCACTGAAGCTGGGCAGGGGGTGGGAGTGGGGGTCTTCAAAGTTCCAACAAAAGAAGCAAACTAGCCATTGATGTCAAAACAAAAGATCTTTGAAGGCATTTAACTTGAGAATTCCATGAGAATGGGGAGAATGAATGACAGGATAGGGATATATTCAGATCACACAAGGATCTCTGCAGAAGCAGTAATATTATTTTCATGCCAGAACAGGAGAGGAAGGATCAGTGACTCGGCAAGGGGCTCTAATCAGATCTAGTTCCCAGATTAGGCCAGACTCTTGCAACTCCTTCCAGTTTGGTATGGACATACTTGTGTTCCATTCTGAGTAAATTACATTACTCCTTGATGAGTGAGAAGACCAGCTGTTTTATCAGAACAGGACAGACTCTCACTTGGACATCTCTGATTGGTTTCCTGTATATAACATCATAGCCAGGAAGGTATCAATTGGAAGGATATAACTTAGTACCTTGGAAAGTTCCATGGGAGATTCCAGATAAATTGTGGGGCCGGACATTGCTAGAACAGAGACATCAAGGTTTGGTCTAGAAAAAAAATATCTCACCTTACAAGAAACTCTTTATTTCAAGAAGCAACTCATTTGTCTGATCTCAGATGTACACTAGATTTACATAGTCACTTTTTTCTTTGCACAAAAGATTTTACTGTAAAAGACTGGTTTGAGATGTTCTAATGATCTAGTTCTAACCCTGACCCCATTAGCTCTACTAACCAGGCAAACTGCAACAAAACAAGGCCACAGCAAACTTTGTCCTACTTAAAAGAACAAACATACCAATTTAGGGTTCAGCATGCCCTCTCTGTCTTTTTTAGCTTCATCTGTGATTCCACTGGTAAAGGGAATTGCCTTCCACTTGCCACGCAGAACAGCATCTATCCAACAACTGGATAATCTTATACCATTGCCTGAGACACTCAGAGGATAAACAACTTACCTAGGGTCATGCAGCCAGTATGTGACAAAAAAGAGAACTGAAATTAGGTTGTTCTTATTCCAAGACTAGCTATATACTCTCCCACACTGCCTTTCTCCTACCTTCATTGATGCTTCAGGGAAAACATTACCAGGACAATGGAAAAAAAATAGTCACCCTTTCCAATCTTGTTGCTCTCATTCATTAAGCCTGGCAAATAGAACAACAGGTCACCCAAATTCTGCCAAGAGTAATGAATGGAAAACTGGCAAGAAAGAGAAAGGGCACAGTGTCCAGAGAGAGGGAAGCTGATCTGAGAGTCTGTGTGTTGTTCCTCTGGTAAAGCAAGCTCATTCCTTTGGCTCCAATTTATGCTTTGAATTTATGCTTTGAATAGCAACTCACAGTTCATACATTCCTGGGAGAAAATGAAACAAATGATGCAAGACAAAATCCAAACAAGACGGAAGTCAACCAAAAATCTCCTCAACAACATTTTTTTATCGGATTGTAAATTATAAGCATGTTGGCTGAACCTTCACAGTAATGCTTAGTACAGTTATGGCCTTTTCAAGTGTTTTCATCATAAGTCCAATTTGGGGATGATACGCTTTGGTACAAATAAACAGAACCATACTGCAACTCAAAAATTCAACCAAAACTGGTCTTGTCCTCCCTTCTGGACAGATTTGATAGGTTGTAGTCATAATACTCTGGCAGGAGAAATTAACCCAGAGAAAACAATCAGGAGAAAAGAACATGGCCTTTAAGAATATACAAGGAAAGATTGTGGTGCTCCAGGCAAGAGTTCCAAGAATTATGTCTTCCTTCTTCCAAATGCCGTCAGTACAACTTGTGAAGTGTCTGTCCTTTCCCCAGGACAGAGTTTGGTGTTAACCTCACTTTTCATCAGAAGATTTATTGTTGACTTTTGGTTTCACTTTTTTACATGATCTTTTCCTGTAATATCATATCTCCTTCCCTTCCACACTGAACCCTTGCTTGTTATGAAGGGGAAAATAAATAGCTAAAGCAATCACATCTGACACTGTCCGTACCATTTGGTATCCATAGTCCCTTAACTCTCTACCTCAAAAGTATGTTTTATCATCTGGCCTCTGGGATAAAGATTACATATTATAATTAATCACATTTCTGCTAATTCACTGTTATCTTCTACATTATTTTAGTCATTGTGTATATTATTTTCCTTATTCTATTTCTTCTCTGTGCATTAATCCATACAACTCTTTGCTTATTTCTCTGAATTCTTCAATTTGCTGTTTCTGTAGTTCAATAATATTCCATTATCTTCATATATCAAAAGTCATTGAGCCATTTTTCAATCGATGTGCATTTACTTGTCTCTGCATTTTTTTACTGACACAAAAAGTGCTGCTATAAATATTTTGATACATATGAGGCTTTTCAGGATTTGATCTCATTGGGTTTTCTGTACAATGGTGGGTTCTCATGGGAATTTTAATTACTTTTTTGCATATTTCCAACTTGTTTTTCAGAATAGTTAGGCCAATTCACGGTTTACCAACAATAATGAACTCACATTTTCTTGAGGATTATCAAGCACTTCATACTTCAAACTTGAAATTGTTCTGAGGTTAAAGATATAAAGATACCCTGTGCATGTTTTCCAAAGGGTCCTATGTTATAAGCTAATTAGAAAATGCAGCTCACAAGCATCTTCCTTTAAAGGCTGTTTAGCAGAATGAAGAGTAATTAGATAATTAATTGGTTAATGTAAGGGACACACAGAGCCAAACTGAATAATCCAGGCCAAGGACCTCTAGAAGCAACCATGTTGGCATTTAAAGGGTCTCCTAAAATTCACTTTCACAAAACATTATTTCATCTCCTTAATCAGCAAATATTTATTGAAGGCAGATTAATTGCAAGGCACTGTGTTCAATATCTATACAAAGCTGATGATCACATACTCTTTAATATCAAAGCAAATGGGCCTGTCTTACATATGTCATCCACTCAGCAGTTTCCTATTTTCTGGGTCTGTGTCTATTGTCTCTCTAGAATTGTACACTCATGGCTTCATACACTAAACTAATTTTAGAGTACAGCACCAAAAATTTCCTTTGGGGCATTGTACTCAAGAAATTATTTTAAGTTTAATGCCAACTTCCTAATAGTCCTATTGTCCTACTGAAAGGCAGCTGTGTTGCAGTCAATAGCATACCGAATCTAAAGCCAAAAGACAAGGCCTGGGTCTGTCACTTTCCTTATCCTATCACTTTATGCCCCAGCCTCAGTTTTTCTCATCTGTAAATAAGGATGATCTGTACTGCCTGCCATGAAGAGTTGTTTTGAGGATCAAATGACATAATGTATGTGTTCTGTATGAACATCAACTATCATTGTCAGAGGCAAGTAATGACAGGTCTTCAAACAGCATCGTTCAGGGGGGAAGTCACTGAGTCAGAGAACCACCCTGTGTTCTAATCCCTATTCTATTATTTCTATCATTGTGACTTCAGATAAGTCATTTAAACTCGTTGGGGATGCACAGTTCCTTATCTGTTAAAGGGGAGCTTGGACTATATAATTTCTAAGTCCCCTTTCAGATTTAAATTTATGAATGTGACAACAGTCTTCTTGATGAAAACCCCCTTGGATAAACCCCATGCCAAGCATGGCTGAAGGAATAAAACCCCTAAACTTTTACAACAGTACCCCCTGTCTGTATTCATTAAGACAACTTCCAAATCAACAAGCATTTCCTAAATGCTTACTATGTGTCAAGATCTCTCCCTTTCTTGAGTTTGCCAAGTATCATGACAAGATCCCAAAGCAGCAAATTCCCTAAAAGATTCAAGGGTTAGCCAAAATCAAGGCACCATAGTCACAAGTGTGCTTCAGACTGCAGAATAGATTTGTTGTTGAGTCATATCAGTTGTATCTAACTTTTCATGACTTCGTTTGGGGTTTTCTTAGCTAAGATACTGGAGTGGTTTGGGGCAGCTAGGTGGTGCATTGGGTGGAGTACTAGTGCAGGAGTCAGGAGGACCTGAGTTCAAATCTTACCTCAGATACTTGACACTCACTAGCTATGTGACCTTGGGCAAGTCACTTAACCCCAAGTGCCTCATCCTGGGTCATCTCCAATCATCCTGATGAATATCTGGTCACTGGATTCAGATGGCTCTGGAGGAGAAGTGAGGCTGGTGACCTACACAGTCCTCCCTCACTCAAAACAAAGTCAAATGTAAGTCATGTCATTATTTCTCTAATGGCATGGTCTTCTTCGGAAACAAAGGACGAACATACTGAAGTGATTTGCCCTTTCCTTCCCCAGCTTGTTTTACAGATGAAGAAACTAAGGCAAACAGAGTTAAGTGACTTGCCCAGGGTCACATAGCTATTCCTGGAACATTCCTGATTCCAAGCCTAGTTTTCTCTGCACTGTACCACCTAGATATATGTGAAATGAATTTCTGCAGAGAACGCGTTTCCTAAATGACTCCCAAACACAAACAAAACTATATTCCAACAGAAATATCCCCTCTATAGACTGTGTTGAAAATCATTGTTAAGGAATAATAATCATTCTCATATATTTTGAAATTTATAAAACTTTTTAGCACAACAACCCTGTGAGGCACTCAATACAAGTATTGCTATCATCCCTTTTATATAGATGAGAAAATTGATACATAGAATAAAAAGATTGGCAAAGTACTTTGCAGGTATGACTTGAGACACACACATACACACACACACACACACACACACACACACACATATACTTGATCCTCACAACAATCCTGTGAGATATCATCCTTATTTTACAGATAAGAAAACTGAGGCAAGCAGAAGTGAAGTGACTTGTCCAGGGTCACACAAACTGTAAGTGTCTGGAGCCGTACTTAACCTCATGTCTTCTGTCCCCAGACTCAGTGCCCTATCCACCGCACCACCTAGCTGCTGCTATAGGTTAATACAATGGCCTAACTTAAGGCAGGCCGGATAGAATTGTGATATGTGGGCTGTAAATTATAGAGAGAGCCTTGCTATTCACTTTCCTTTGTGTTAGGCCTGTATCTATATTTTATATAAGCTATATATTTATGCTTGTATTTTATATAATATATACCTATGTTTTATATAAGATATATGCTTTGTACCTATTTTTATATAAGATACATGTTTTATACCTATATTTTATATAAGATATATTTTAGAAATTTCCTAAACCTGGAATTCCCAACTCCACCATTATATATTTTCTTTCTATGTTCACATTTCTCCAGTTTCAGAGCGATTCTTTGGGGACAATTATCTGCTGCAGTGTATAGAACATGAGGTTGGAGTCAGGAAGACCTGAGTTCAAATCTAACCTCAGATACTCACTAGCTACATGCACTGGACCAGTCAGTTAGCCTCTGTTTCCCTCAATTTCTTCATCCATCCTACGTCATCAGGCAGCCTCTCCTTGCCATTGATTTCTCGTATGTTTCTTCCTGTGCCAAGTTGTTGAGGTTCTTGAGACTTTTGGTTGAGGGAAGATATTATCCAAACCCAGGAGATGTTGTAGGAGCTTGAAATGTTGAAAGAACAACGAGGGTTGTTTTTTGACTTGGTGTTGTTGTTGGGGCTTTTGTAAACCCTTCTTTTATAAAAATGAGAAAAGGTCTTTTTTAAAATTTTTACTTCTTTAATTTATGGAATAAAACAAGCATTTCCATAACCTAATATAATAAAAAAGATGACTACACAAGAAATTACAAATCTGCTATGTACAAATTGCTGCTCTTTTTAAATGAGATCTTAAAATTAAAACCTTACTTGAAAGATTTCTCTCATTCCTAGATGTCAAGCAAATCATTGTACTAACCTAGACATCATGTTCTAAAGAATGAGAATCTTAGAAGTCAGTCAGTCCAGCCCTCTCACTTTATAGAAACTGAGACCCAGACAGCTTAGGTGATGTATCTGCTCAATGTTACACAACTAGTAGAGCCACAGACCCTCAGACCCTCTTATTACATAGCCAATACTCTTTCCAATAAGTCATGTAGTTTCCATCATTCAGTGGCCTTAGGAAATATGTTAAGTAAAGTATAATGTCCTGAAAAACCATTATCAGCACCTTATCAACTCCCCCATCTTTAAATCCAAATAAGTTGGACTTTTCTGTGTTAACATTATGAGCTTTATAAGAATTTCTCATAAGAATTTGTGTATCTCCCTAATGAAATTTCTTATTACTATTCCTTTTGGATGAGTTTGACATCATTCTACTAGAAAATATGACTTGCCCTCTAAATCTTAGCTGCACATTTATTATACTTATAATTTTAGATATGCAAAAAATGGGTCCTTGCCACCTGTCATCTCAGCCTTTACTTTATAATTTGTAAATCACTGATCCTTCCATTTTCAGGTTCTTTAGCCAAAAGTGAAGCACCCAGATTAGTTCTGCCAGTTCTCAAATGGATGTTAAATACTGAAATTGGATAATAATAAAGTCTTCTATTTTTCTGCATATAAACTATTTTCCTCAACCTGACATCCATAACTTGAAATCTGGGTAGATATTTTGCACTTAAAGATCTCATTTGCCCATGCTTGCAATAGCTAATAAGCGTTGGAAATAGGATTTGAACCTAAGGCGTTCCTGATTCTAAGCCTAGCCTTCATCCACTCACTATGCCATACTACTTCTTATCCACGATGATATCAGGCAATAGACAAACCAAGCGAAACGTCCCTGACATTTAAGCAGCACAACTGAGAAGTATTCAAGTTGACTGGTTTTCGTGTAAGTGCCCACATGCCATCACCAATTTAGGTCAACATAAATAGACGTGGAAAAGAAATCACACCTGTATAAATACAGAACAAAAACCAAAAGGTACATAGAAAACAAATTCTATTATCCCATGACTCATTAACAAGCTTCTAGTCTAGCGTTTAATTGTGTAATTTCCTCTTCTTGAATGATGCATATCAAAACTAGGCAAGTAAAGCATCCAACATTCCAAAAAGAAAAACTCTGGAAACCCACCCCTTGGTCTTAAAGGCAACACATTTACTTGGTAGGAGAAAGACCTCATACCAATCAACAGGCGTTTACTGAGGTCCCTTGATGTGTCCAATGAAGGAACTGTGTCTAGTCGTCCTGATCTGTATCTGGCTACCAGACCCAGATGGCTCTGGAGGAGAAAGTGAGGCTGGTGACCTTGCACAGCTTCCATCACTATAGTCTACTTTCAAGTCATGACATCAGCTTCCTGATGTCATGGTCCTCTTTGAGAACAAAGGACAGAAAACAAAACCCATGTGTTGGGGGACGCAAGAAAGAGTAAATCCTTTTCCACGTAGGGGACATAAAAACTTATGGGTCTTTTCCCCAAGGAGCTTACCATCTAAACTAAGAAGATTAAAAGTATATGCATTTGAAGTGACAGAATCAAGTAATCAGTTTCAGAGTTCAAAGGATTGTTAGGTGATATCTAGTCCAACCTATTTCACAAAAAAAAATTGTTCCACATGTACCTGCTGAGTGCTAATCCAACCTTTACTTGAATACCTCCAGTGAAGGGGAACTTACTTCTTCAAGAAAGAGTCCATACCCTTGGATAGTTTGATCAGGGATGTACTGCAAGCCAACTCAGATGTGTTTGTGAGAGATGATTGTTAAATTTTCGGTGTGAGCATTTATGCCTTGAAAATAGCAACTACTACAAATCAGGTTTTTATTTCTTATTTTGTATATTGTTTAAGTCTAGATTTAAGAAAATGATGGAGAAAATATTGACAATGCAGATTAATTTTAAGAGTGCATCCTGCTTATCTTTTATTTTTCCTCTGAGAGTTGGTTGTTAAACATTTACCAGCATGCCCCTTTTAAATTCTTAGAAAGCTTTTTCTTCTATCAACCCTAAACTTGCCTCATCGCAGTTTCTACCTATTGCTCTTTAACTCTGCCCTCTGGGAGTAAACTGAACAAGTAATTTCTCTTCCAAATGATAGCCCTTCAAATGGGCAGCGATAAAGTTTCTCCTAAATCTTCTGTTCTCTAAATTTTATACATTCCCAATGCTTCTCATGTGACATGAACTTGAGATCCTTCCAGGGAGGGGGAACCATGGCCTTGAGGCCACATGTGATCTTCTAGGTCCTCAGGTGCAAACTTTTGACTGACCAAGTTTTACAAAACAAATCCTTTTATTAAGGGGATTTGTTTTATGAATTTGGGATTCAATCAAAGGGCTGCGCTTGAGGACCTAGAGTGCTACATGTGGCCTTGAGGCCACAGGTTTCCCACCCCTGTCATCCAGGTTACCCCTCTTTAGGTATTCTTCAGTCCTTCCTAAAATCTGAACTAAATACTATATTCCATGTGGTCTACCTAGGGCAGGCTATTGTAAGACTACAAGTTCCTTGTTCCTGGAAGTTATTCCTCTCTTAATATAGTACAAATTTGTATTAGTTTACATGGTTACCATACCAAACTGTTGATGTGCATTGAGCTTATAGCCCACTAAAATCTCCATATTTGTTTTTTCAAACTGGTCTTCAGCCATGACTCCCTCATCCCACATTTCTGAAGGTGTGTGTGAATGTTAAGATTAGATATGTATACTTATTACATTTTAAAATTTTATTTTATTCTAAATTTAAGAAAACAAGCATTTCCATAACACAGTAGAATTTTTAAAAAGATGATTGTTCATGAAACTGCAAGTCTATTATGTATTCTTTTTAAATATAAAGTATATAGTAAAGTTTATATTAGTAAATATATAGTAATTTTCTCTTTTTTTCTTTTTTTCTTCCTCCCCCTCCCTAGAGATGACTATCATTAGACCTAAATGTGTGTGTATGTAAAATCATCCTATGCATACTTCTATTTATCAGTTCTTTCTTTGGATGCAGATATCTTCCTTCATGTGTCCTTTGTATTTAATTTAAGTATTTATAATAGTCAAAATGGCTTAGTCACTTAAAGTTGTTCTTAAAACAATATGGCTAATGTTAATGTATACAACATTCTCCTGGTTCTGCTCTTTTCACTCTTGCATGCAAGTCTATGCGTGTTTTTCTAAGACCTTCAAACTCACCATTTCTTACAGCACAGTAGTATTCCATCACAATCATAAACCCCAATCTGTTCAGTCAGTCTCCATCTGACAGGCATCCCCACAATTTCTAGTTCTTTGTCACCACAGAGAGATTTCTAATAAATATTCCCGTATTGAACTGAACCCAGTGTTGTAGCTTTTTTAAAAATTATTTTGAATGCTACAATCCTATGTATATAACTTTATCTCCCAGTATTGTAACATCTGCCATCTATACTTTTTTTTTTCTTTTCTTTGATAATATTTAGTAGCAAAGACCTAAGCCTATTCACTAAGAGGTTCACTTACTGGAAATCTCTTTCCAGACAGACATTTAACCAATAATGACCTTTTTGTGCATCCTGCTGCACGACACACTCTGAAACCATCCAATTATACTCTCATATAACCTACATCTCTCCCTCTTTTCCACTAGAATAACCTGAAAAATCTTAGCAACTGCTTTGAAAAACCCTATCAGCAGGATTTCCCCAATCTATCAGTTCAGTGACTCGGTGGAGAAAGGAAATAAATTTACTCTGCCAATGAAAAACTATGTTGTTCAGTCATTTTCAGTTATTCAGTTGACAAAATATACTAGAGCAGTTTGCCATTTCCTTCTTCAGGTCATTTTACAGAGGAGGAAACTGAGGCGGCCAGAGTTAAGTGACTTGCCCAGAGTCACACAGCTAGTAAATGTTTGAAGCCAGATTTGAACTCACAGAGACAAGTCTTCCTGAGTTCAGGCCCAGCATTCTGTCTGGTACACCACCTCACTTCCTATGAACAAAACTATTCCTTAATTAATAGATGATATAATAGACAGTGTGGTCTAGCAGAAAGAGCCTTAGTATTTAGATTAGTTTAGATTGTAGTAGTATTTAGTATTTAGATTGGTTTAGAGTCACAGCTCAGCTACTTGGAATTGTAGACCAAGAGTTGGAAGGGACCTTAGAGGTCATCTAGTCCAATCAGAAGAATTTTATAGATGGCAACACTGAGACCCAGAGAGATTAAATGCCCTGCCCACATTCACCAGGGTAAGACAACCAGGATCAGACTCCAAGTCCTCTGCCCCCAAGTTCAGCATTCTTTCAACTATACCACTTAATAGTTCTGTGACTTTGGACAAGTTGCATACCCTCCCCAAGCCTCAGTTTCTTTGCCTATAAAATGATAGTATTATGCTACCTAGCTGAGAATTTGCTACTTTGAATGTTTCTAAAAACCACTTTGTCATTATAGAGAACTACCTTCTGTCAGCTAGGTGGCACAATAGGGCACTGAGCTGGAAGTCTGGACCTGAATTCAAACCTGGCCTCAGATTTTTACTAGCTGTGTGACCCTGAGCAAGTCACTAAACCTCTGTTTGCCTCAGTTTACTCATCTGCAAAATGAGATTAAAAATAGCACCTACCTCACATAGTCATTGTGAGGACCAAATGAGATAATATTTGTAAAGTGCTTTGCAAACTTTGAAGCACCACATAAATGCTAACTAGTAAGAGTAGTAGTATTATTAGTAATGTTATCTAATAGTAGTAGTATTTAATATATGATAAATCCTTGTTAAATAAAAGGGAAAAATGTCTTATTGCACTTCAGTCTAGCACAAGGCAGCTAAGTAGCAAAAGTACTGACTTGGAAACCAGAAAAAAATCATTGTGAGTCTCAACTCTTATACTTAACTAATTATATAGCCCTTGGCAAATCAATTAACCTCTTTGAGTCTCAACTTCTTCATCTCTAAAATGGGAGTATTAATATTTACACTATCTTTCTCATAGTGTTGTTGGCGGGAAAGTATTCTGAAGTCTTTGAAATAATATATAAATGTAATTTGATGACATACTTGTTCCCACAAGCTCCCAAAACAACCAGGCTGTAGTTCTGCTTTATGTCTCTATAGATCCTTAAGGCAGCTGGTTGGTGCAATAGACAGAGTTACCAGGCGTGGAGTCAAAAAGACCTGAATTCAGATTCCTCTTCAGATCCTTTCTGGCTCTGTGACCCTGGGCAAGTGATCTAACTTGTTTGCCCCAATTTCCTCAGCTGTGAAATGGGGATAGCAATAGCACCTCCCTCTCAGGGTTGCGATAAGGATCAAATGAGATAACTGTAAAGTGTTTTTAGCACAGTGACTGGTAAATAGTGAAACCTACATAAATATTAACTATTAGCAGTATTAATATCAATAGTAGTAATTTGTGGTTCAAAATGAAATAAGAAACTTTTTTTACTCTCTCCTTTGTTCCTAGTGTTAAACATACATCATTTTTTAATCCTTTTAAAACTCATAAAACCGTGATCTTTTCAGAGAATTGCTAATCAGAAAGAAAAGAAAGCTTGTGGTAGCAGAAAAGGAAATGGGACATGGAGCCTCCAGAAAAAAATAAAAGAATGAGAGAATTAGGAGGATGGTCCAAAATCAAAAAGTATATCTAAAAGTTTATCCTGGAAGATAGCTGTAGACATCTATAGAATCTTTGCCCAAGAATTCTAAAAGTTGCTGGCCCTGTTATTTATTTCCTACAGCTATCTCTCCACATTGCTGGAGGTCCTGCTTCCAGGGTAGTGGGTAGAGAGTGGTGTGTCCATTGTGTCCATTCTGAATGCATTTTTCCATAGAGAAACATCACTATAAGTTTTTTGATTCTGAATTTCTATAAGATAGCACTAAACTTCAGGTGCAGATGCCTGTGGGCTGGCATGCAAACCCTACTCTATTGTTTCTATGAGAGAATGCCTTCTTAATTTTGAACAACTAGCTTACAAATGAACTTTCTCTCCTTCTTCAAGCCTTTCCTTCCTCCTAACGTCACTATCTCTGTTAAGGGTATCTTGTCTTTCAAGGATCCATGTTGGTTACCTCAGGATTATTTTTAACATGGCCCAGTGCTCTTTTCTTTTAACCTATTGGCTGCCAAGTTTCTCTGATTCGACCTTCACAGGTATCTTCACAAAAATCTCTTGGATCAATCTTCTTTTCATTCACACCACCATTAGAATGTGAACTCATTGACTGTAAAAACCAGGTTTTTGCTTTTCTTTGTATCTGCTGGCTTATTTCAGTGCTGGAACATAGTAGGTAGTCAATAAACATTTATTAAACATATCTATGTGCTGAACACTGAATATACAAAAAGAGGGGAAAAGTAGTCTCTGTCTTCAAGGATCTCATAATCTAATTATAAATACTTATTGACTTGACTTGAATAGAATAGAATGAAGACAAAGTTGGAAAACATTTGATGATTTTCCCCCACACCTTTGAATAACTCTACAATAGGAAAATGTATCTCTGCTTAACTGATTGCATCTTATTCCCTTCATGGTAATTTCTACCATCCTACCAATAAATAACCTCCAAATGAGTTTATGTCATTTATTATCAGTATTCCGTGGTTCGTGATATTTACTGCTTTGTTTACATCTATACTGCCAGGATACAAGCTGTTATTAAGGACTGTGTTGGAATACAGCATGTTTAGTGGCTCTATCACGTTAATCTCAGTTTTTATAACAACACTATTTTTATCATAGGGATATAAAAACAATTGATAGCCTTCTTTTAAGGTAGAATACTCAACAGTTAAATATTTCCTCAGTTACCTAATCTTCCTCTGTAAGTAATAGTTAAACTAGAAATCCTTATTTAAATGTTATTTTATCATACATGAAAATGCACATATTTTTTTCTTGTAGTGAGTAAATCATCATTCTATTGCCCTGTGCGATGCTTGTCAATCAAATGTTTACCCTATTGGAAGATTGTCAATTCATTCATTCATTTCCAGTTCATTCATTTCTCTAGGGATCTGGGTTATTCATAATGCAGAAAATGAAGTCTTCTTGTTTTAACAATTGGGTTATCATCAAGCCTAGATAACATCTTTCTGGACCCCACATAATTAGAACTCAGAAATAAATCCATTAAGCTATTCCATGAACACAGCACAATCAATTCTTCTGAAGCTGACTTGGGAAAATGTTGGTGCTTTAGTGTGTCAAGTGTGTTAAGAAATGTCTATGGACTCAGATATGAGCAGATTGAGTTTTGAATTCCTTGGATATCGTCTTCTCCATTAAAACCCAAGTGTAGAATATAAGCTCCAGTAGAGAGTGACTTTTACTTCCTTAGCATCCCCAGTTCCTAAATGTGTATTGAATTGAGTCAGTTGAATAGCACAGTTCCAAGTTGAGAAGATGGACCAGCCTCCTTGTCAAACCAGAAAGAAACCACACCCTTAAACAAGGATTCTTAACCTTTCTTGGAAACATTGACCCCCTTAGCAGTCTTGTGAAGCCTATGGACCCCTTCTCAGAATAATGTTTTTAAATGCATAAAATATATACAATTAAAAAGAAAACCAATTTTTTTGATCTGTAATTTTCCCCATCCAAGCTCACAGGACCCTTGAAATCAAGGGATTCCTGGATGTCTGGCAGAGATGTGTTGTAGCCAACTCTACTTAGTGCCTGATAAATTTTCAGTATGAGCATTTGCACCTCTAAAGTTAGCAATTAGGGCTCGATTTTGGTCAGTCAGTCTGTTGTTGTCCTTCATTCTTGAAGAGGACCAAAATGACATCACCATGATAAAGTGAAGTTTTATTGTGTCCAGCTGTGGCTGAGCAGACCAGTATGAGCTCGGAATGCTCTATCACAGACTGGGCACAGAGAGTCCATGTGAACATTTGGGATGGTTACTCCAAATTTGCGCATACTATGTTTCCTTTGTGCTGTTTCAATTCTGCTTTGCTCTAAGAGCACAGCACCCTTTCTGATGTAGGCATGCCATGCTGAGTGGTCCTGTACCAGTGTCTCCCATGTCACACAATCAAATCCAAAGTTCTTGAGGGTGTCCTTGTATCGCTTCTTCTGGTTGCCATGTGATCACCTGCCCCATGTGAGTTCTCCATAAAATAGTCTTTTTGGCAAGCATACATTTTGTATTCAAACAATGTGTCCAGTCCATTGGAGATGCGCTCTCTGAAGCATACTTTGAATGTTTGGCAGTTTAGTTCAAGTAAGGACCTCAATGTACCTTATCCTACGAGGTGATCTTCAGAATCTTCCTAAGACAGTTCAATTGGAAGCAATTCAGTTTCCTGGCATAGCATTGGTAAGTTGTCTATGTTTCACAGGCATACAACAATGATGTCAGCATTGTAGGCCTTCAGTTTAATACCTCGTGTCTCCCAAACTTTTCTTTGGAGACTCCCAAACACTGAGCTAGCTCTGGCAATGAGTGCGTCAATCTCATTTTCAATGTGTACATCCCTGAAAAGTAGACTAACAAGGTAAGTGAACTTATCCACAGAATTTAAAACTTCTCCATTTGTTGTAACCAATGATTCCACACATGAATGGTGTGGTGGTGGCTGATGGAGCACCTGTGTTTCCTTGGCCAAAATTAGCACAGACAGCAGAGAATTGATCCATACTTGGTTCAGAGGATGCAATGAGTACACAATCATCTGCAAACAGAAAATAATGCACCAACACTCCCTCTACTTTGGTCTTGGCTTGTAGCCTTTTCAAATTGAAGAACTTACTGTCAGGACAGTAGTTGACCTTGATCCTGTATTCATCCTCATGGAAAGCACTTGACAAAGTGATTGAAAACATCATGCTGAAAAGCATGGGAGCAAGCACACAGCCCTATTTCACTCCATTGGTGACTGGGAAGGCACAAGAGTGTTGTCCACTATCTAGAACCTGGTCAAACACGCCATCGTGAAATTGAAGTACAATACTGATGAACTTCTCTGAGGAACCAAATTTTGTTCTGACCTGGATGAGAAAATGCAGTGCTGTACACCAAATCTCTGAAAGCTGCCCATTCTTTTTCTGCCCCACCCTTGCCAACTGTGTGTTGACTCAACTTTCCCTCCAAGTTAGCAACAAACTCTTCATGTTCATAGAAGAGTTCTAATTTGTTGACATTAATTCTTCTGGTAGACATTTTGTCTTGAAGGTGGCACTTTTGATGAATGCAAATATTTAGCTTGGAAAGGATAAGTCTATCATCAGTCCAGCAATCTGAACCACACATTGCCTTTGTCACTCTCATATCTTGTCTGTCTCTTCTCCTTACAATCATATAGTCTATTAAAGGCCAATGTTTGCTACATGTGTGTTTCCATGAAGTTTTATTGTGGATAGGTAAACGGAAAACAGTGTTGGTGATGAGAAGCATGTGATACACAAGTCTTCAGCAGTAAATGATCACTGCTGTTGCTGTTTCCAACTCCATCCTCCCTAGGACTCCCTGCCAAGTCTGGTAGTCTGAGCCTACTCTAGCATTAAAGTCACCTAGAATTACAAGTTTGTCCTCTTTTGGCACATTGACAATAAAGGTCCCTAGGTCTTCATAAAATTTTTCTTTGACATCATCAGGGTTTGTCATGGTGGGAGCATAGGCACTGATGATGGTGGCATGATGTTTTCCTGCAAGTAGCAATCACATTGTCATGAGCCTATCATTCACTCCTTTTGGCAGGCGTACCAGTTTGCTGATTAGATTAGTTTTGATTGCAAAACCTACGCCAGCTTCATGGTGCTCCCCTGCACTGTGGCCATTCTATAAAAATGTGTATCCAGCTCCAACTATAGTAATTTGGCCTTCATTTGCCAGCCTTATTTCCCTCAGGGCTGCTATTTGGATGTGATACCTGTTGAGTTCTCTAGCAGCAAGAGTTATTCATCTTTCAGGTCTACTGGATTTTGTATTGTCTTTAAGTATGTGCGCATTCTATGTGCTGATGGTGAGTGGAATCATCATTGCAGATGTTTTTGTACATTTTGTGCATTTCTTTGTGTTTCAGCCATAGAGTGGGATTGCCCACCTGCTGTGGTAATCAGGCCACAGCACTTACAACAGCTTACCACTGTTGGGTAAGCAGACCATTTTTAGGGCACCTTTTCTAGCCCCTTCTTCACACCAGGCGGTGAGCAGTGCAATCCTTAAAAGGCTGCTCTGACACCCAGGAGGCTGCCGAGTCCCACTGCTGCTTCCAGTGAAAAACAACCCTATGACCTGGCACCTGGCCACCTGTGTGCAGGGTTGTGACTACAGTTCCCGGTGTGTTCACACCTGCTGCTTCATCACTTGCCTGTCGCCATAGGACTTTGAGGCATAATAGTAAAATGGTATGGGTGATATCTTTTGATTTGTGAGTAAATTGGATTTAAGTGAGGCAGAGCTATACAAAACCATCAGCCTCGCTCTCTCCTCCAATCGTTGTAGTCCAGTGGCAGGACAGAGTCAAGACAATTGGCAGTGGCCCAGAATGCAGTGGATGAGCTTGGCATCTTCGGCATCTAACCAAGCTCTGAGTGCTCCTCATGTCCTGCTTCAGCTGACCCTTGGAACCAATTGTTCTCATCTGCCCATTCCACCAGGGAAAGTTTTCTCATGCTTGGGTAGACACCCCCCTAACTCACCAATGGGTTTGAAATCCCTTGGTTGCCCTCAACCTGGTTTGGCCCATCAGTTGAAATGATTTACAAGGGCATGGCTGCTGTGCATGTTGCAGTTTCTTGGAGCCACAGGTGAGAGTTGAGTGGAACAGGTGGACATCAAAGACAGAAAGAACCCTGAAAAGGGCTGGACAGCCATCACACTAAAGGTACTGGTCCTCCCTGAACACCCAAGCTATTTTGTTGATTGTCTGAAATTATAAAAGTATTGGAGAAAATGCCACCAAAGCAGATTAAACTTAAAAGTGCATTGTATGCATTTTTCCCCCAGGCTGGGTTGTTAACTGTTTACCAGCATACCACTGATGAGAACTCCTGACCTAAAGGTATTTAAACCTTTAACACCTCAATTCCCACCCTGCCCCCATCTCTAGGTTGGTAGTTGTCTCACATCATCCACTCCACATGCTTTGTTTCCCTCCCTGACTTCTCACCAGGCACTTTGCTGCTCGGTTCATACCCTCTGTACCACCTCCTCTTTCCAGCTGTGCATCTATATTTAAATCAGCTCTGTCGGTACACTCCTCCCTCACTTAAATCCAATTCACTTGCATGTCATGGCATCACCTCCCTGATATCATGGTCCTCTTCCAAAATGAAAGACCAACAACAATAACTCACCATCCTGATAACTTTCCAAACCACAATAGCCCTCCCTGACCATTGCTTTCTATGTATTATCTCCCCCTATTAAAATATAGGTTCTTTGAGGACAATTGCCTTCATCTTTTTATCTGCATCCCTAACATTTAGCAGAATAGTTGGTGCATAATAAGTGCTTAATAACTGCTTTTTTCATTCATTCCACAAACCTTCCTAGGCCAGAGCATTTCCAATCCATTGCCCGCACCAATACCCTACTTGCCAGTATCTCATTCCTGAGTAATCTAGATATCTAGAGGTAGAATGTTTCTCTCTGTTACCATTCAGTTCCATGATATACTATGTGCTTGATGTAAGAAAAAGTAGAAAGTGATGCCTTGGGATCTTCCTCATTCTTTGAGTTCAAGCTGGGTGACCTTTTGTTCTCTGTACTATAAAGGGGATTCTCTGTCGGGTATGGGTTGGTCTAGTTAGCTTCTGAGGCCCCTTCCAAATTTGGTATTCTGGGATTTATTCTTCCTACTCCATCACTACCCTGCATGCCTTGAATGAACTACTTGCTTGCCACTGATTCAGAATCCCTCTTTGTCTTCAAGATGGAGCTTAAGTATCAATCATCTTCTGTGCTGTGAATATTCATCTGCTTTGGTACATGTGGCAAACTGGTTAATTTACTCAAAATAACAGGTTGTACCTTGAAATAGACAAAATTGTATAAGCAAGTCCATAGAGACCTACCTCAAATGGAGACTAAATGTTTTTTTCATATTGCATATTCTTCCTGAATAGCTAAAACATATTTTAAAAAAAATCAGGAGTGAAATCTCTGAATTCTACCCTGTTAAGCAATTTTGTTATTGTCTAATCATATTTTAATCATGTCTGACTCTTTATGACCCCTTTTGGGTTTTCTTGGCAAAAATACTGGAGTGGTTTGCCATTTCCTTCCTCAGCTCATTTTACAGATGAGGAAACTGAGGCAAACACAGTTAAGTGACTTGTCCAGGATTATATAGCTAATAAATGTCTGAGGCCAGATTTGAACTCAGGTTTCCTAACTCCAGGCTCAGAACTCTATCCACTGAGCCACCTAGCATGGTTGAAAAATATCACTTGGATTAAAATTTTAAAAAAACACTAGTTGATTGGTAGTACTCCAAGAGCAGCCTCTAATAGCACACTAGCAGTCTAGGGCCCATGATGTTCCATAAGGAATAAGTGATGCTCCATAGGGCTGGCCCTGTACCCAGTGCTATTAAACATTTTCCCAATGGCTTGATTGTAGCCTAGAGAATATGCTCATTATATTCCTGAAAGCCAACTTCAAATTTATAAAAGGGAAGGGAGTGGTAAAGAATAGCAGTGCCCACTCAGCAATAGCAGTTGACAAAATTTAATTGTTACTCACAAGGGGAGGAAGAGAATAGATGCCAATGAGATACAGTCTCAGTATATGGCCTCCATTGCCCTTAATCTGAGAAAAGCTCTGAGGGGAGCTCACAGTGGAGGGGCTTTGGATAGGCCCAAAGCTCCTCAGGGCCCAGACTTATATACAGTTTGGGAAAGAGAGCTGACATGGCAGTGATAAGAGACGGGCCTTGGTAGAAGAGTAATCTGGTCCAGTGAAATGAGGATATCTTCTGAATTGCCCAATAAGGAAGGAAGAATGAGAGTCAGTGACCCAGAAAATGTAATTTTAACTCATACAATTAAGAGTTTGGGAGCAGGGTGAGGGTAGTCGTGTGAAATCTCCAAATTTATTGAGCCTTCCCATACATGCATCCTAGAGAGGGGTTGCTGTGTTTATCCTTCATTCTCCAAGAGGACCATGACATCAAGGTGATGACATGACTTGCAATTGACTTTGATTTGAGTAGGGGAGGGCTGTGCAAGGGCACCAAATTCACAGGAATGGAGAAGGGAGAGATCAGTGGAATTCACCAAGGCAACAGCAAATTGGAGAAGTGGTAAGCAAGAAAAACAAGTAATAGAACGTTCTACTAGGAATCAGAGGACCTGGGTTTTAGTCCTGATTCTTAACCCTTTTTTTTGTAATTGTTGCTTTAATCATTTTTAGTCACATCCAACTCTTCATGACCCCTTTGGGGGTTTTCTTGGCAAAGATGCTGGAGTGGTTTGCTATTTCCTTCTCCAACTTATTTTACAGATGAGGAAACTGAGGCAAATGACTTGTCCAGGGTCACAGAACTAGTGTCCAGGATCAGATTCAAACCCGGTCTTCCTGACTCCAAGCCTGGCACTTAATCCACGGCACTGCCTCTTGCCCCATGTAACCCTCGGCAAGTTATTTAACCTCTGTATCTCAGTTTCCCTGTCTTAAAAAAACAATGAAATTGCCCTAGATGATTTCTGAGGTTTTATTTCTAAAAGTACTTAATTCTATAAGAGCTAATTCAGGATAATGCACTTAATGGGGGGAAAAAAGGAAACTGAGTAGCTAAGAAAGCTCATTAAAAACATTTATTGAACAAGAAGGATTTATTGTGCAGGATCTGGGAAAGGGGAAAATAGAAAGGGAAAAAGAAGGCAATGCCAGAGAACTTTTTAATTTTTTTCATAGAAAGCCCTGTCCAAGAGAAAGAAATGATCTAAAGAGTTTACTGGCCAGCAAGCTGAGCTGAGTTAGCATTGATGGAAAATGAGGCAGAAATGGAAATATAGCACATAGAGAAAAAAGGTAACATGCTTAGTAGGCAAGTTATCAGGACCACAGATTTGGAAGTGGAAGAGGTCAGAGAGGTCCCCTAATGAAAACCCTGTAATTTAAGTTGTTGTTGTTTGAGTAATAAAGTGATCATTTCTATTATAAAGTTGGGAGAAGGCACTAGTGAATTAAAGAGACTTGACCTTGAATTCTAACCCTGTCCCTCACAACCCTCTGGTGCCATCTAGGGTTCTTAGAATCCCTAGCTTCCTCCAAGGCCCAGATCATTAGCCACAGCCTATAGCTCCTTCTCCATATTCTCTGGTTGTTTATACCTTTTCCCTTTTCCTTAATATATATAAATGTATTCGTTTATTTACTTATTTGGGGCAGGTTGGATGGTGCGGTGCATAGAGTGCTAGGCTTCCAATTAGAAAGACCTAAATTCAAATCTGACCTCCAGGAGCGGCTATCTATGACCCTGACCAAGTCACTTAACTTCTGTTAACTCTAACTCTAAAATGAGGATGATAACAGCTGCTATCTTGCAGAGCTATTGTGAAGATGAGTGCCTAGAACAGTGCCTGGCACACAGAGGGGCTATATATTATTATTATATTAGCAGCTTTTTCGCTTTCCTACCTCCTCCCGCCTTATTTATATCCTCCCCACAGACTATAAACTCCTTGAGGGCTGGGGAACTCCTTTACAAATACTATCTCATCTGGTCCAACAACCCTAGGAAGTAAGGGCAATTGCTATTCCAGTTTTACAGTAGAGAAAACTGAGGCAAACGAAGGTTAAATGACCAGGGTCACACAGCTTAGGCCACATTTGAACTGTCTCGTCATTTCCCACCCAGCTGAAGTCCTCTGGACTGCTCCCTCATCCAGGACTGCTTGCCTACCTTCTCTGCCTCTTACCCAATTTCAACTGCCTTTTTTGTTTAGTCTTCCTCCCTTTAAAATAAAAACTCCTTGAAGGCAGGGACTGTCTTCCTTTTTGCTCCTATTTGTAATCTCAGTGCTTAGTGTGCTAAGCATTTATTTACTATGTGCCTGGAACATAGTAAGTGCTTAATAAATGTTGGTTTACTTATTGACCTGAAGTCTTCCTGACTCCAGACCCAGGAATATCTACTTTATAACCTCGCTGCCATAGAGAATTTTTAAAATCTTTGTGTGACTGGAACCTAGCGGAATTGTCTGCCACATGGTAGGTGCTTAATAAATGTTTATTGCATCAGGCTTCAATTTTGTCATCAGCAAAGTGGTAACGAGGTCTATAGTTTCTTGCAGCTCTAGATCCTGATGGTAGAGTTACTGCTGTTTTGTTTTGTTTTTTTAAACAGTATGCCACCAAAGAGCTACAAAATGTGATATAGTTTATTAAATAGTCCCTAGAAACAAATCCAAAAGGGAATAGAGATTATTCAATCTAGAGGAAATTTTAGCTATATGTACCCATTGTATTACTCAGAGCAGGGCATGGGTGGGGGGGCAGGATAGAGCATATTGGTACAGTGATTTTTCCCAAGGTTGGCACAGTACCTTAGACACTTAGTAGGTTCTTGGTAAATTTTTATTGACTGAATGGATTGCCTGATTATTTTCCTCTAGGGAAATTGGCCAAGGACCCTCTCAAGAAATCTAACCTTGAAACATCTAATGCAACCCAAATGCTTAAAGGCAGTCACAGAACGAGCAGTTGATGATTTTTGTGCTTGCCACAGTCCATTAAATTGATGGCAGGAAGTAAAAATCCCATAAAGGCATTCAGGTGACACCGGTACCCATGGTGAGAGGCAAAGTGCTACAATGGAAAGAATCATGGGTCAGGAGTCAGAGTTTTCATGATTCAAAGAGTGACTCTGCTACTTGCTACCGGTCTGATCTTGCACACACAAATCAAAGTCTCTCTGGGCCTCAGTTTCCTCTTCTGAAAAATGAAGTATTGACTAGATGACCCAGAAGTCTCCTTCCAGCTCTACACCTAAAATACTACGAATAGAGAAAACAAAGAATAAACACCACAGAATTCTAAGATGATAGCATGGTATGGACTGCCTAAATACATTTTTTTTTTTGCCCAAATGATGTAATCTGATTATCTACATTGATCAAACTAGTCAAAGAAATGCCAAATCTCTGGCTTTGTATATGTTGTGAAGAGATAGACTAAGTGTCTTTAGTCTTGGAAGGAAAAATGGGATCCTTTACCCAGTGTTTTATGCTGGCCCTGACTCAGCCGGGTAGTCGAAATTCTACTTTGGAACAAAACGAGACACTTGTACCTCATTCAACGGTTAACAAAGGTTATCACAATACTTAAGCACTGCAGGAGAAGGCTATTCAACAAGCCTTGAATATTGTTGATTCAACTGAGTAAAGCCCCTTTTTAAGTTGCCCATTTGAATTCACCAGCCAAGCATCAGTGAGGGGGGTCTAGAGCTATTTGGTACTTATGTGACTAAGAAGTGATGACAACAGCCTGAGCCTTTACTCTTCTGAGTTTATAAAGCCTTGGGAATGGTGTCAATACATTTGAAGAAAAAATTATCCTAACTTTCCCCAGAGCAGGAGTTAAGATACTACTTCTCCCACATCAGGCAATAAATACAGTTTGAACTGGTGGCTCCTTCTTAAATGGGAGTCCATTGTTTGAAAACACAGTCAAATAAACAGTTTGGGAAAAATTCTGAAAAATATAAATTAATGTTTTTTCCCTTTAAAAAATATTCATAGAAGGGTTATTGACTAGCAATAATCCTTAAATACTTCAAGATAGATTTTCTGAGCTACCTTCCAATTCTTGGTCTTCTGGATCATTCAGTTCAATTCAATTTAATTATAATTTATTGAGCACTTAGTGGGAGGTCTGGAATCACTTGTAAATAGTCCCCACCTTTTAAGGGTTTACCTCCTATTGAAGCTTATCCTAATACCAGGAGAATCACTTGAAGGTAAATTATATGGTTGTATTCTTATGTGTAATCAAACTCTCAATAAATTCAATTCAGTATTTATTAAGTATTCACTATTTGGAGAATTGCTGACAGGTTTTGGAGAAGATACAAAACTTTAGATAAACACTATCCAGGGTGTCATACATCTACACATCAATGCTTTTTGAGACCAAGTTTTTATCGATGGAGAAGGCCCAGGAAGGTGGTTAGTGAATTAGGCTTTAAAGAACATAGAGCAACATACCTGCAGGAAGGAAGAGGAAACTCTTAAGGATAGAGAACAGCTGGAATGACCATGCCCTGAGTGAATGTTGGCAGTCCAAAGCATTATATTTGTATAGTTTGGGTGGAATATACAGTGCGTTGAGGGCGGTAATGGAAGACATCTGAAAAGGCAGGATGGTACCATATTTTGGAGGGCCTAGAATTCTAGGCAGAAAAATTTGACTTTTACTTAGTAAGCAATAGGCAGGGTCAGCTGGAGGTGTAGTACAGTGGATAGAGTGTCAGACCTGGGGTCAGGAGGATAGGAGATCAAACCCAGCCTCAGACACTTCCTAGCTATATGACCCTGAGCAAGTCACTTAACCCTCTTTGCCTCAGTTTCCTCATCTGTAAAATGAACTGGAGAAGGAAATGGCAAACCACTCCAATATCTTTCCCAAGAAAACCCCAAGAGGGGCCACAGAGAGTTGGATACAACTGAAAAGTGATTAAACAATAACAAAAAAAAGGAATAGGAAGCCTCTTAAGATGTTTGAGGAGAGTGACATGACCACAACTATCCACTCAAGCTAAGGTTTTCTCTCATGCCTCATGGTTTGGCTTTTCTTATTGTATGGTCACTGGGTTTCATTGCAGTAATAGTGAGAAAGGAGGTACAAGAGTAATTTGAAGCAGCAGTTTGAAAGGCTCATAGACTTAGAACTAGAAGAAGCTTTAGAGATTAGCTGAGTCAACCCCCTCATTTTATAAATGTGAAAACTCTAGGCCAGACAAAGTGATAACTTGTGGTCATTCAGGTAGTTAGATGCTAATCTGAGAATTGAACTCATTCCAAAAAAATTTTAAAAGGAGAACCCAGGGTATCCAGCTCCAAATGGATAATTCTTTCCTATACCTTGTTGTGAGTGTCTTCCTTGTCAAGGTAAAATATTCCCTGAACTGGTGTCTTACCCAAGCCATCAATTAACCATAGGGCTCCTTGTTTATCCTTTTAATCATAACTGAACAAAGTCATTTATTAGTGGATATTGAAAATGTTCAAGTAACTACACCAACATATATTTTGCCAATGTGCATTATTAGAGTCTTATTAGAGGGCTTGGGGGAAAGGTTAACGTACTTCTGAGTGGCTTGGCTTGAACTTAGTTGGAGACTTGATATCAGATTTATTCCTGCAGAGACAAATCTTAATTACTTACTTATCCCTACCTTGCCAAGAAAAAAATAGGTAATTTTTAACAGCAAAGAATACAGGAAGAGTTATAAAATGCTTTGAGAACCTCCTATGAATGCTGTTATAAAACTGAAGTTCTTATTCTATATTTCATCTAAATTATCTAATTATATATGCCAGGCTTCAGCTACGAATGAGACTAGTGATCACTAAAGTTCCAACTCTAAGCTTCCAAGATCTATGAGTTGCTAAACTCATTCTGGGTCTGTTGATTAAGTAATTCTAAGAATTATAGACTGGGGACCAAAAGCAACCTTAGAGGTCCAGCTCCCTTATTCCAAAAGATGAGGAACCTGGGAGAGGTTTAGTGTTAAATTTTCTGCGGATATTGATTGCTCTCACCTTAATTCCATTAGGGGTTAATAAATTTGGGAGGCAGGCTAGTAGATAAAGAGTTTAGCTAGCCTTAGCTGACTGGCAATAGCCCTGAAGGAAGGGAGATACACTCACAAAATCCTTGGCTTTCAGGCAATGTATCAAAATGGAAAAGAAAGTTCAGTCCCCTAGATCCAGTGAGATTGCTGAACAACTTTCATCATCTGGGAGGTTAAATAATAGGGAAGGAATGTCAGGTAATTGGGAGTTGGAGGAGGGAAGATAGCTTGATTGTAGGAGATAAAATTTAAGCCTACTGAGGGCAGCTAGACATGGTAAATTTTTAGTGAAACAGAAGCTATTTTATGCTTTCCTCCATATTAACTTAGCTCAGGCCTTCATTGCCTCCTTCTAGAACTATTGCAATATCCTGATCATTGGTTTTCCTATCTCCAGTCACTGTCCTCCCAAAATCCTAATTCCTTCAATTTCTAAAGTCCAGGTCTGATCCTATCAATGTCCTGTTCCAAATTCTCCAATGGCTTCCTATTATCTCTAGGATAAAATAATTACAAGCTACTCTCTTTTAAAGTCTTTCACAATCTGCTCCAGCTTGACATTACTTCCTTTCATGCATTCCACAGTTCTGACTTCTTGATGTTTCTCATACAAGATATTCTCCCACCTCCATGCCTTTGCATAGGATGTTTCCCCCATCCCCAGAAAGTACTCCCTCATCTGTTCTTAAGATTCCTTGGCTTCTTTTGAAGCTTAGTTGAAGTGTCAGGTTCTTCTGAGTAACAACTTTCCTGGTCCCACCAACTTCAAGTGCCTCACCTATGACAAAATTACTTTGTATTTATTTTATAATTATTTTGTATCTCTATGTGAATGATGCCCCCCTCCAAAAAAAAAAAAGAATGTAACTATATTGTGTCCCTCCAGTGCATTTAGTCAATTCAGTCAAATGTTTAAACTTTGTCTGAAAACCATAGGATCATAGACTTACACATGAAAGATGCCTTAAAGAATATCTAGGCTACCTCTCCCCCTTGTTTCATAGATGAGGAAACTGAGGCTTCAAGAGGTTAAGTGGCCTGTCCAAGGATCCAAAAGTAAGAAGTGACAAAGGCAAGATTTAAACTGAGGTCCTATGACTAAAGCCAGCAGCATCCTTTCCACTGAACCATTCAAGCCTCGCTTACTTGAGCTTAATATTTCTTTTACTTCCTAAGGGACATTGACAACTAGAACAAATGTTAACTTCTTGGAGGAAGACTGAGGAACAATAAATTCCTTCATTTATTACTTAGCTTCAGTGTAATGGGCTTTCCTACACATAAAGACAGTGTAATCACACTATTATTCAAAAGTATCTCAATAGATTTACCAAATCCAACACCTTTGGGCAAGGTGTGCCTCGGAAGCACAGGATATAATTGCAACGATAAACTTGCTAACAAATCCCTGAAATGCAACACTATTTGTCATGGGGGTGTGGGGTGTAATAGACTAGATAAAGAGGAAAATATAATAAAAATACAATAAGAGCAAGGGAGTGGCCTAAATCTTTCTCCTACAGTTTGGAGTGATCCTCTTTCCCAGAGGATTTTCTTAACTAACTTCTTCCTAATAAGGTTAAAAGATGTCAGTGAAACAGGAATTAAGTTAATTATGCCCTTTTATAACCCTATGCCAGCAGAACAAACTTGCTTTACTCTCTTGACTTTGATGTTATAGTTATAGCCCTCTGTTATTATTTTTAGTAAAAGATTTAGAAAACAGGTGGAAGATGTGTAAAGTTTCAACTCTGGGCTGTAAATCAGCAAGCCCCTTCTAGCTGAAAAATACTATGACTAGCAGTGGCTATGTAAAGTGAATATTAAAAGAAGATATATGTTATCCGTTGTATTTAATGTTTTGCTCTGAATGGATATTATCTTACCCTGATGAGAATTGCTGCCGAAGATCTACTAGTAACTTTCACTGAATACATGCAAATTTCAAGGGTAATATTGTTCTTTCATCCTTGCCCCCCCGTAATCTTACGTAAATTAGCTTGGAGATGCTGGTTTCTAATTTTCTTGTTTGGTCATAATTTATCTGTCATATATATGTGTATATACAAATACTGAAAATGATCAGAGTATAAAGTGGCCAGGATTAGGGGTCCTTCAAGATTGTCCCATTTTAGGGGGCACATAATTTCTTAGCTGCAGAGTTCAAAGCAAATGCCAGAAATGTCTAGTCTCCCTGGGAGGAAGGAGCAGACAGAATGGTCATATTATGCTTACTGTCTTAGTGATAAACAAACAGGGAGAAGATGCCTAAGGCTTCTGGGGTCATGGTAAGGACAGAACAAGAACCTTGGTCTCCTGCGTTCTGATGCAGTACATTCTCCGGTAGGTTGGGTCTTCTCTTAGTCTACTAGGAGATGAGAGAGACTGCGTGATACATTGCAGGAGAAAAGAGTTAGACATGGATTGGGGAATGGCGAAATCAGGTGTACAAGAATGTAATGGAATAGTGTTGTAACACAATTTTTGTTATTAATACAGAGGAGCAAGGAAAGACTTACGTGAGCCAAGAAAACAACACACACAACAATATTTGTTATTGTTCTATTGTGTTTGACTCTGTGACCCCATTTTGGATTTTCTTGGTAGAGATATGGGAGTGGTTTACCATTTCCTCCTCCAGTTTGTTTTACAAATGAAGAAACTGAGGCAAACTCAGTTTACCTGAGGGCTAGGTGACTTGCCCAAGGTCACACAGCTAGTAAGTGTCTGAAACCAGATTTGAACTTACAAGGTGAGTCTTCCTAACGCCAGGCTAGACTCTGTATCCGCTATATCAACTAGCTGCCCATACACAATAAATAGAACAGTATAAATGGAAAGAATAGCCAACACAAAACAAAACAAAATGAATGTTGCAAAATTACAAAGAATAGGCTTTGCCCCAAAGAAGAGATATTGAGAAGATTCCTTTGCAGAGGTTGGGGAGAGGGAAGTCACAAGTGCTCAACATTCCATATATTGTCAGGGGTTTTTTTTTTTCAGTATATTGATGCACTTAAAATATTGATTGGCTTTGGTGATTTCTATTCCTTTATTTTTTCTTCAAAAAAAATCTTTGTTATAAGGGATGACCCTTTGGGAGGAGGAGAGAGGAAAAAGAAGTAGGAATTTAAAAGAATATAAACATGAAAGATGCAATAAAAACTTGTTTAAAAAAATAAGTAAAAGAATAAAGGGCTGGATTTAGTATGAGAGGAGATGTATGCATTCAGATCCAAGCTTTGCCACTTGATCCCTAGGTAAGTTTAGGTAATTCATTTTACTTCTCTGGTCTTCAGTTCTTTAAACTTACAAAATAAAGGAAATGGACCAAGATGACCTCAAAAGTTCTCTCTGGCTCTAATTCTATGATATTGATTCTGAAAATAGGGGTGATAATTTGAAGGTATATCAGGGAGACAGTTTTACCTCTGTGCAAAATGGTAACAACATTAGCTGCAGCTATTGTGGGGGAGAAACCAAAAATCTCCTCCCCTGGAAAGTCAGTTTCCATGTTACCTCCCATAGTGACCACTGTACCCAAACCTCTCCTTGTCCTAGGATGCAACTGTCCCCAGGGAACTCTGGAAGATGCCTCCTCTCCCCCTACCCCCCCCCCCCGCCCAGTACTTCTGGTGGACCTTTCTCCTTTGCCACTCTCCCTTTCCCACCCCTCACTTGTTCTGTCATCTCTTCAAATAAATTTGTCCTAGAGGCAATTTTAGCTACAGCTCTGCTTCTGAGGAAAAAAATATTATATTTTTAAAAAGAGAGTAGTGACCAAAAGAAAGTGTCAAGATAGGTTACAGTTGAACAGTAGATGAGACAGGTCCTATAACCTAAGACCCCTCACTAATTAATGTACATAATTAATATAACAAGAAAATTCCAGCCTCCTATGTGTGAAGAATCTACCTGTGTTTCATGAATTCCAATGGATACAGGAACCTGCCCTGTTGTCTCTGGGAAGACACTGAAGAAAGAAGGGTTCCTAGTTCAAGAACATTACAATCTAAAGAAGTCATACAATTTCTAGGTAGTTCTGAACCTAATTAAATTCAATTCAAGAAATATTTATTTAGTGCCTACCTATGTGCAAAGGGGTGGAGAGCAAAAGAAAGAGGGGAGGGAGGGGAGAAAGACAAAGAGTCAAAGAAATAGAATAATCCTTGTCCCCAAGGATTTTCCAATCTAGTCCCAGCTTGTTATAGAAATCAAAGCCTGAATGAATAGAAAAAATTCTGGATTTAGAACTGGGTGACATGGGTTCAAATCAGTCACTCACTGACTATAATCAAAGACATTGCTTAACTCCTCCAAGCTTCATTTTATTCACCTGTAAAGTGGGAGAGAATAATATTTATACTACCTGCATACCTGACAGGATATTGGGAGGAAACTTTTGTAAACTATGAAATGTTACGTCAATATGAATTACAGTGAGTTTTGGAGTCCAAACCTGTGATTTCCTTGTGGTGAATTCCCTCCACCAGGGCAGACTGGCACCTGCTTTACAATCTGCAGTCCTAGGGAGTCAATTGAATTATGATTATTAAGGGCATGAAGATATTTTTAGTACAAGTTAGAATATAAATCCATAAGAGAAGTCAAAGAATACGTTGAGAGATTCTGAGAGAAGGAATACTTTTGGACAGAAGAGATCAAAAGAGACTTCGTGGAAGAGATGCTAACAGAGTTCATCATTGAAGAAAGAAAAGCCTATGAACAAGCAGAGACATAGGATGAGCCCTCTCTAAGCAAAGAAGATGGGTGTCTTAGACAAATATGGAAGAGTGAAGTAATGTAGAAAAAGAATGAGCAGTACAAGTTATTTGGAATTTAGAATATTTGCAAGTGAGACCAGGATAGGAAGAAGCTAGATGATGAACAGCCTAGAACACCAGGATAAAGAGTGAGTATTTTATCTGAAAGTCACTGAGGAGCCAATGAAAGTGTAGGACTAGAGAGTAATGTGGTTAGTCCAATGGATTAAGGAGATTACTCTGCCAATGATATGAGATTGATTGGGGAAGAAAGAAACACGAGGCAAGAAAAAATATGAAGCTTTTACAATAGCTCACGAATGGTAATGAGGGCCTGAAATAGGATGGAGTCAGTAAGAAAGAAATAAGGAATGGATATCAGCCATCCTGGGGAGGTAGAATCAAGGGGACTTAGTAGCTGATTAGATGTTGGATGTTGGATGTTGGAGTGAAAGATGCCTAAATTATGAGCCTTGGTTCCTTGAGAATGGAGGTATAAGCAATGGAAAATACCTGCTCACAAACATAGTTAACACATTACGTAATGCTTCCAAAGAAGATGATTACAGACTTCCTACAATCTTTATTGTCCCCAATACCTAGGATCTCTATTGATCTACATATTCTGCTTTTCTCCCAATCATCACTTTCATGAAAGAATCCAGTAAAACTTTTAAAGGAAGGCAACCCACTAAACTTAGCAGATGGCCAGATTTGTGCCAGATGGAGAATGTTATGCTTTTTGCCTAAATTACTCAGATAGCTTAGGCAAAAGTGTTTTGAATTTTCTCTTTTTAACTTCAATTATCTACATTCCTTCTACAATCCACTTCACCACTGGGCCCATTTAAATCAATCAACAGACTGGATTTCTTGAGCACCATCTATCTTTCCTAGCACTAAAACTCCGCATCTGCTGGCCCATGACTTTAATCTGCTTCTGGAAACTCAGCCATCAATGGAATTGAAAGGTAGCTGTAGCACAGTATATTATGAAACTAGGCAATTCACTCAACCAATATGAATTACAGTGAGTTTTGGAGGCAATTGGAGTTTGTTTCCTCTGCTATAAAATGAGGATGATTATGTCTGTAGTACTTACCTCATGGCATTTTTTGATATTCAAGTAAGATCATATAAACAAAGTACTCTGTAAACTTCAGGCCAGTACCATGTAAGTTCCTAAAAGACAAAAACCCTCTCATATTTGTGTTTGTATACCCAGCATAGTGCCTGGCTAATGGTAAAGAAAGGTTTGTTGGTTTATTAAAAAGAAAATATAATATACTTCTTTAAATTCCATCAGCTGTGTGTGTTCCCAGCCATTATTAATAGTAAATGGTGATGATGATGATGATGAATTAACAATGTATAGTGAGTAGAGAGTTGACTTCAGAATCAAGTAAACTTGGACCTAATTCCCACCTCCTGCTCATACTGGCCATGTAATCCTGGTCAAGTCACTTAACCATACATCAGGCCATACATCAGGCATCTTAGACTCTAAAACTGTAAAACAGTTATTGATCTTCAGTGGTAGAGGGCCTTTGTTTTATGAGTGGGAGTTATGAAGTCACAAATCCAGCCTAAATAATAATTAAAATGAAAATAATAACTGACATTTACATGCAAGGGATAGAAAAGGTTGAGCATATGGGCTAGTCTTGGGGATGATGAGCTTATGTGGGATAATCAATGGGGGGCCCTAGGTAACCTAGAGCCACCTTGTGAGTCTTGGGTACCTGGAATGAGGGGAGGGGACATTTAAGAAAAACTTTTCCTACTTCAGAATTTTCACAGAATCTCAAATGTTTGAAGGGATCTCAAAGGCTGTATCCTAGTCCAACCCTTACCTGACAGAACTTCCCCTCTACAAACAGTGGTTGTCAAGCCCTCAGCTGAAGACTTTGAAGAGGGGCACTCCATAGGCAACCCATCCCACCTTGGGGTAGTTTTAATTTTTTTCCTACTTAATAATATTTTATTTGTACCAATTACATGTAAAGAAAGTTTTCAGCATTCAATTTTGTAATATTTTGAGTTCCGTATTTTTCTCCCTTGCTGTTTCCAAGACAGCAAGTAATCTGATAAAGTTTATATATATACAATCATGTTAAACATATTTCCACATTAGTCAGGTTGTGAAAGAAGAAACAGAACAAAAGGTAAAAACCACAAGAAAGAAAAAACAAAAAAAAAGTGAAAATAGTATGTTTTAATTTGCATTCAGACTCCATAGTTCTTTCTCTGTTAGCATTTTCTATTATGAGTCTTTTGGAACTGTCTTGTCATTGTATTACTGAGGAAAGTTAACTCTACCATGGCTGATCATTGCACAGTGTTGCTGTTACTGTGTACAGTATTCTCCTACTTCTCACTTCACTCAACATCAGTTCCTGTTAAGTCTTTCCAGGTTTTTCTGAAATCAGCCTGCTCATCATTTCTTATAGCACAATAGAATTCCATTGCATTCACATACCACAACTTCCCATTACCAACTGATGAGAATTCCCTCAATTCCCAATTCTTTGCCACACAAAAAGAGCTACTATAAATATTTTTGTACATGTGGGTCCTTTTCTCTTTTTTAAGATTTCTAAGGCAGATAGACCTAGTAGTGGTATTACTGGATAAAAAGAAATGTACAGTTTTATAGACCTTTGGGCATAGTTCCAAATTGCTCTTCAGAATGACTAGATCAGTTCACAACTCCACCAACAATGCATTAGTATTCCAATTTTCCCACATCTTCTCCAATAATTATCATTTTCCTTTTCTGTCATATTAGCCAGTCTTATAGGTGTGCCTCAGAGTTGTTTTAATTTGAATTTCTCTAATCAATAGTGATTTAGAGCATTTTTTCATGTAACTATATATAGCTTTAATTTCTTCATCTGAAAACTGCCTGTTCATAGCCTTTGATCATTTATCATTTGTGGAATGACTTGTATTCTTGTAAATTTGACTCAGTTCTCTATACATCAGAAAATTGAGACCTTCATCAGAGACACTTGCTGTAAAGATTATTTCCCAGCTTTCTGCGTCTAATCTTGGTTGCATTGATTTTGTTTGTGCACAAGGTAGTTTTACTTTTTTAAAGTCAGCTCTAAGTCATGTTCCATAAGCCAAATGTAATATCTCTGCCAAGTATCAAATTGTTCACATCAGCTGAAGTGCATAGGGAATGAAATCATTAATTATGAGGAAAAAGAGCTAACTGCAGGTGATCGAATCTAGATTTCCTTTTCCTTTAAGCCAGCACAGGGCTACCATTTAAGTAAGAGAAGTAAATCAACTTACCAGTGTCACTGAGGAGCTTATTTTCATTAGGCAAATGTAAAACTGGTTTCTCATGGCTGCACGCTGCCCAACATTGCCACAGGATTATGCAGAAGATATGAATTTAACAGGTTGGCCAAGCCTAGGAGTCAGTAGAGTCCATAGAAAGTTAGCTTTTTCATTTAAGAGTTTTCCATTATTGTAGTTTCTTTCATTCAAAAAAATGTACTGCGTCCCTTTTCCAATCTATTGAAGTAATGGCAAAGAAGATGAAATGTTTGGTGCAACCCACCTTGAAACATTGAATAAATAATAGTGCCTTATCAATGCTTGCCATCCTCATGGAAAAGAGTAATCTAAAGGACTTGAGTAGACTGTCTCTAGGGTAGATTTTTTACTTCCCTGGCTAGTAATAGCCTTTGCTTACAATATTGTTCTCTCTACCAAAGATTCTCATTGTCCCACTCCACTCCATCACCTACCCTCAAATAATTTATTTCTGTTATCTTGCTTTAAAACTTGATTAAGACTCTCCTTCTCCAAAAAGTCCTCTCTCACTAATCCTACCCCAATGGTCATTCTCATTTTCCAGTTTCTATATGCTGACTCCAATGGCTATGATTGTTGCCTTATCATCTTCTTCTTGCACCTATACTACCTATAATTGCCCTCTGGCTATCTCCTGTGTCATTAGATCACCATTTTCCAAAAGACAGAGACCAAGGCTCCTATGTCCTTCGTAGCAGAAAATTTGTTAGCACAGACAGTGCTTGTGTACCCAACTTCATGTTGATGGATGCATAAATGACCTCATTTAGGAGAATCAGCAGACGGAACACTTCTCAAATGGCAGATAAATCCTGCAAAAGCAAATCAATTGTGGAATCAGGGATTTGTTATCATAAATATTGCTTTCGCTTTTCAACCCCAATACATTTCTCATTTAGATCAGATGAGATTTCTGAACATTTAACTATGTTAACAGCAAAGGGGAAGCGATCAGCAAGTCTGCTACTTGTGCTTTCCCATTTATCTCTATCATAAAAGCTAGTTACAGTAGAACACATTACAACACCATTTGTTGTAATGTGATTATTAGAGTAGAAAAAATACATCCAGGGAGCTAGATGCTAGTCCTGGCCCAGAGGGTTCAATTAGACACATTAGGGCTAGTTAACAAATTGTGTTGCCAGAAGTCAAGCACACTTGTTCATTGTGCCAGACTTTAGTGTCTATACCCAGTAGAATACGGAAAGTGGTTTGTGGCAGTCTGGAGCCAAGTCATATTCTAGCTGATTGTTAAATTTTCAGTTTCAATTTTTCCCTCAGAAATTGGCACATGCTATAAATTTGGGCTTGATTTGTTGTTTGACTGGTTGTCTAGACAAGAAGGTGATAGAGAAAGTAATGCAGATTAAATTTAAAAGAGTGTCAAGAGTACATTTCTGGGAGTGGGGTTTGAAAAGCCAATTGTTAAAAATTTACAGCACACTGCTGTTTGTGGGTCATATCCTAACTGTCAGAAGAAAGGGAACCATTTACCTGAACGAAAGCCAAAGAAAATCTGAGATTAGTTTAGCAACACCTACTAAGCTAATTACATTAACTATTATGCATAGAAGCTGACTGAACACTCCTTAAAGTTCCTTCCTTATAGCCCATAAATGATTTATAATGTCAAGAGATCTAGTTTATACTATCAAATTTCATTATCAATAAAGAATCCACTAAAGAAAAATAAATTTCATCAGACAGATGACAGAATTATCCCAAATTCAGATTTAGCAGAATCCATATTAATAAGAAGGGTATGTGTGTGTGTGTGTGTGTGTGTGTGTGTGTGTGTGCGCATGCACATGTGCACTCCCATTTGGGTTCTTGCATGTTTGTACACATGGAAAGAAAATAAGACACTGGGCAGCAAAACATCAAGCCACAAGGGCTCTTGGCCAAATAGTATATCTGTCTCAATTCTACGTAGCAGCCTATAAAATGACAGAATCTTTCCTTCCCCCCAAATCAAAGCTCATCATCATTAGATCGATGATGTTCATAATGACCATCTGCTTATAGGAAGTCCTCCATTCATTGGAGCAGCACAAGATTACCTATGGGTGTCTTCTAGTGACAGCATGCTCCTGTCACAGAAAGGATGGGAATTACAACAGCATTTTGCATGTCCAGTCAGCGACAGTAAATAAGGAGCAATTACTCCTTTCCAAAGCTTTGTCCAAATCCAGCTCTTAATTGCTTCGGTTAATTTCTGACCCCTGTTCCCACCCAATTACATGTTTGGGACAAGGGGAAGGTTAGCCCTGTTGAGGATGATTATGGAATCTGGGCTTATTTAAAGCATGAATAATAACTCCACGAATTATGAAACCTTAGAGATAAATAAAGGAATGTCAGGTTAAAAAGTCCTGATACCTATTCTCCAAATGAAAAATAGAATGTTATTCACTGACACTTCTTGGAGGCCAAAAGAAAATGGAGTTGCTTTGATGACTAGCCAGAGGAGACCTTCGCAAAATGTGAGACCATTATATCCTTAAAGTCTACCTTTTATCTCATTAGGGCAGGTCTCTTTTTCTTCAAAGGTTTCCTTTCTCTCTGCTCTTTACATCTCTGGTCCTTTCCAGAAGCCATGTGAGTTGGTTTAAGTGCTTGTCATAGAGAAGGTGTAAATAATTTATTGCATCCATTAAGATCAACCTTTAAGGAATATAGTCCTTATGATGTGCCTGTATTTGAGAGGGATTCGTGCTAAGCCATTGACTAGATATTGTTGAACAGGCAGTTGTTTCAATGAAGAGGGAGAAGTCTTACCATGGTGTTTACAAATGTAAAGTGGAGAAATAGAAAATACAGTTAATGTACTGGGATTTCTATAAATAGTATAGCAATAGATCTTCCTTTTACTCCTTGGCACCAAATGCCTCATTCTCTCCTTAAGTAGTCTTTAGGAGCATTTGCAGTAAAATAGTAACTGCTGTATTATCAGGTTTCTAGGAGGTTGCTTAATTAAATTGCAAGAAGGGAAATGGACAGGAGTGAGAGTCTGAATGATTGCTATATTTACAATACTCATGATTTTTCCCTTAAAACTTTCAAATCCTTTTATGTGGTCAATATAGATAATGAAAGTGAGGGCTGAACAGGTATAAATATGTGTTAGAAAGGGGTCTGTAGCTTTAAAGCTAAGGTTCACAAATAGTAAGACTTTTAAAAAAAGAATTCACCTTGTGGAGGAGTACAACTGTTAAAATACAATAGCATCAAAGTCTTTTTGATGTACAATATGACAAGTCACCACACTTGTTCAAAATTAACATGCTGGAAATCAGAAACAGTGAAAGGGAAAGAGCCCATCATTTGATGTGAGATTTGAGGTTTAAAGCCCAATTCTACCACTTTCAACTAGGGGATACAGTGGATCAAAGGTTGGACCTGGAATCAAGTAGACTTGAGTTCAAATCCAACCTCAGACACTTCCTAGCTATGTAACCAATGAGCAAGATACTTAATCTCTGTCTGCCTCAGTATCCTCATCTGTAAAATATAGGTAATAACAGCATCTACCTCTCAGAGATGCTGTGAGGATAAAATGAGATAATATTTGGAAAGTGCTTTGCAAATCTTAAAGAACTATAGAAATACTAGATATGTGGTCTTGGGAGGTCACTCAAAGTTCCTGAACATCATCATTTCCATGGGTAAAATGAGGTTGATGATAGTCACACACCCCATGTCATAGGATTGTTGTGAAACTGAAATGAGCTAACAGAGGAAAAGTTCTTTATATTAAGCCTCTCTCTTTCTCCTTCTCCCTCTCCCTCCCCTTACCTCTTTCTATCTCTCCTTCTCCTCTCTCTCTCTGTCATATATGTGTGCACATGTACACAGATACACATGCATTTATTTATTTGGTCTAGAATTATGATTTTGTCACTACAGGAAACTTCTATGGGGCAAACTCCTGCTACTGATCTATATTTGACAGAAATTAAGTGTCTTGTTCATGGATATACAGCCAATATTTGTCAAAGTCAAGGATCCCACCCAGTTCTTGATTCCAAGGCCAACCTTCTATCTACTATACCAGTCTTTCTCTAAAAAGTGCCACATACATTAGCTATACTGTTCAACTGAATTGTGACCCAAACTCAAACCTCTTAAAATTAGTTTTCAATGAATGGCACTGCTATTAGATTAGCAATGGATTGCCAAAGCTTCACAGAGCAAGTTATATAGAATAAGAAACTAGTATACTTCTATTTCAATTACATGTGTACTGTAACCATTCTGATTTAACACCTGATTTAGACTGCCTTTGACTCCTTCTGAATAATATTACATTATAGGCAGAGACAGGATTCTCGTGATGCTAAAATGCCTTCCCTACTGGAATATTTTGACATGCAACATTAAACACACGGGGAAAAACACTTTCAGATAATTTTTGTGCCACTGTTGCCCTACCACACAGAGTATTTTCCTGAGAGAATCAGATTCTCTAACTGTACTGTGGATCTCTCACATGCTACTTAGCAGAACTTCTCAGAAAAAGGAGTGTGTTTCTTTAATTCAGTGTTAGGTACTTTTAATCATACATACTCCAAATAATTTTTACAATGAAAGGGAAAAAGAAGGAGAAAAAATTAAATTCTTATTTCTAACCATTTGTCCTTATCTCTTTGTCTGGGAACCTTAAAGATCATCTTCAGGGGTGGGGAACCTGTGGCCTCAAGGCCACATGCAGCCCTCTAGGTATTCAAGTGCATCCCTTTATTTTAATGATACAGCCAAGATTAAAACCCAGATCTGATCCACTGTTTGTTAAATTAGTCTGATTTACTCAAAGTAGCTACAAGACAATTATGAAAAGAATTAGAATCCCAATAAAAGAAATTGTATATATTGAAGAATTAACTTTCACCCTAGTAGAGGGGTATTCAGTGATTCATTCAATTATAGTTCTCTGTAACTCTGGATGTTTCCCCAGTGTTAGACATTACACTCTCTGCTGAAGTAATACCTAACATAGCGTACAGGACCCCAGCTGTGAAACACTTCTCTTGGCACAAGAAGTTAGCTAGCCTCAGATATGGATATTTAATAAGCTTACAGAAAATAGGCCTTTTCTTTATGCCTCTGTAATACTGACTTATAGACCTGGGCCAGAGAATTTCAAGTGGTTACTTAAGGTGAAGAAAGTGCCCTGCTTAAGAGGAAGCTACTAGGATAGGTCTGTGATGTGAAAAGAGGCTGTTGTTGCTTCAAGAAGCACAGGGCACCAGTGGTCACTTAGGTCCATTCACCCATCACATGGATGGCACATAGTGGCAGGGCAGGTATCCTGGTCCTGAACTTCTGCTGTTCTCTCCATAGAAAAGACATACATAGGAAGTAATGAGCTTATATATAAGGTAAGCTGTTAGAAAAATAGATTCAAAGTATATCATAAACTATCCATCAAAAATCCCATTTCAAACACTATTTAGTGTTGAATGATAAATAATATCATCCCTGTCATTTCATGCCATGGTTGTGATGCAATTATAATCTGACATGACTTCCTTATTAACTACTACTTGTCTAACTTATAAGGATGCCATGTGGATGAAAGAGAAAAGGTCTGGAACTTGCAGAAATGATTCACATAAATATAAAGCAGCATCATTGTCAATATCATTTCTCCATGAAATAATAGATGATTTCATCATTCTTTTGGAAGCAGATCTGGCTAATATATACTTTTAAAGTCTGAGTAACCTTGTTATTAGAGCAGGAATTTTAATCTGGGTTCCATGAATTTGGTAGGTAGATAGATAGATAGATAGATAGATAAATAGATAGACTATATTTCAATGTAATCCTACATAGTTTATGCATTTAAAAATATTCAAAGAAGGGATCCATAGATTTCACCAGTCTGCCAAGAGCTTCCATGACATAAAAGACAGATTAAGAACTCCTATACTATAGTATTTCCTCCCTACCTGAACTGTTAATATGAATACATTTTTTGAATTAGCATATTTGCCTTAGTTCCAGCCACTATTTAAAAAAAAATGAGTTGAATAGAAAAAAGTGGTAGGAGTCTTTACTGTAAATGGAGTTAAACTAGAGAAAGAACAGTATTTCACTCCATTCAGGAGCCTGATCTGAGTACACTGACCCAAGGATGCAAAAATAGCAACCCAGGAGTCCTTATGCTCAGCCATGGTTCTCAACGGAGCTTCCACTAGTGTTCTCAGAGGCTGGATTAATTTTTTCTCCACCAAAAATTGGTAACGATCCTTTTTGATTCCTGGATACATTCCTTGTGCCTCTATTTTCTTTTCCATCTTGAACTCACCTATCGATCAATGCAAATCAATCTTGACCCACCTATTCCTTTAGGTTACTGTTATTCCTTTTTCTTCTGGAATGTTCCTTCTTGCAGTTCCCCTATAGAAAAACAAAACCAAACATAGGTTTCTACTTCTTTCTTTCCCCTGTAGCCTTTGAAATAAATGCACAACCCTCTTGCAAAGAAACAGCAGTTTAAAAAAGCAAACCAAAAGGGAAAGTGACAAAGTTGAAAGATCTTAAAAATCTCTAGGTTTGGTTTTTGTTCAGTCATCTTAGCCTTGTTTGACTTTTCATGACCTCATATTTTTTTTGGCAAAGATATGGAATGGTCTGCTATTTCCTCCCACAGCTCATTTCACAGATTGGGAAATGGAGCAAGTGACTTGCCCAGGGTCACATAGCTAGTAAGTGTCGGAGGTCATATTTGAACTCGGGTCTTCCTGACTCCAGGCAGGGAGTTCTATCCACTATACCACCTAGCTAGTTTTTGTTGAAATGTAAATTCAACAAATTAGACTAACTAGTTATATTCCCCTTTTACTGTCCATTCTTTGGTTCTTTTCTCTGGAGTCAGCCATCTTGTGAAGGAATCAAAGATACAATTAAGGAAGAAAACATTGAATTCTTAATCCTAATGTGACCATAATCTAACCACTGATTAGGCTGACTAACAGGATTTATGGAGTTAACACTCAGCTCCTAATTTTCCCAGAATCTTGAGCTGTTGATTGATAGTAGATAAAACTCTTCAAGTTTCTAGTCTAAAATAGATTTTCATTGATCAAACTTCTGCTTTTCAATATATATATATCAGTCAGAGCTGCTAAGTCTTGCAAAGTTGATCATCATACAATTTTGCTATTACTATGTAAAAATGTTCTCCTGGTTCTGTTCACTTCATTTTGCTTTAGTTCATATAAGTTTTCTCAGGTTTTTTTTAGTTTCATACCACCTTGTCCTGAATATGAATTCATTTCAACACACTTTTTAAGCACCAACTGCCTATAAAACTCTGTGTAAGGTAATAAGAGAAATATAAAGTTTATATAATTTATATAAGTTAAGTTTATATAAACTTACTCTCATGGAACTTATGGTCTGTTTTAGGAGGATACAGCACACATACATGTCACCCTTATGTGACTCCCTGTTGGCCACTCCCAGGGCTAATTCTATCTTGGTCCGTAGCTCACAGGCCCCCATTTCCATGGAGTGGTTGACATCAAACTGAAACTTACAACAAAGGGGTAGCTGGAGATATACCAATGCTTGTCTCCATGAACCTTGGAAAGCCTATGACTGAAGGCTCAGACCCACCTCTCCCCAAAGGACAGAACAGGAAAAGTTTTGATCGTAGTGATGATGTCATAGATTTACAACAATGCTGAGGTCTGGTTTATGATAAGCCCCAGGATCACTACGACCACAAAGAATTAGAGAGATAGTAGCTGAGAGAGGATGTAGGGCTGTGAGGAGCCACCTCCAAGGAAGAATAAAGATAGACATCTCAGTACCACCCTGCTGTTTCCAATCAGAAGTAAATTGAAAAGAGATTGTAGCTGATTCATGAGGAACCAAATACATAATGATAGAGTAACTTACCTTATTTCTCAAATGTCAGTGGAAAAGAATAAAACTCCTACCTTTGTTTTTATTGAAAATGTATATAGATGATGGCAACCACACAACTGCCAGACTTAAGAATCTTTATGATTTTTAAAAATCTCCTTCGTAGGAGAGTTCAGTGTTCACACACAATTTGGGCAGCTAGTAGGCACAATAGACAGAGAGAAGGGCCTAGTGTCAGAAAGACTCATCTTTCTGAGTTTAAATCTCACCTCAGACACTCACTAGCTGTGTGACCCTGGGGAAGTCACTTAGCCCTGTTTGCCTCAGTAAAATAAATGGTAAGCCACTCTAGTATCTTTGCCGAGAAAACTCCAAATAAGGTTGAGTTGAATGTGACTAAAAAACATCAAAACAATGCAAAGATTATTTTAAGTGGGTCAGAGTCCTAAAACTTCCAGAGCTATTACTCATTCCTCTCTATGTGGTCACTTTCCATTGCATTATGCGCTGAAGTGAAAAGAAACCCAAACTGCGTTCAAGGCCCTTAGTGCACAGTGTAATTCTATAGCATTAACTGGCTCAGCTTGCAAGAATGGTGCCTCAAAGCCCGTGAATGAGGTGGCCAACTGCAGAGAAAGCTCTAACCCCATCTGTCAAGATCCCAGGGCCTGTTGAATCAGTGGAGTCGTAAACATTTGCCAGCTACAATAGAGAACACATCTCGGGGAAATCATTTTGTGGTGCATTTTGTGAAAATTGTTCCTTTTGGCAGCTTCTACGCATAAACTGGCCATCTCAGCAGTGCAACTGTGATTGCAATAAACTGACATCCACAGTAGAAAGGGTATTGACTGTCTTTCTCAGACAAATAACATCATCCAAAAAAAGCCCTACATCAGATGTTTCCAAAGTAGTTTTTTCAGTGCTATCACTTTGGCCTATTTCTCTTCCTGGGCTAGGAGAACCTCCTATTCAGTTTTAATCTGTTCATATAACATAAAGTTTTTCTGCGTGAAGTGAGGAGGGGAAGGGGAGGAATAAGGGAGGACTGGATTGTTATTTAAACGAGTAATATGTTTTCTCATTTTTTTGTTTTATTAAAAGAGGAAACTATGGGCTTTGCTTTTAGATCTAATTAATATCTTGAGGATGTTTCTTTATGTAAGCTATTGTGACCATGGGGTTGATTGGTTGGTAAGGAGAGATATTAAACTGACTACCAAATTAAAAGTCTGCAGAACTCTTGTGTTGACCTCATTGTTGCATGCCTATGAAACCTGGACTGTCTGCCATCACTATGCCAGGAAACTGAATCCTTCCCATTTGAATTGTCTTAGGAAGATTCTGAAGATCACCTGCCAGAATAAGGTACTAGACACTGAGGTCCTTTCTGGAACTAAACTGCCAAGCATTCAAACTCTGCTTCAGAGAGTAAGTGCAACTCTGACGGGCTGGCCACATTAATCAAATGCCAAACATTCACTTTCCTAAAAGACTCTTTTATGGTGAACTCATACAGGGCAAGTGCTCACATAGTGGTCAGAAAAAGCCATACAAGGACACTCTCAAGGTCTCTCTTAAGAACTTGGGAACTGATTGTGTAACATGTGAGACACTGGCACAGGATGGCTCAGTATGGTGTGCCTTCATCACAAAAGGTGCTGTGCTCTATGAGTAAAGCAGAATTGAAGTAACTCAAAAGAAACACAAGATACAAAAATTCAGAGAATCCACCTCACATGTACTATTAGTACTAATGTATGTACTACTATGTATGAATAGTAAATGTTCACATATCCTATTTGGGACCAACCTGATGTAGAACATTCTGAGCCCGTATTGGTTTGATCAGCCAGTCAGACACATGATACCTTGACCTGGAGTAGCGATGTCATTTTGGTCCTCTTCCAGAAGAAAAGACAACCAGGACCCAACCTTATCTTACTAACTTGACGAAGGATTACTGATACATAAAAAAGGCAAAAATATAGTCCTTGCCTTCAAACAGCTCACCATCTAATGGGAAAGACCACTTAACAACTATGTACAAACTATATACAGGATAAATAGGAAACAGATAAGAGAAGGAAGGCTTCCTGGAAGATGGAATTTTAGTTAAAGGAAGCCAGGGAAGCCAGCAGGCAGAGATGAGGAGGGAGAGCATGCCAGCATGGGGAACAATGAGAGAAACTGCCCAGAGCTAAGAGATGAACTGTCCTACTCATGGAACAGGCAGGAGGCCAAGGTCACTAAAATGAAAATATGAAACATGTAAGAAGACTGGAAAGTGAGAAGGGGGCTAGATTATAAAGTGTTTTGAGCACCAAACAAAAGATTTTGTATTTGACCCTACAGTCAATAGGGAACACCCTGGAGTTTTTTGAGTAGAAGGTGACATGATCAGACCTGGACTTTAGGAAAATCACTTTGATGACTGATGGGAGTGAAGAAAGAAAGTCCAGGCAGACTCACCAGCAGCCTATTGCAATAATCAAGGTATGAGGTGATAAGGGTCTGCACCAGAGGGGTGGCAGTATCATAGGTAGAGGGCTATTTGGCAGATATGGCAAAGGTGAAATCAATAGGCTTTGACAACAACTTAAATATAGGGAATGAGAGATAGTGAGGAAAGCAGGACATTTTCTAAGTTGAGAGCATTAAGGACTGTGAAGGTGGGCTATTCTCAACAGTAATATGGAAAGTAGAAGATGAGGGGAAGGTAATTAACTGAAACCCAAGCTATATTCATTATAGTTCCTCCTAACCTAGAGTGCTTGCATCCTCTGGAAAGGATGGAAATCTGCCTGACCAGAGTTTATCTCTAGGGGCTTAACTTTCCCTCTTTCTAGTTGGTGACCAAAAAGACCCTTAGAATGAATGGGGTTTAGTTGACTTTTCCTCCTTCTTCAATTATCTAATTCTTCTTCCAGGATCGATGATTTGTTGTTTCTATGAGTTCACTGACACGCTCTACTAGTACTCATTGATTTTCGTCTGACTGCCTGTTTGTAAATTATATATGTAAATTCAAGTATATCTGCCCCCCCATCCCATCTTTCCACTGAAGGTTACAAGGAATATATATATCTCAGCCACGATTTTCAAGATTGCCAAACTCAGTCTCCCTTAGGGCATCATTAGTATGGGATTTATTCTGAGCTGGGAGCTGACCAGTGGGTAAAAAGCCAGTGGGCGGTTACAGGCTGCTCCTGCCCACACATTTGTACTTCAAACCCTGGTCTGCATTATAAAAAAGGATGGCCAAATCAGGAAGGCATAATTTTGTTTTCTCTTTCTATCTGACAAAAGAATGGGGGGGGGGGAAGGGGGTGTGAAGTAGTAACACAGATCCCCAGCCAAATGCAATGCAGTGTGGATGATCTACCCACTGGCTTCCCTCCCCCAGCCTGGCATTTAGAAAGAGGGGATTCCAAACCTATGCTAGAGTATAGGGTTATTAAGACAACAGCTTGATTCACTCTGAAAACAGTCCATTCTTCCTTTTATTCCACCATAAAGTTGCTTCAAAGATTACCCTGAGGGAAGTGAGAGCTTATAGACCATCTTTTAGTAATTAGAAATACCATTCCTCATAAGCCTTGTCTTGAAATGAAGGTCAGGTTTTGATATACAAAAGGTGACATGAAACAAATATAACTGACTTTTATTTTTAGAAGATGCCGTCAAGTTCAAGTGTGGACTTAGCCTATTCCTCTGCTCTCATTTCCCTATTAAAGATGATTCAGGATTATTTACCTGTCAATCATTATAGGGCTTTCTTTGCTTTGCTCGATTTTTCATCAAAAAATGAAGTATAGTGTAAGACTGGCTAAGAAAATCATCATCAGGATGACCGGAACCTCTTTGTTAAATACGTGTGACAGATAGTGGGTATTGTACAAAATTAGCTGCAAAGATACAAAAATTCATGTTCTCCTGGATTTCTTAATATTGGAACATGGCACAACATGTTATGCCAGTCTCAGATCAACATGATAAGTGGAATTTAATATCCTCTCCTCCTTATTGGATGTCAGTGAGTCATACTTTTGACCAAGTTCACAGATAAAAGCTTCTGGATTCGATGTGAGTGAGTCAGATTCCCACCCAACCCTTTCTTTAGCACCTCATCTAGCTGAGTGAAAATAGCAGCCAGAGACAAAAAATAAAATAAAATGGGGAACCAGATATTTGGAACTCTGACCTTAATTATTCCCAGTTTTAGGGCTCTTGGAGCTTACCCTCTAAAAGTGATCTTTATCATCACAGAGAAAATAAAAGAGTTTAAGAATACTTAGGACAGCTAGGTGTCACAATGGATAGAGTTTGGAGCCTGGAGTCAGGAAGACCTAATTTCAAATCTGACCCCAGACACTTATCTGTGTGACTCTATTTACCTCAGGTTCCTAATCTGTAAAATGAGCTGGAGAAGGAAATGGCCAACCACTCCAGTATCTTTGCCAAGAAAACCCCAAATGGGGTCATGAAGAGTTGGACATGACTGAACAATGAGGATATTTGGTGAAACAATGAACAGGTGCAAGAAGTCAATGAGTAACTGGAGTGTTTATTTACAAGGACTTTGCCTGAGCCAAACAATGGTGCCTCCTGACCATCTGCAGCTATCTTAATATGTCAAAGAGGTCATCACCACCCCAACAGCAAAAATAGGAGGCAGTGTTTGTAGATCTGGCCACCATCTGGGGCCCCAAAAGGCCTGGCACTAGGAGCCTGATTCTCACTCCATACATTTTATGCCAGAAAGACCCTTAGAACAAATGAATTTAGTAGCATGTTCCTCCTTTCTCGGTTATTTAATTCTGACCACAACTGACAACTGACTGAATTTGAGTTCACAGATGCTACCAACTAGCACTCTCTGCTGTGGTTTATGCCAACATCCCTCCATCCAGGCTTACAAACACGTTACTATATAATGAAGTGACTCCTTGTAGTTTGTGATACTGTTGACTATGTCTTCTTCCTCCACACTCTCTCCTTTCTTGACTTCTGTGACACAGCTTTCTCCTGTTTCTCTTCCTACCTGTTTAAGCACTCCTCGGTCTCCTTTGCTAAATCGTCTTTCTCCTTCCCCCTTGGCATCCATGTTTCTCAGGACTCTGCCTTGAGCTCTTTTCTCCTCTCTATTTGTATCTTGTTTGATCTTTCAGCAACAACTATGGATTCAAGTATAATCTCTGCACAAATGGCTCATATAGGTTGCACATGGATTTGGAACTCAAAACTTTTTTTAATGTTAAAAATTATTTTAGCATGTAATTGGGGAAAAAATAAAATATTAAAAAACAAATGAGTCATATATACAATATGCATTTATATATGTACATACATGCACATATATGTATGTGTGTGCACATATATGTATACATGTATATATTGTGTGTATACATATATGTATGATTATGTGTGTGTATATGTGTTATAGATATATATAGATGTAGATATAGCTATAGATAGATACAACACCATAATCTCTCTCTTCTTCTCCAGTCATACAGGAAAGGTCCCTCTGGATACCCCACAGACATCTCAAACTCAACATTTACAAAATGGAATTCAGCTTCACATTCTCCCACCAAACCCATCCTTTATCCATTCAGTTGCCAAGTTGTGCCATGTCTACCTTTGCCTATAGAATTCAAATACCTCCCCTTTTCCCTGTTCATCCATCCACCACACACTTCAACGCATCTATTGTATTAGCCTCCTCCCTGGCCTCCCTCCTGCTAGTCTCCCCCTCTCCTGTGGATTCCGCTGAGTGGCCAAAACCATCTCCCTAAATCTCATTAGACAGGGTTCTAAAAGTCTTTCTAGTCTCAAACAAGATGAGGCAAAAATCAGGACCCTGGGAAGCTTTTCCTCATATCAACATGCTGCTTTACAGCTTCCACCAGTTCTAGCCTCTGAAATCAAACTGTACAAATCTGATTCTTTTCCCGCAAGACAACCTTTCTCACACTTGAAGGCATTTATCATGTCCCTCCTGTGCCTCTACTGATCCTCTTATACATGGTGTGGCCTTAAGGACCTCGACTCTGTTTAATTCCCTCAGGATGCCCTCCAGCTTATCAATGTCTTTTCAAAAATTCAATGCCAAGAAATGAATACAATATTCCTCACATGATCTGATGAAAGCAGAGTGACTGACTTAGAACTTGAAGCCATGCCTCTCTTAATACAATCCATGATTAATCACTGAATTTTTTGGACTGTTGAATCTACAGTTCTGAACATTTCATTGCTAACAGGGTTATCTTCATACATGGAGGAATAACAGCCATTCTGTTTTTGCCGTCTGACTAAACTGTAATCCATATTGGGCTGCAAGTCTCTTAATTAAACCTTCATTCAAAGGCTAGACAGTGAAAGAAAAAACCTATAGCCAGGTGGGACAATGATCAAGAGAAAAGGAATTAGGTTCTAATCTTTTTTTCCACTGTGCTGCTCCAAATAGGCATCCCTTCATGCTCTCTTGTTCGCCAATTCCCACATTAACCAGTGGAAAATATGGTCATTTTAGGTTGCAAACGGAGGAATGCTGTATTTATACCATATTTTAAACTCTTTTTACTTATCCACAGAAGGGAAAAATGAGGGAGAGACTATAGACTCTTAAGAGAGGACAGAATTTTACAGTTACTTCTCAAAAAGTTGTAGCAAAAACAGGAAAAGCTCCTCTGAGCTTTTCACACACTGGTTACCTTATTTTTAAGTTGCCCCCGTGCAGGCTTTGCTCATCACTCTCACCCTCAGCAGCAGCCAAAGAAAAGTCACTGAAAGCCACTTGGAACTTCCCTGTCATTCAAAGGCCATTAAATTTGTATGTGATGGAAAGTACTTTTTTCCAAAAATAAAACCCGGAGTTATCATTTCAGTAAGTTGGGGGAGAGGGGAGGAATATACAGTCTTTTTTTTATAGCAGAGAGTTGAGTAGATCCATATCTTCAGATTTCTAAACCCCCTGTTGGTGACTGCAATTTCCCCTTCTTTAGTGAAGACACAATAAGAAGCTGAGGACCACTAGGGAGCGCAGTAGACAGTGTTGGACCTGGAGTCAGTAAGACTCATCTTTTTGAGTTCAAATGTGACCTCAGACACTTACTAGCTGTGACCCTGGGCAAGTCACTTCATCTTATTTGACTAAGTTCCTCACATGTAAAATGAGCTGGAGAAGGAAATGGCAAACTCAGCTATTTTCCTAGATGCCCATTAAAGATGTTACCTTAAGACAAACTTTCTTTTTAAACCACAAGAATCTAAGAACACAGATTTAGAGCTAAGGAAGCAACATCAGAAACCATTAAATCTCATCCCTTAATTTTCTTCCTGTTGAAGAAACTGTAGTCATGAGAAGTTAAGTGACTTACTCAAGATGGTAAATAGCACAGCAAACCAAAAACCCTTCCTAGCTTACCACACTATAGGAGTACATGAGATCTTATGATTTTTCTCTTTGCTGTCATCATTCCTGGTCCTTTTATACTTTTTAACTATAGAAAAAGAGTTTCACAAAGCAGGTGGTATTTGTCCCTGAACATTTGCCCTCAAACAATCAAGCTCTGCATTTGCTTGCTATTAAAAAAAAACCCACTGCCAGCTTTGCTCTTAACCCAACAGCCACTAGTGAAGAAGAAACTGCCAGAAAGGAAGAGAAATAAATCCCTGTATCTGCCTCTGTAACTTCCCTATTTAAAAATTCCTTCTTCCTTTCTCCCTGTGAGTAGATAATCCATACTGGAAGCTAAATATTTCATCTTCTTGGAGAGAATAAATAGACTGTCTCTTCTCAATCAGAAAAAAAGAGATATTTTTCCACACTATATTATTTTCCACCTCAGGAGAAAATCAGACCCCATTCTTTCATTCTCTTATTTGTTTATACCATACCGGAGTTAATTATTAACCCTGCTTAGTTGATATCTCTTAGCAATCCCTCAGCACCTGTCTTCTTTGCAAACTATTTCAGAAAGATTTAAGTGACTGTATCTCTTACAAGTGAACAAAATCAAGTAAAACTTTAAAAGGAAAGATCTAGTCTCATTATAGCAATTTACAACATTAAATAAACATTACCAGCAACAACTCAGGGTTACTAAAGTAGTTTAAAACAATTTACCAGAATTGGAAGGGGCAGCTACATGACCCAGTGGATAGAGTGCCAGTCCTGAAATCAGGAAGACTTCTTCCTGAGTTCAAATCTGACCTCAGACCCTTACTAGCTGTGTGACCCTGGGCAAGTCACTTAACCCTCTTTATCTCAGTTTTCTCATCTGCAGAATGAGCTGGAGAAGTAAGTAGCAAACCACTCCAGTGTCTTTACCTAGAAAACCCCAAATGGGGTCATGGAGAAATTGCTAAACAGCAGCAGCATCGGAAAGAGAAAACAGAATGATCTGATGTTGGAAATGAAGTTCACACCAAACAGATGCTCAGCTTCAGTTTTCCAGAAACTGTACCTGTTCAGCCAGCTACTAAGTAAACCACTACTAAGGCCAAGGGCATGCACAATGTGCCAAGAGGATTCCTTGTTCTGTCCACAGAAACAGATATTTTCTGCTTATGACTGAATTAGGTTAGGCAGAGGATTATGGAGGATATTCTAAACCAGATGCATATCTGTGACAGTTTTTTGAGCTATCAGGTGAACAAGCCTATTTGGATTCTGAGTACGAGCCTAATTAGAAAATTATACAGACTAAAAGTACCTTCTACTTATCCAGAAATGGCCCAATCATCTAATTTAAGAGCAACTGCTGTTGACACCATTTTTTGGCTCACCATAGATGAACCCTGAGTTGTACTATTATAGGACTGTCCTGAGAATATGAACAGGGTGGCATCATTCTGAAGCCTCAGCCATATCTAAAGATCTGTCTGGGCTAGGGTCCAGTTGAACCTGCTCAATAAGAATGATCCAGAAAAAAAGAATATGAAACCAGAGCCAAAGAATCAATACTCAGAGGTGTCTGTCATGGTAGAGTTTGTGACTGAGTATAGTTCTGCAAGTGGTACATCTTACATGCCCAGCTTAATGTATAAAGGGTATTATTTACTTATTTGTTTATTTTTATTATTTTAAGGCTGGATATCCCTATCTTGACTAAGCTAGAAATCCAGCAGTCACTCAAAGCCAATCCCACTACTGATCAGAATGGAAGCCTTGACCTACTCCCTTTTGGACCTGGACCTATTTGAGCCTCCTTAGACATCCAAATGCCCTGTCTCCCACTCTAGGAGATCATCAGAGTGTACTTGACTTACTGCGAACGCCCTCTCAACTTTAAGCCTACTGCAGCTTGTGATTCATGAGCTAAATCAAACCATCAGTCTCAGCTTCCCCTGAAGCAGGAATCACCAGCCTGTGCTATCATACCTAGTCCAGAACATTATTATTTGCATGTGCTGCCCTCACCCATGATCCTCTCTGCCAGTCTTTTATGCCTGTACCTGCTATGGGATCTGGAAATATCCTATGTAATTTTCCACATCTGTAAAGATGGTAAGAGTAACAAAATATAGCATACAGTTATTTTAAGTGACCAACATGAGATCCTGGAGGATTTCAAGATGTTTATTTAAATGATCATTGAAAGAAAAGAAACTTCCAAAATACATGTTGGCAACAACTCTACGAATCACATAGGTGGGTTGGATTAACATAAATGATTGGGTTTGCTGTGTGCTATGACTCTCTCTAGGTCCACAAAGTGTGTGTGTGTGTGTGTGTGTGTGTGTGTGTGTGTGTGTGCGTGTGTTCCAAGCCATGAGGAATAAAAAAAAAAAGCCTTGACCTTGGATATGACCTTAACAGAACAGATAGTATTACCAAGATTCTCTCTGGTGCTAACAGAAGTCTAGGCTCAATACCCTTTAGGCTTTTGCTGTATCTTGCAAGGCCCAACCTACCTAAACACAGCTGAGTGGTACCATGGATAGAGCACTGGGCCTAAGGTCAGGAAGAGGTGCTCCTATCTCACCTCAGATACTTAATTTAGTGTGACCTTGGTCAAATCACTTAATTTCTCTCTACCTCACTTTCTTTAGCTGTAAAATGTGGGTAGCAATCGCACCTTCCTACCCTCCAAAGTTGCTATGAGGATCATATAAAGTAATTTTTCATCAAATACTCAGCACATTTGCTGGCACATAGAAGGCACTTAATTTCCTTTCTTCTCCTCACTCTTCCTTACAGTGGAAAACCTCTGCTTGCCTTTTTCTTTCTTTATATCCTACCCCATCCTTCCACCAACTTAACACAGTGCCTGGGTACATAGTAAGCTTTAGTAAATGTTTTATCTATCTAACTCTCCCCATAGAGAGATTGGGAAATATGTACAAAATGATTATGGAAGCAATCATGGTGATATGAAAAAAGTAGAAATATTGAGTGACAAGTCTAGAGACCTGGATTCTGGTTTTACTTCATCCAATAATTACTAGCTGTGACCTTGAGCAAGTCACTTTACTTCTAAAAACCTCAGTATTTGTAAAATGGGAAGATTTAGAATAAGTAATTTCTATAATTTCCAGCTACAAACGGCTGTACTATTATTTTGTGTTGCTAATCCATGTCATGTATATAAATGTGAGTTACTACTATCATTTCTGTCAAGGCAAAGTATATAATCCAACTGCTGATACTTCTCAGCAGAGAAGAACATAAGCTGTTCTCAGCCCTTAGTAATTATTTTATTTTAGAAGAATAGCAAGAGCCATATAGGAAAATAATTAGAATATAAGGAGTACATGGAAAACTCATTTCATTGAGCAGGCTTAAAATGAATTAGAAATGTATTTTCACCATCTGCTGTTGTTACTGTTCTTATGAAATTTGGGGATTTACAAATTACAGTTTGCCTAACACTAAATCTGAGACAAGAAAAATCTACTGCAGAATCTGTTACCCCAGGGATACTTTGTGGATTACTTTGTAAATCTTCCCAGCTTGTAGAAACTGTACTGCCTAATGCTTCCCTAACATCTGAAAGGCATTATGGATGCATTTGAGCAGACATGGCTGTGACAATTATTGCTTGTCATGGGGCATCACACCAAATTTCATATTTCCCAAGTACTTTACAACTGTTAACAAGTTGCTTCTCCCAGTATCCCTGGAAAGGAGAGTCTATAATGACACAGTCTTCATTTTACAGCTCAGAAGGTTTAGCTTCAGTGATGCTAAATGACTTATGAGCCCAGCATGCCAACCTCAAGTAACAGTGAAAACTAAAGCTGCAACTCTCTACACCAGGAAATGTGTGCAAAGGAGAGAGAAGGCATGTGGTACAGAGTTGACCTGAGTCAGAAAGATCTGGATCAAAGTCCATCCTTTTTCACATATTGGTTATTTATTCCTGGGCAAATCATTTAATTTCTCAGTACTCCCATCTGAATGTCTAATCAGTTTTGGCAGAAAATGCTTCCTTACTGGGAGTTCCTCATTCCAATAATATCATAGATTCAACAAAAAGAGTAAGGGAGAAGAGAGGAGGAGAGGGAAGAGGAGAGGGGAAGGGAGGGGAGAGAAGTAGACAGGAGAGGAGAGGGCATGGGAGGGAGGGAAAGGGAGAGGGGGGAAGGGAGAGGAGAAGAGGGGAGAGGAGAGGAAGAGAGAGGAGGGGAGGGGAGGGGAAGAGAGGGGAGAGAAGAGGAGAAGAGGGGAGGGGAAGGGAGGGGAGAGAAGAGGAGGGGAGAGGAGAGGAGGGGAGGGAAGGGTAAGGGAGGGAAGGAAAGGGGAAGAGAGAGGAGAGGATGGGAGAGGAAGGGAGAGGAATGGAAGGGAGAAGAGAGGAGGGGAGGGGAGAGGAGAGAAGAGGGAGAGGAGAGAGGAGAGGAGGGGAGGGGAGAGGAGAGAGGAGACACAGACATTGGCCTTCCACATTTAACAGAGCAGGCAGATACTTAAATATAATTTGAAAGCAACAGAAAGGTTCCTCTGACCCTGAACACTTCCCTTGAAATTTGATAATTCATGAAGAGTCATAATTTCAGGTTAATAAATTAGCCTCTTATAATGCAAATAACCCTTGGGAGAGGTGTTTTTTTTTTAAATTATTCTGGCTTTCAGTCATGCACAAAATTAATTTAATCAGACCACATCTGAAGTATTCTGTTTAGTTTTAGGTGATATATTTTAGGAAGGGTACTAGCAATCCAGAAAGCTTCTAGAAGAAGATGTCAAATCCCTTGAAGGAAGTCAAAATATTTAGCCTGAAGAAGAGAAAATTCAGGGGGAAAGAGTATCTATCTTCAAGTATTTATTTGAAAATCTGCAATGTGAGAGAGATTGGACTGGTCCTCTTTGGACCAGGGGAGTCCTAGGATGAACTTTCGAAAAGGCATATTCAAATCAAAGCAGAAGTGGAAGGGGTTGCCTCAGATAGTTGGTTCTCCCTTTTTGGATGATTTAAGCAAAGACTGGAGGACCACCCAACAGATTGTTATAATCAGGGATATGTTTGGGTCGAACTAGATGTCTTCCATTCATTTTCCAGTTCTGAGATAATGTGGGTCTATGAATCAACTGCTTTCATTCTTCCTGGGCACAGCTCATTGAAGGAATGGGATTGTTGATAAGAAAAGAGTGTGAGAGGGTTAATCTTGGAACGTAGGAGACTGGATAGAATAGACCTGGGTTTGCTTTGCCACAGTGGAGGAATTTGAGCAGGCAGAGGGTAGTTACCACAAGGGCACTAAGAACCTGCAATATAAGTGCAAGAAATACAAAATGTCTTTAGAGGATGTAAAAGAAAATTTTGCCCAAAGACTTGCCATCAAACATAGAATTTAAGGCTGGAAGAGACTTTAAAGATGATCTCGTCCAACCCATATTCTACTACTGTATTGCCAAGGCAATATTCACAACACCACAGGCATAGCTCCGAATCACAAAGTATAACAGACTCTCCCTATGGAAGGCAGAAGAAAAACACCAGAAAGCCAAATCCATCATAGTAACCAAAAAAGTCAATACACATTAGCACTGCAGGGGACAAAGCCATCCCCAAGGTTTCCCCCACCTACCAGAGCCTTCCCACAAGCAAACACTCACAACACTAGCTGTGCCTGCCTGGGTCTTCTCTCTGCCATCCTAACTGCTCTCACCAACTTCCTCTCAGTTCTGCTCCACCCTTCCTGTTCCACCTGTTCGTCAAACTCCTCCTACCACATGTGACTTAGGTTTCCATATGATTTAAGCAGTTTGCAGGGGCCTATTAATGTATGGGAAAGATCTTCAAATTAAGCAAAAATACATTAACAATATATTGGGCCCCAAGATCTTTCTCATCCATTATGTAGGTCAATGTGGCAACTGATGTCAACAGAACTTTACAAAAATATAACAGGGATCATACAAAATAATTACATAAAACATTATCTTAGAGTGGGGCTTGAGTACAAGCACCCCATCATTCCCCCATCAAATGAATGAGGCCTAAGATCTTGGAGTAAGGGGTAAAGTTCTCTTTTTCTATAACTACTTCCTGCTAAAATTGGACGTAGAGCTGTCCCTGCCACAAGAGGTCTCATTCGAGAGGTCAGTTCTTTAGCCGGCATCAGGAGTTTGGTTGACTTCATGTATAGAGATGACACATCACAATTTTGCCTAGGGGGTGACATCAGGCTTAAGCAATCAGGCATCTGCAGGTAGAGAGTACTAAGCCTATAGGAAACAAATCTAGCAAACAAGTTTAACAGACAAAAAGAAATAAGGAGACAAGAACCAAAAGCAGGGTAGATATAGGGACAGCCATGCTTCTGGAGTCCGTGAACACATTATCATAAACTCATTCATGGTGGAATATACGAGTTAAGGGTACAATTTGGCAATCATCTTCTCCTGAATAAACAACAGTTACGATATTATCTTTCCCATGTGCTATAATCTCTGCAGCCATTGGAACATCATCTGGCTTCCATTTTACCCATATTTTAGCTCCCAATTTTATTCTGTCAGTAGAACCCAATCCTTCAGTTCCTCTATTAGTTATTTTGGAAAGAGGATCAGTTTTCAGAAGGGATATTATTTCACAAGGAATAATAATCACTTGAAATATTATATCATTTTTACAAAACTATGGATTCTTCACCAAATTTTGGAATGTTACAATAATTTCTCCTTGAAAATTAGAATCTATCCCTCCAGCCCATAGATGTATTCTTCAAGCTACTATTGCAGATTTAGGTAATATCCATTGAAAATGATTTTTAGGAATTCTCATACATATTCCAGGAGAGATTTTTCTTACTTTGTTCTATCCAACCAAAAGTCCTCTAAACAATGCAAATCAAATCCTGCTGAACCAGGTATCCCTGGATACAGTGCTGGGACATCTTGCCTCACAGTCCAATACTCAATATTTGGGATCTTATGTGTTTGTTGTTTTCTAATTTGCAGATCTGGGCTCATCATTCTGACTAGAGGTATACTTTCTCCCAATGGCCTATTATTCAAATTACATAAAGCAGTGAACAAATTATCTTTCCAATGTTGACAAGAATTATTAGAACTTAACTTCCTCAACTGTTCTTTCAATAATTCATTTAATTCTTTCAGTTACCCCCTGATGCTTGTGGATAATATGGAATATGATATATCCATTCTATATTATTTAATACACAATATCTGTTCATTTTATTACCTTTTAAATGTGATCCATTGTCATTTTGAATCTGCATTGGGGTTCCATAATATAGACTTACGATATCTAGAATTTTACAGGTGTTTTTCCGGATTGTATTCTTATAGGGAAAAACCACTAGTACACCTAGGTGTCAACACAAATACATATAAATTTGCATCCTTTATCTTGGGTTAGGGGTCCAATATAATCTATTTGTCAAATTTGGATTGGTACTTTCCCCTTTGCTATCTCTGCAGTTACTACCCAAAGAATAATTCATTCCTTTTCCAATTGACATATATAACATTCCTCTGCTACTTGTTTTAACAATGAAAGAAAGATACTAATACCTTGGGATTGTGCCCACTGGGGTATGGCCTGGACCCCTAAATGACCATCCATTTGATGGACCCATTTTGATAGTATTGAACCATCATTTGGTGCTGGAGTAAAGACAATATATTGAGTAGCAATCTTTGCTAGTTTATCACCATGTCCATTGTATTCACACTCTGACATAGTGAGGGCCACGTGAGCATCTACATGAAAAACTGACAAATTGTTAACCAAAGATATGTCCCATATATCTTCCCATAATTCTTTGCCCCAGCTTTGTTTGCCATGAATTTCCCAATTTAGATTTTTCCATATGGGTGTCCATGTAGCTAATCCGTTACCTGTCACCCATGAATCAGTGAATATAAGACACTGTCCTCCTTGTTCCATTTTCATAGCTTGATGTACTGCCATAAGTTTACACATTGACTACTTCCACCTATCCCAGTACTTTCCAAAGTCCACTCAGTACATGGCTACCACTTTTCAATGTCTTTTGTGTTCCAAATATTTGGTTGTTCTATCAGTAAACCATGCAAGTCTCTTTTGTTCTTCAGTTAATCCATCATATCCCTCATTCCATTTTAACAAAGACTGTACCAACTGTTGCTTTGATTCAAGGGTGTATCATTTCTCTCAGTATCTATGTTTGCTACAGATTCCTATAAAACAGAAACTCTACTTTTGCTTGTTTTAGATCTATTTTGACTATGCCCTTTCCATTTAATTTTGCTAACTTCTTGTACATATCCAATTCTGTGAGAAACTTGGGTACCGCATTACTCAGGTCATGATCAAGATTGCAGGAATTAATATTACCTTATGGCCCAGAGTCAGTTGTTCAGTCTCTACCATAGCCCAATATGCAGCTAACTGCTGCCTTTTCAAAGGAGTATACGGGGAGTTTCCTAGACCAAAATCCTAAGGGTACATTCCAGCTTTGTTGTTTTTTTCATAAACTCCAGTTTGCATGTTCATCCTGTACAGTCACTTGTAATTCCACCAGGCAACTTTGCATACACCATAAATCTAGGGCCAATTGTACAGCAGCCTTTTTCAAATTCATATTTTTCCTGGTAATTTTATATGAGTTTCAAAAGTTGTCCTAGATGTGGTATGTGATGTAACCAATATCCAAATAATCCTATAAACTTTGGGACCTCTTTCTTATTAGTGGGGATAGGAAAATCCTGAATCTTTTGTCAGGCTAATCTCTTGCAGTCCCTTATTCCATTGTATACCCCAAAATTTATGGTTTGAACTGGCCCTTGAATCTTTGCAGGGTTAACTTCCCACCCTTTGCTTTTCATATGCTCAATTAAAAGCATAAAACTCTTCTCTACTTCTTTTATATTTTTTCCCTGTATTACAATATAATCTATGTAGAGGATAAGATATATACCAGATAGCTCTAATTCATCCAAATGTTCAGCCATAGTCCTATGATAAATAGTGGGACTATGCAGATATCCTTGTGGCAAGTGTGTAATAGTATATTTTCAGCTCTGCCTAGTGAAAGCAAATTGGTCCCATTGTTTGGAATCTATTGGGATAGTTAAAAAAAAAAGGCATTGGCTACATCAATAACTGTGTACCAAGTTGCATCATATTTCTGGACCCTTTCTATTAAGGTAATGGTATCTGGAACAGCAACATACAAGGGAGGAGTGACCTTATTCAATTGTCTCTAATCCACTGTCATCCTCCATGCCCCATCTGACTTTCATACTGGCCAGATGGGACTATTTCATCAAGTGGTTGTAGGAACTAACACTCCTGACTCAACATGTTCCTTCATAGTATTGGTGATTTCATCTTGCCCACCTGGCACACAGTACTGCTTTTAAGTAATTATTTCATAAAATTCAGGTAAAGTGATTGGGTCCATTTTTATTTTACCCACTAACATGTATTAATTTTTATCTTCTTTACTGCAAGTTGGTATCTCCCATCTGGTAAATTTAAAGCTATACCTCTCAATATATCTATTCCAATGACGTATTCAGGAATGAATACAATTACCACAGTATATTCTTTCTTAAGTAATTGTCCAATTTTCATTGTTAGTTTGACGTGTCTGGCTGATATTTCAGCCCCTCCCAGTCCTGTGATGGTGATAGGAGTTCCAGGTTTAAACTTATCAGGGTTTCCTTATATATAAGGGAGATCTGTGCCCCAGTATCTATTAATGCCCTAGTTACAGTATTTGATCCATTTTTCCCAATATATGGTCAAATTGATATGGTAATCCCATCAGTGTATCTCTTTAATCTGAACTGGGGCTCAGCCAATTTCCTATTCTCCCTGAAAGTGTGACAAACTTGGATACAAGAGTTCAGGAGGATTTTCAGGGGCAGTTCTTACTTGTCTATTCCATCTAATATCAAGCCCCTTTTCTTGGTAAATTTTGTATACTTCATTGGTTGGAATACCATCTATTCTTTCAAAATCTACCTCTGCTCTCAGTTGAGCAGTAAACAATTCTGTTTTTGTCAATCTATTCTGACTTTGAATCTGCTGGCTATTTACTCTTCTCTCTCAAGGAAATCTGTCTTTTCCCCACTTCCCTGAGTCACTTAACTATGAAATCTTGTCCAGCAGCTCTGAAAGAGGGTACCCTATTTCCCCAATTATTAGAGCCAGAACTAGGTGCTAGGAAGCAGGAGGAGCCATCTTCACTATTATATTCCCAAGGGAAGCTATTAAGCGGGTATCATAGTATACAATCTGATCATCATGGAAGTCTTCATTGCCTCTTAATTTTAATTTTCTTATACTGTCCCTAAGTGAATACCAGGGTGTATCTCCATCAGGCCAGATAACATCACTAGGATACTGCTCACTGCATCCTTCTGTAGCCAAAGTCAACAGATTAGTCATATTGTTACCTCCTTGCATACTGTAATTTCTAAAGGCTTGCTGTACAAAAGGATTCTTACTAATATTTATAAATTTCAAACAATTCACACCATCTATAGATACTCCTCTGGCTCCTTCATCACTGATTCTCACTATTCAAGATATTAAAAATTCTCTCATCCTTTAGGTGAACTGACTTAAAATATCTGTGACATCCTGATGAGTAAAATTCTCAATTATCTCCCTAAACACTGTGTTGCACCCTTAGTTCTCCAATTTTTGCCTTAGTATCGGGCATGCTTCTGCCTAAGAAGTCTCCCCCTCTAGCATAATTTCATTTTCTCTCTCTGACTTTGTTACATTTTCCTCCCATGCACTTTCTTGGCAGTCATCACTGTAGTAACTAGACTCAATCTGCATAAAGGTTGTATGCCCATTTCTTTTGCCAACCATTTGCTTCTTTCTCTGAGTCAAATGAACAGTCTTTTCTTCCACCTGAGATCCCCTAGCTTGCTCTTTTAAAGGAGAACCTGAATACTAAGAATTCCATTCAAACTAGCTAACTCTTTTTTAGCTGAATTTTTTCCACATAATAACAGTAATCCATTAATAAAATCCAGCATCTCCTACACACTCCTGCCAGTTCTTTCCCTGATTTTATGGGCATTCCTTGCAAACATCTTTCCAAACCTCTAGGTTTTCCCTCCTTTAACCTTGGTCCCCAGTTTTCACAAGGTCCAGTGCTTTTAGCTCATTCTCTTGCTAAGGTGAAATAAAGTAAATTCCCCTATCATGGGATATCAGTTTCTTCCTCTACAATTTTTCTGTCTCCAAATAAAGATTTTACACCCTGAAATTCTGTTCATGATGCCAAATGTATCACCAAGACAATATTCACAGCACCAACAGCAACTGTGAATATGCTAGTATAGTTCTGGATTGCAGTGTATAACACACTTTCCATATAAAAGACAGAAGAAAAACATTTATTCAGACACCAGAAAGTCAAATCCCAACACCAGAAAGTTAAATCCATCATAGTAGCCAAGAAGTCAACACACATTGGCACTGCAGGGAACAAAATCATTCCTAAGCCTTCCCCACCCCTGCTGGAACCTTCCCACAAGCAAACACTCGCAACACCAGCTGTGTCTGCCTGTGTCTCTGCTCTCACCAACTTCCTCCCAGCTCTGCTTCACCCTTCCTGTTCTACCTGTTCAGCAAGCTCTTCCCACCACATGTGACTTAGGCTTCCATGTGATCTAAGGTCACATGGATCTATTAATTGATGGGAAAGATCTTCAAATTAAGCAAAAATACATTAACAATACAATCACTCACCCCCACCCTAGTTTGTGAATGAAGAAAAAAAGACTTAGAAGAGATCATTAAAGTATTCAATGTTACATATCTAGTAAGTGGGAAAACAGATTATAGCTCACTTCCTCAGGTTCAAAATCAAGCCCTTGCCTGATACCTCACACTGCCTTTCTAACTCTTTATTAACCATGTAAGTGAGCAAAAGTATGAAAAAACATGAATACTTCTGAAATTTTACTTTCGTCATTAATCACTGTCTTATAGTATGGCTTGGTTGGATAAAGGGTCAGTCTAGAAGTGAAAAGGATCTGAAATCAAATCCTACTTTTTATACCGACTAGTGACTAGAGGCAAATTAGTTAATCTCACAACATCCAAAGCCTTTCAGGGCTGAGGAACCTGCAGCCTTGAGGTCACATGTGACCATCTAGGTCCTTTGATGTGGCCTTTGGATTGATTACAAGTTGGGGGAGCACCAACAACATCTGAGTAGCCATTTGTTAAGAGCCCCCCAACTACTCAGAGGTTTGTATCCTCCCATCCAGTGGTATATATAGGTAGTTATATTACCTAGTTCACATAGTAAGAGCCCTGTCTATTGAATCTTGGTACTAATTTCTCTGATTGTATTTTCTGTCTGTATTTTCTCTACATTCAGATGTCAACCTTTCCTCTGAACTAGTGAATGGCTTGTATATGTTTAATTAAAGGACTGTTAATCCCTTTGAAGCTGTATTTCCTTTATAAAGCAGATCAAAGAACCTGTACTAGCAGGAATCCTGGATGAGCTAAGGTGCTTACTACCACAGTGACTTACAAAATGGACTCAAAGCCTATAGATCTGGGTTAACAAGCAGTGAGATTACAATAGTAATTTACATTTGCATGATGCTTTAAGATTTACAAAGTAAACCCAACACTGGAAAGGTGGGCAATGCTAGAAACATCCCATTTTTCAGATAATTAACAATAATAACAGCTAGCATTTATATAGCATTTAGCATGTTCCAGACACGATGCTAGGTGCTTTGCAATTATTAACTCTCTTGATCCTGGTAACAACCCTGAGAGACAGGTACTGTTATGATCCCCATTTTATAGATAAGGAAGTTAAGATAAAAGAGGCTAAATCAGCCATTCAACAAATATTTATCAAGGGCTTACTGTGTGCTAGGCATAGTGCTAATCACTGGGAACACCAATACATGCAGACAGAAAGATAGCCCCTGCCTTCAAGGAGCTCATATTCCAATGGAGGCAGATAACACATACAAGGGAGTTGAAGTGGGGTGGGGGTCAGAGGGAGAGACAAAGATACCTGGGAGTGAGAACCAGGTAGAGGAAGCCTGAGAGCCACCAAGAGAAGAATGAGTGTGGATGGCCTGGCAACTCTCCTTTAAATGGAGGTTCTGGGAGGAGCCATCCAATCAGAGGGAGAGCCTGCAGGGATGGAGGCACTATCAATGTGTGAATTCCATGACTGGAATGAGTTTCCAGTTTGAAAAGGTTGAAAAGCATGAAAGAGCAAATTCAGAGTAGCTCATGAAAAAGAATAAGCAATAAAAAGCATGTCTAGAGTCAGATGGAAACTGTGTCAGAGCCAGATCCAAACCCAGATACTATACGTTTACCACTGTACTACCCTGTCTCTGAGTTAGGTGTGTATTAACCATTTTCTTATATGACTCCTATTCTTCCTTCTAAGCAAAGCAGCAATGAAAGACTGAGTGGCTTATTTACCTTTGTTGAGAAGTAACTTCATATTCTTAAATATGAGTTCAAATCTTCCTTACCAACTGAGTGACTTTTGGAAAAGTCACTTAACTTGTCTAAGTTTCATCTTCTTTGTCTGGATAATAAGTTGGACTACCTTAGGGCTGAATCAGGGTCAAATACAGCCTGCTGCGTATTTTTGTACCATTCTGAGCTCAGTGTGGTTTTTAACAGATCAGGTCAAAAAACAGGCAATGGACCTCTGGATTTGGCCTTTGCCAAATGGTCTGAACTAGGTGAGCCATAAGATTCCCTCTATTTTAAATCCCATAATCCTTTGATTCCATATCATCTCAACAAGGATCCACAATCCAGTTCTTTATAGCTGAGAAATAATAAACTGTTTTTAATTTATGATTATTTTGATTATCAGGTACTCAGAATAATTTTCTAACAAAAATTAAATGAGAAACAATAGAATTTATTTTATGGTTTGGCTCTTCTCCTTTTGTAAGTTCTTGAGAATGGTATGCTTTTCATGTAGTTACATATATGTTTTCCAATTTCAGGTGACTGATGATAGATAGCAGTAGCCACACTGAAGTGGCTTTTCTCTCCCCTCCATGAAAGATTAGGTGACTTTGAGTTGAAAGAATAAGCTGAAAGGAAAAACTAGTGTCTAGTGAAAGCCTAGACAGCTTGGGAAAGAGAATCATTTTTGTTCGGAAGCAGAATGAAACCACCAAAAAGAATTCTCAGAAACTTAGTTGAAAGGAATCCTATACTGAAAACTCAGATGGACTAAGGAATAATCAAGGCCAAGGGAATTCAGTAAGAATGGAATCAAATCTGAACTTTCATATATATGTACTTTCATATAGATATATGAAAGTTCAGGTTTGAACTTGATATTTATATATGTATGTACATGTATACACATGTATGTATTGTGTATATATATTCATATAATTGCACATATGCATATTTGAATTATGATCCATTACTAGTATTGTTGTCCTACCTAGAATCTTGAAACTGGAAAGACCTTCTAGATTATTTAGTACAATCCTTTTCATTGTATAAATGGAGAAATTGAGGTCCAATAAAGATTAAATGACTCTCCTAGGTTACACAGTTAATTAGTAATTAATTCATCAGTAACTGATTAGTAGTCTTCATTCCTGGTAGGAAAAAAAAATGAGCAACAGTTACATGCACAAAAAAATGATGAGTCTGAGAATGGACAACAGATGATAGAAAGGAGTTCTCTAAAGATCAGAGCCACGATTAAGATGAGTTGATCAGGACTTTGTCCAGGGTGCTGATCTAATGAATGAAATCTAATAGTATTTTCAGTCTTCCAGCAGCATAAAACAAAAAGGCAATTCTTAACATATACTTAGTGAGAATAACTAGTTAAAACAAGAAGTTAAGAGATGGTATGTTGGAATAAACTCCTTCTCCATCCTACATTACTCTCTAGGAAACACTTGTTTCCTGAAAGTTTTTTGATATTTGCTCCAAAGAGGAGGCAAATCTAGTCCAGAAAGATGCAGATTTGGTTCTGCCAAGGTTATTGCCATAAACTAGTCACAAGTTTTTAGAAAGTTAACATCAGAGTCAAGGAACTAGTAGTCAATATTCTATAATCAAAAAGATACCACATTAGATGTTCAGGAACTTCTTAGCTGCATTTGTGTATATACACACTCCTAAATCCTTCTTACAACAGTATAATATTATTTCATCTTAGCCTGCTCTTGGTGGTTACAAAGAACTAGTGTCCATTATCTTTTGTATATGTTAGCATCACTGATTTTGAGCTGAAAGGGACCTTTGAGGTCATGTGCTCCAACCTCTTCATTTTACAGATAAGGAAATGGAGATCCAGGATGTTATCTGAAATTCAGAGCCTCTGATTCCAAACCCAAAATATTTTACACTAAATCCTGCTCATCCCTCTTCTGCTCTTCTCTAAGCTGACTATTTTCACTTTTCATATTCCTTAAATCTTTTTTCTTTTCTCAATTCTCTGTGAAAGCTGCTAGAAAGGCATATTTTCCCAACATTTTGGAGCCCTTTTTTGGAGTGTAGTATTGCAAGTTTAATTAAATGGCTGTTCAGACAACTATGTGAAATCATCATTAAGGGCAATGAATTTATTGAAAGAAACCATAGCAATGACATCTAGCTCCATCACAATAAACCTCACAAAACTAGCTGACAGCGATATTTGTTCTGGACTGCTTCACTGAAAGAATATTTCAAGGTTTGAACTCAACCTAATGGCTGCATGTGATTGCATTTGGAAGACAGATAAAGCTATGAGATTTCATGCTAACTGAGCAAAAAAAAAAAAAACGGGTGAGCCATATCAGTCTGTATTTGCTATCTATATAGAAATTCAATTTGCTTTACAGTTAGACATATCAATACCAAATTTCTCTACAGAAAAAAATTCATAGTCCTATGGGAATAATGAATCACAAAAGATAATGTCATGATAAGTCATAATGGATCATCAGTTCAATACCTGGGCATAATAAGTAGGGTGAATTTTCATTTTTCATGGACATTATTTATCTATTATATATATCCTCATTACTGTGTCTCAGAAAAAAGTGTAACATTTCTCCAATATTGAGTTAATGAGATTTCTCAGAGTGTCAGAACTGGAATCAGGAAAACTTGAGTTCAAATCCAGCCTCAGAAATTTGCTAGCTGTGTGATCCTGGGCAAGTCACTTAAACCTCTGTTTTCCATAGTATCCTCATCTGTAAAATGGGGAAAATAATAGTATCAACTTCCCAGGGTTGCTCTTAGGATCAAATTAGATATTAGTTGTAAAGCACTTATTATTAAACTGTCCTAGTTATTGATCCCCCTTGTACATTTCATGCATCTGGTCCTATTTCACTGAATTTATCTGCTGCTCAATTAGGGGAAAGTTTGTATATCTAACATTTGCTCTTTTTGGATTATTGGGGCATTTTCTTGTTTTAATTTGATAGGTTTTTTATCTTTTGACGATTTTTTTGTGTAATTTGTATGTAAGCTAGAGACTGGGATTTAACTTTGTGACCATCTACAGTTGTTACTTCAGATTGCTGAAGATACTGGATCAGCTGGGATATAGTATTTAAAATTATTAATTTTCATGGAAGCATTCTCTATGGTCAAAATATATACTTTTACCAAAGTAATCTGAAGCACAATCCCTTCCCCAGATTAAAATTCTAATATATTCCCAACATTTATTCACTCAGTCATACCTAAGGGTAGAAGTCCTTGTCATTGATTATAGCGCATTCACATGGATTTACTAAATTCCTACCATGAACAAAGTAGAGCAAAACCTGTACATGTGATTCATTGAATCAATATGTTAAAGGTAAATACATCAATATTTTTTTATTAATAAATTTATTTAACTTTTTACATTCATTTTCACAAGATTTTGGGTTCCAAAATTTTCTCCCCATTTGT
>CM053773.1:14156559-14189875 GCA_028658325.1 Potorous gilbertii | reverse complement strand
CTTAATTTTAAGGAAGCGATTGTAGAACATTTATAAATAAATAAAATAAAAATTAAAAAAAGATAGTAAGAATTATTTATTACTGGTAAGAGAGCTAATATCAGAAACAATGAACTTAAAAGAAAAAGGAAAATTACTTTCAGACCTATGAACAGAGAAACAGTTAAAAAACAAATGATTATGAAAACATGTAAAGAAGAAATAATTTAAGAATCATTGGATTATCTGTAAACCATAATTAATAAAAATTCCTGGGTACCATATATCAAGAAATTATATATGAAACTGCCTGAACCTATTAGAGCCAAAGGGCAAAGAAAAGATAGAAGGAATTCACTTATTCCAGAAAGAAACCACAAAAGGAAAATTCCCAGGAATGCCACAGGCCAAAATCCAGAGTTTGTTTATCAAAGAAAAAAGTACTGAAGGAAAACAGAAAGCAGCAGTTAAAATGCCAAGGAATTGTCATTAGCTTCAGACAAGATCTTACATCTTTGCTAAAAATGAGAGTATATTTTAGAAAATAATATTCTAAAAGACAAAAGAGTTTTATGACCAAGAATAGTTTACCCTGCAAAAATGAGTTCAGTCCTTGGGGATAGAAATAGAGAGAATGAACCTTTAATATATATTAAAAGATTAAGGAGTAATGATGAAAACAGAATAGCTAAGAAAGAAATTTGATATGATGTGAGAATTCAGAAAAACCTAGAAGAGTAAATTTATTTTTATATTTACTATAAAAGTAGCTGATGATGTAGTGCTAACGTTCTAACAGGAGAAGAAATAAGTATTCCTTCAGAACATTTATATCTTCAAAGTGCACTGAGGAAGTTAAATGATAAAAACAGAAGATATGCCAATGGATAAGTGGCCAAAGATATGAACAGCTTTCATGAGAAGAAATCAAAGCTGTCTATAGTTGTAGGGAAAAAAGTGCTCTAGATCACTATTAATTAGATAAATACAAATTAAAATAGCTCTGAAACACCTGTCAGAAATGACAATGGAGGGGAAATAGGTACCTTATTGGTCTAGTCATTCTGGAGAATAATTTGGTACTATACCTAAAGACCTGTAAAATTGTGCATCCCCAGCAATATCGCTGTTAGGCTGGTACCTCAAAGAAATCAGAGAAAAAGTACCTATAAATACCAAAAATATTTTAGTATCTCTTTTTATGGAGGAGAAGAATTAGAAATTGAAGTGATGCCCATCAATTGAGGAATGGATGAACAAGTTATGGTATATGATTATGATGGAGTATTATTGTGCTGTAAGAAATGAGGAGCAGGATGACTTCAGAAAAACTCGGTAAGACTCACAAGAACTGATGCTAAGTGAAGTGAGCAGAAGAAGAAGAAGAGCACTGTGTCCAGGAACAACAACATTATGTAATGACCAATTATCCGAATGACTTGGCTATTTTCAACAATACAATGATTTGAGAAAATTTCAGAGGATTCATGATGAAAAATGTTGTGCCCCTCCAGTTAAAGAATGGATAGAATCTGAATGCAGATTTAAGGATACTATTTTTCACTTCATTTTTTTCATATTGGATTTTTTTGGTCTGTTTTCTTTCACAACATGACTCATATGGAAATATGCTTTGCATGATTACATATTTATAACCTATATCAAATTGCTTATCATCTCAGGGACATGTGAGAGGAGAGAAAGAAGGAGAGAATTTGGAAGTCAATTTTAAAATGTGTATATTAAAAATTATTTTACATGTATTTGGGAAAAATAAAGTATTACTCAAAAAATGATGAAGGGGTAGTTTCAGAAAAAAAAAACATGGGAAGATCTATATGAACTGATGGAGAGTGAGATGTGAAGAACTGGGAGATTGTGCACAGTAGAAACAATGTTGTGATGACAATCAACTGTGAAAGATTGTTTTACTATTCTGGTCAGTGCAGGACAGTTCCAAAGGACTCCATAATGAGAGAGTACTGTCCACCTCCAGAGAAACAATAGGGGAACTCAACGGGCATATTGAAGTGTGGTTTTCTTAGCTTTTTATTTTTTGCTTTATGGTTGATACAGAAATGTGTTTTGCATGATGTCACATGTTTGATTCATATCATTTCATTTGCATTATCAGAGGCTAGAAAGTAGGGGATAGGTAAAGAATTTGGAGCTCAAATTTTTAAAAGAAGAAAAGGTTTAACATAAATAATATTTTTTCAAAATAAGAGAATCTGGGGATGGATTCATTCTGTTCTTAGAGCCTTAGGAGAGAAAAGAGAGTATATGAAGAGTAATGCGCTAGAATATAAAGGAGGAAAAAGTCAAGAGCTGGGAATTTGCTATTTCTCATATTTTGATAGAAGAGAAGAACAATATATAAACATTGATGAAGAAATGTGGGAGTGGCCATCAAATGAACTTTACTCAAAGTTCAAAGAACACACACACACACACACACACACACAATTTGACTTATAAATATATCAAGCAATGGACAAAATTATTAAGAGGAAGGCTCATACACAGGAAAGAATAGTCTTAAGCAAAAGAAACTTCCAGAACCTGAAAAAAAGGATTGATAGGGCAAAAAAAACACAATAAGGAAACTAAAAATCTAAAAGAGAACCTTCAATTGTGTCTTAGATAATTGGGGAATAAATCAAACAAACGTTGATACACATATGGAGCTAAATATTATTGTTCCCTAAGAAGTTATGAGACTATTTTGGAGAATCCTGGGTAGTACGAATTGACACACAATTAAATGAGCAGAATCAGGAGAACACATTATACAAAGACAACATTACAAAGAAAAACAACTTGGAAAGACTCATCTGTGATCAAGGAAATGACCATCAATGTCTTTAGAACACCTTTAATGAAGCATGTTACCTATATTCTGACAGAGAAGTCATGGAAATAAGGTGTAAAACCATAATTTTTTCTGAACATTACCATTGTATGGATTTCATTTTGCTTAATTATGTTTATTTCTCATAACAGTTTTCCCCCTTTCTCTCAGTTTACTAAGGAGGTTGTGGGAAAGAGGACCATCGAAACTTCTTTTAAAGCAGGGAACAGAAGGAAATTCAGAAAAAAGCACAGAAAAGGACAGTTTTGAAAGTAATGTGTAGCATTTATTATATTTTTTTTAAAAAGCAAGTGATATGATATGGAAATTCACAATATGAAATAGAATACTGTTTTATATTGGGTTTGTGTCTTTTTGTAGTTTAAGTTCAGAATAAACAAATTTTTTTCTTTAAAATTTAATGAAAGCAATGTTGTAAAATAGTGAAATTCAGTGGAGGTTAAAATGAATAAACGTGTAATGGATCCTAGTCAGCTCAATTTTGTGTTTTACTTAAACATTTTCCTATAGCTTGGGAGTGGGATTGGTAAGGGATACCCAAGATTGATTGGCACAAGTGGAGAAAGGATTTGAGGCTAAAGAAGAGGAATTCATGGAGTTAAATGGCACACCATTGAGTGAGCATAAGAAAAGTGAAAAAAAGTGAAGCCAGAAGAGATTTGATGGAATAGAAGGAAATGAAAACATCAAGGGAGCAGAGATTAAGCTAAAGGTGGAGAGCCAGGTTTAGGAAGAATAAGGAAGTGGGAGAAGTGGAAGGACAAAAGGTGTTTGGGTTCTAAATACTTCCTGCTAAATAGAGAAATGTTAATTTACTTTATCCTAAAACTATTGCAAGGGATCATGGGATTTATAAATGGATGGAATCTTAGACATTTCTAGTCCTCCCAACTTTTAGATCCCAAAGAAGTTGGGTCACACAGAGAATAAATAGCTAAGCCAAAATTTGACTTAGCCAAGTTTTCTCCTTCAAATACATGTAAAGTTCTGTTTACATCAAAGAATCCATAATTTGAGGAGAAAGAGCCAGATCACGGTCTTCCATTATTTTATAACTCTTTAACATAGACTTTTTCAATCTTAGTCTTTCATAACTTCCATAACCTACTTAGTCTTTCCTTCTTGGATACTGCCCTTACAACTCATTCTGTTCTCAACCCACCATTCACTCTTTCTGTGGATTAATTGATACGTCTTTCTTGAGAGGCAGTTTCCAAAACTGAACGCCTGTCACAGAGATAGACATGCCTTGAGTTTTACAAGTTGTTGGATCTACTTGAGCTTTCTTTCCCCTCTTCTAATTTTTTACTTGTCACATGTCACTTTCTATATTTAATGTGCATGTTTGTCACCAAGGTGTTTCAAGTTGTACTTCTCCTACAAAAGCTTTCTCCATGAAATCTTCCTTTACTCAAGGAGAATAGCTTGTTCTTTCCATCACTCCAAAACTAGGAACACTCTGCCTCAATAATGTAAATTATGTGTGACAAAGGTAAGCCCATTAGAACATCCATTTTGCATGGGGAGTGGGACAAGGGCTTTTAACCCCCGCAAAATGGTACACAAGCTGGTTCCTATATTGAGAGAGGGATGACCCATGGAGTCAATCAATGCACATGATCCAAGCAGATCGCCCCTGTTACATATACAAATATTTAATTTTTGATGGCCTTTTTTCTTCTGAATATTATATTGTCCTATACACAAATCATTCTATATCAGTGTCAGGATTTAGGATATAAGTTCTTAGAGGGAAAGGAATTTCTTGTCTTGAATAACTTTGTGTCTCATAAACACTATTAATGGTGAGGAAGGGAATTTCTAGAGACAAGGGCACAGATAATGTAGACATCAACTCTTAGACATCTGAACTTCTTTCTTTTTTTTTTTCTTTTTATCCCCATTACCTAGCAAAATGCTTCACATATGGTAGGTGCAGATGCTTACATCGTCCCAATAGTGCTAAAGTACCCCGACTGCCAAATAGAACTATTGGATTAGTGGAACAACTAATGAAGCAGCATGATATTGTGGAAAGAGTACTAGACTTAGACTCTGAGGAGACCTGGGTTGGATTCTCACCTCTTACCTGATTAATTATTTGATTATAGGAAAGTCCTTAAATTTCCATGAGCCTCAGTTTCTTCATCTGTTAAATGGAGAAAATAATGCCTGTAGCCCCTAACAACCCTGGGAAGAAGCTATTATTATGCCCACTTTACAAACAGGGAAAATGAGGCAGACAGGTTATGTGATTAGCCCAAGGTCTCATATCTGGTAAGTTTCCATGGCTGGATTTGAACTCAGGTCTTAACTCCAGGTTAGGTATTCTCCACTACACTACCTAGCTGCTCCAGTAACTACAAATATGTCATGTTTTTTTGGTCACTTGAAAAAAAACAGTGGATTACTTACATGTTTACTTTTTAACCACCTAACTAAAATAGTGAAATATACTATGATTTAATGAAAAGGGGAAGAGAAAAGGAAGAGAACAAGCATATATATGGAACTGATTCTGTGCCAAGCACTGTGATAAATGCTTTATTCCTACAATCTCATTCGATCCCCACATTAACCCTGTGAGGTAGATGCTGTTGTTGTCTCCATCTTCTAGTTGAGGAAACTGAGGTAAACAGAGATTATATGACTTTCCCAAAGTCACACAGCTAGAAAGGGTCTGAGGTCAGATTTGGATTGCATTCTTTCCTATTCCAAACCCATTGCTCTATCCACTGCACCACTTGGATGCTGAGTATTGGACGTGTAACCAGAAGACCCAAATTTGAGTTCCAGTTCCTTATTAATTGGGCAAACCATTTAAACTCTCTGATTTTTAGTTTCCTAATCTATAAAATGGGGTTAAACATTCTTGCACTATCTATCTTCCAGGATTATTGTGAGACAATGGCTTTATGAACTGCAAAGCCCTGTTTGCAAGCACTAAATGTCAGCTTTTCTGTGATCTGTAGATTGCTAATTAATGTTTTGTTTTCTCCCCTCCAGATCTTGGCCATTGTATCCATCCTATTCATCGTGCTATCCACCATTGCCCTGTCTCTCAACACCCTACCTGAACTTCAAGAAATGGATGAATTTGGTCAGCCCATTGACAATCCACAGTTAGCACACGTTGAGGCTGTCTGCATAGCCTGGTTTACAATGGAGTACCTTTTACGCTTCCTGTCCTCACCAAATAAGTGGAAGTTCTTTAAAGGTCCATTAAATGTCATTGATTTGCTGGCCATTTTACCATATTATGTCACCATTTTCCTCACGGAGTCCAACAAGAGTGTGCTCCAGTTCCAGAACGTCAGGCGGGTTGTGCAGATCTTCCGCATCATGAGGATACTCCGGATCCTGAAACTCGCCAGACATTCCACAGGCCTCCAGTCTTTAGGATTTACTCTGAGACGGAGCTACAACGAATTGGGCTTGTTGATACTCTTTTTAGCCATGGGGATAATGATATTTTCTAGTCTCGTGTTTTTTGCCGAGAAGGATGAAGATGCTACCAAGTTCACCAGTATCCCTGCCTCCTTTTGGTGGGCCACCATAACCATGACCACTGTAGGGTATGGTGACATCTACCCTAAAACTTTATTGGGAAAGATTGTGGGAGGCCTCTGCTGCATCGCTGGGGTGCTAGTGATTGCACTTCCTATCCCAATCATTGTGAACAATTTCTCCGAGTTTTACAAGGAGCAAAAACGTCAGGAGAAGGCAATTAAAAGGAGGGAGGCCCTGGAGCGGGCTAAAAGAAATGGAAGTATTGTTTCCATGAACTTAAAAGATGCCTTTGCTCGGAGTATGGAACTTATTGATGTGGCTGTGGAGAAAGGGGGAGATTCCGCCAACACTAAAGACTCCACAGATGATAACCACCTGTCTCCAAGCCGATGGAAGTGGGCCAGGAAAGCATTGTCTGAAACCAGCTCCAACAAATCCTACGAGAATAAGTATCAGGAAGTGAGTCAGAAAGATTCCCATGAACAGCTCAACAATACTTCTTCAAGCCCACAGCACTTGAGTGCTCACAAACTGGAGATGCTATACAATGAAATCACTAAGACTACACAGCCCCACTCACACTTGAATGCCTCGGACTACCAAGAGCAGGCTGAAAAACCACCAGTGTACCAAGAGGAGATTGAGATGGAGGAGGTTACCTGTCCGCAGGAGCAGCTGGCTGTGGCCCAGACAGAGGTCATCATGGACATGAGGAGTACCTCTAGTATTGACAGCTTTACCAGCTGTGCCACTGACTTCACAGAAACTGAAAGATCCCCCCTCCCACCCTATGCCAGCACTCACTTACAAATGAGATTCCCCCCTGACCCCACAGGGGTAGAAGAGCACCAAAGAGTCAAGGGACTCCCATTTTTAACACTTACCAGGGAGAAAATTTCTGCCCCTAGAGATGCTACATTTGAATATACTCCAATTGACACCATTGGGAGCCCAGACTCAGTAGTAGCCCAGTCTGGACTGCATGGTCCTCTGCAGTTTGACAGTGCAACAGAGAGTCCAAAAAGTTCTCTAAAAGGTAGCAATCCCCTAAAGTCCAGATCCCTGAAAGTGAACTTCAAGGAGAGCAGAGGCAGTGCCCCCCAGACCCCACCTAGCACTGCCAGGCCCTTGCCAGTCACCACCATGGCAGACTTTACTCTACCCACACCCCAACATATCAGCACCATTCTCCTAGAGGAGAATTCTCCCCAGGGGGAGAGACCCTTGCTGGGCACTGAAGTCTTAGGGCTCTCTCAAGGACCTGCAAAAGGTTCATCCCCTCTGTTTCCCAAACAAAAACTATTTCCTTTCTCTTCAAGAGAGAGGAGGAGCTTCACTGAAATAGACACTGGAGAAGATGAAGACTTCTTAGAGCTCCATGGAGCCTCAGAGGACAGGCAGCCAGACTCCAGCACAAATTGCTGTGGGAGTAAGCATAGTGATGGAAGAGACCCTTTAAGAGAAGAGACCAGTGCTCTCTCTTCCTCCCCACAAAACACAAGTCACAATTGTATGCAAGACATTTACCAAGCTGTGGGCGAAGTGAAAAAGGACAGTAATCAAGAAGGGTACAAGATGGAAAACCATTTGTTTGCCCCAGATATTCATTCAAATCCTGGGGAGACAGGTTATTGTCCCACGCGTGAAACCAGCATGTGACTAGTTAAAAAAGCAATAAAAACTTGTTTCTTAAAAACCACAATTAGTAAAGCCTATGAACTAAAAATGGGAAGCCTCCCCTATCCTTCCCCCGCCCCACAAAAACAAGTGCATAAGATGTTATTTTTGCATGGCATGAACAGTTTAGTTTAAGTACTGTTTAAATAAAGAGTCAAGGCTGCTTTTTGTAACAAACAACCTAACACAAATGACTTCAAAACAGTGGATAAAATAAAGAGAGCTCTATCAGGAATTGGCATTCTGCAACGTCTGACATTTTTGATCCTTTCACTCATAATTAGACAAATTTTAAACTGTTTTAACTATTCTGAGGGTTCCAACGAATTCTAGAATTTGCACATGAAAGGATGAAATGTCAATGCATGCATTCATAACAATGTGAAAAAAGGTGCTTCGAGCTTGCAAAATGCATCCATTTGTAAATAATGGATTTGGGGGAACCAAAAATCTCAAGAATATATGGAATTAAATTTCCAGGGACACAGGTACTTCCTTCATAGCCTGATGCCAGGAGGAGTTGTACAGACTTATGTTGCAAGATCGCAACCTCTATTTAAAGCATCTCATGTACCTTGCTTTCTATTATAAGACTCATTAAGTCTATTAGTTTATTTAAGGGAATACAGTATTTTTAGTTCTCTGTGCAATGTCATAGGGTGCATTTTTTAACTTGCCTTTGCTTAATTGTGGCATTTGTGGTCTAAAATACAACTCATGAGAATAGGCAAGATTTAATGACCAGAAATTAAGTTATTTGGAATTTTATATGAAAAATTGGCAATACCTAACCATCATGGCATTATCTATGATGGAAAAAAAAACCAACGACCATAGTTTAGACCTAGAAGGGTCCTCAGGATTCATATAGTCTTGCTCCCCTTGTTTTACAGATGAAGAAATAGAGGCCCAAGGGGTACAATGACTTAAACAAATTCAAAAAAGTAATAAGCATTAAAAAATCAGATTAGAATTGAGGTCCTCTGACTCCAAAGCCTCTTTCCATGACACCATGAAAAATCAGAATATATTTGAAGTTTAGAGCATTTTACAATTAAAGAAGCATTTTCCACATAATGACCCTCTGAGGTAAGTAACGTAAGTATAAGTGGCCCCTTGTTACAGATGAAATACCTGAGGCCCAGTGAAGTTAATTGTCTTATCCAAAGATACATGGTTCTATGAATGGTAGAACCAGTATTTGAACTAAATTTCACTCTCCAAACTCTGGACGCCCAGACCAATGTTTTATAACATGCTGTCCAAAATTCTATTTTAAAAGTTTTTTAATGATCATTTTGGTTCAAGCTTATTAAAATATGAGAGTTCATTTGTCTTAGAAACTACTATGCCTCCCTCTTCTCTAGTAGGATGCAGACATTCCAAGTCACATGACACTTCTCTCCCTTAAAGAGAGCCTTCTCTTAATCCTTGGATGAGTATAAAGGAAATAGTCACTAAAGATGTTCACCATATTGACAATGGAACACATTTTGATGTACTGAAAAATAGTACTGTCCTGAGAAACAAGGAATCTCAGTTCTCTTTTTGTACTAATGAGCTAATTGGCCATAGAGAAATCATCAAAACTCTCTGCCCCTCAGTTTTCTCATCTGTAAAAATGTGGCTAAGATGATTTCCTGTGCACCTTCTTTTGGCTCTAAATTTCTGCATTTCAACACTTTTTCAGAAATATCTGAAATTTGCTTTCTTTAATTAAGAACATGTGAATGTTTGGTGAGAGACACATAGTTCAGAATACAATGGACCAAAATCCAAGCACAAAATATGTTTTTGTTTTTTTATAAGAAACTGTATTACAAGTTTTATTACCAAATTATTTTGTTTTAATGATTAAATTAGTCTATGTTTATAATCTAACTTAAAACTTTTATAAAATACCATTTCTTTATTAATAGAATCTGGTCATTATCTCTCAGTTTTGAATGCAATTTGGAGGGGGGTCCTAATTGAAATTCAGGTAGCCCTACTATTGAAAATAATTTTTCGTGTCTATTTTCCATTGTGCTAACAACTTACAATGATTTTCATGTTTAATTGTTTTAAAACATAGCTCATAATGTTATGATCATTAATCATATATATTTATTTACTTTGTTTGTTAGTTGATATTTTCAATAACTAAGACTAAATGAGAGACAGTTTTTATATGCTTAAAGTGTTGGTCTGTATTTTCTATAGACAATTTTCCAGAATCAAGCCTAAAGGTATTTTCCAGAATACTTGCCTATAGGTTAAATATCAACAAGACCCAATAGACACTCTAGAATGTGTCTACATGAAATGAGGTGTTGTTTTTTGTTTTGTTTTGGGTGTTCTATAATAATGAGTCCATTATTTTAAAAATTATGTCATTTGTCTACACGGCACATAATGAAACAAAAAGTGCAGAAAGTTTTTCTAGGGTGAGTTTGTCTTATTGCCCAAAAAGTTCACCAATGATGTATCTGTTAGTCCTACCCCAGGTTCTGCCCTAACTCTACAACCTATGAAAGTCTCCTCTCAGAAAAGGCCCATCTTCGGTCTGACGGCTTTAAAGAGAGGCTATTTTATGGCTGAGATTTTAAGAAATTCTTCAATCCCAAGTCCTTCCTCCAATTTTCACTAATATTTAATGGTCAAAAGTCCTTAGCAGAAAAAAAAACACTTTATTCCTCGGGCAAACAATTTTACAAAGAGATATTGGGGGAGGGGGTCTGAAGGCTTCCAAGATGGACTGGAGAGTGTACTGAAAGCTAGCTGGAGGTTACTGATGCTAGAGAATATTCCCCTACTAATGTCCACAACTTAATAATGCCTGTTGACACTTGTCAGTGAGCAAAGAATGTCTGAATCTCAAAAGAAATAGTCTATAACGTGAATGATCTATGTGTTCTTTTAAATCTAGTAACCAGTATAGATTGCCACCAGACTTTCTTGGCCACATCAACTGATTTTAGAATAAAAATAAGTAAAATTATTAGGTCAGCCATGTCATTGCCTAATTCACCCAAAACAGCTTCATTTAAACTGCTTACCAGGACCGAAGTGCATTAGTAGGGCATAAACAAAGAAGACACTAAAGTACATGTATAGTTGTCACACAAAATGTGCCTGCAATAAGCATTACAATTTAGGACTAGAAAATTCTTCTTTAAATGGGAAAATCCAACACACTGGGTTGTGAAAATGCTAGCACTCATGAATGGATGTACCAGGTTACTCTTAAATAAAAAATATTTGCCATCCCATATGTACAGGCAAATTATAGGCAAAATAATTATGATTTGAAAGCTTAAATATATCCCCTCAAACTACCAAAAATACCTAAAGGACTATCTGGAGATTCTTTTGTGTGTGATTACCCAGTTTGTTAAAAGCAGTGTTTGGCCAGTAAGCTCCAGTCGTTTATTTTTAAAATTATTATTGATAGTGAATTGTGGTCATTTAAACTGTTTAATTGAATCACACTGATGACCATGATAATTTAATTTTTTCAAATGAAATCGTTATATTCTTGTTGGATTTAGAAAAAAATCATTTTGCATCATGTAGCTATTTCTTCTTCTGTGACCTTAGACATGAAATACATCAGACAGGAAATCATAGAAAGCTAATTGTTTTTCTGAAACAAAAAAAGAATAAAATGCACTTGCAGATACTTTTAAGCTGTGTTCAAAACAATAAGAAGAAATCTTCCCTTAAGAGCAGACTGAAGAGGATTATGGATTGTTTAACATACTTTTATTCTAAGAATGTAAAAATTGATAAATGCTTATCAAAATAATGTAACATTAATAAATGAAATTCTGGTTTTTAAATACCTAGTTTCCTAGGAAATGGATGGTGAAATTGATCGGTTGCTATGAATTTCACCACATTGTCTATATGAAGTCCAAACTGTAATTTCATAGAATTTATTTTAAAGGGCATATAAATTACTATACTAACCCAATAAGGGATTAGATTGCTTTTTCTCAAAATTGATTTTAAAGCAGTTGGCTTTATTTCTCTTCCTCTAGAGAAGTTGCCTGTTATAATACCAAATACGTACAGGGAAGGGGCAAGAATCAAACTTTAGGAAAATGTCTATGAAGATTTGTATTTTTTTAATTAACAATTTTGCTTATAATATTAAAAGCAAACAGTTCTTAATGACTTTCTTACTTAATAACCACATACTACAGCAAAATATTGCTACTCTTTTTTTTATTTTTAAAGTATTTTGTTTTGTCTTTAAATTCATGTGGATTTTAAATTTTAGTTAAGATTCTAAAAACAGCTTATTGAACCAACCTTCTTTCCGTCCTACCTGTCTACCTTCCTTCCTTCCTATCTTCTTTTCTCCTCAAACAAGTCCTATGAAACTTGAATGAAAATGGAAATTTGAAAAGAAGGCACATTACCAATAAAAAGGGGAGAGCTCTAAACCCCAAAATCTTAGAGCACTTCCTAAATTGTTAAATTCCAACTTAAGGAATATTACCATTTATTTATTGATTTCACTAATCATTTATGCTACCTGCTTGACATAATTGAATAAATGTTTATTTTTCTATTATCGCCATTTATGCATAACTTCTTTGCTAGTCTTAAAAACTTTTAGCCTATAAACATGTATGTATATATATATATATTTTTTAATAAAGAAAAAATCCTTCTTTAATAATAGGGCAAGATGGGGTGACCAGGACTTACAAATGCAACAAAAAGGGAATATGAGAAAGAAAATATGTTAATAAGATGTTTTTAAACAAGGAAATATATATTTAGTATACGTTGCATATATTTATATAAGTAAAAAGAGGCACATATTAATATGAATTTCAGAATTCAGTGTGTCAATCCAACTATAAATCCTCTGTTAAGAAATCATTTGTAAAAACATTCCCATCCATAAAGAAATTCCATTACTGGGCACTGTCTAATTCCATGAGATGAACTGAGGTCTCTATAGCTATGTAGGTCTCTGGAGTTTTTACTATGTGTATTTCAATTCTCACCTTCCATATCTATTTTACTCATGTTCTAGTACTTTCTCTTTTCCAAAAATAGAGTCCAACCTGCCATAGCAATATCATTTTGAATGGGAGCACTCATAAGTTCTAGTGATTGTTCAAAACCTGTTGATAACAATGGTACTTATATCCTTAATTTCAATGAGAACTTGCCTACTAGAATAACCCTTTCATCCTGGAAGTGTGTTTTTAGAAACAAAAGATTCTGTTGCATAGAGTCATTTCTACATATGCAGGCCTTATTTTTTTTTTAAGAAAAAAAGGACAATGGAATAAGAGCAGTTCCAAGGATTGACTCTGGTGTAAACACAATGAAAATGGTAAGCCTGTAAAGAATTTGGACAGGTGTAGGTAAGGTAGCTCAACAATATGAGTTGAAAGAAATCACCTATTCTACAGGGTACCTCCTTGTGTAATTTGTGAGGCAAAAAGAGGAAATAAATTTGTCAAGAAATAAGTGGTAATCAAGACAGACTTGGAAATAAAAAATCAGTATCACATTCCAACACTTGCTACCAACTATAGAGTCAAAGCAGTACTGTTTAAGATTGGTATTTTGAAATCAATCACTTTATGTCTATACTGTAGATGTTCTCTCTCTTCAAAGTTCATGGTAAAATTTTTGCCAACCTCTCTTGGTACAATTCTATATAATGCCCTTAGAATGAATTGAAGCCCTGACAATAGACTACAGTTGTTTCAGGACCCAAGTCTGTAGGTGTCTGGAACTATAACTGGTACCTCAAAGATCAGTAGAAGTCTGGAAGTCAACCAGAAGCACCAGTTTGTACTAATTATGGACCTCTTTTTTCTAGCCTAGCTTAGCAATTGAATCTAAAACTTCAGTTCAGTTCAGTGACTGCAAGTAGATCCATCCTTAATCTTACAAGATAGACCCATAAAAATGAAGATGTCCCTTGCATTACATTGAATGCTATGTATGGAGGTAGTGAGTGGGGAGATCTAGACATGTGACTTAATCAGTGTAGGGAACTCCAGTTTATACCAATCTGTAGTAGCAACTTTTCTGTAACTTATCTTAGTGTGACTGGACCACAGAAATGATAAATGACTTGTTCCCAGTCACACAGTATATGTCAGGAACAAGACTTGAACCCTGGTCTTTTTATTCTGAGACTGGCCTTCTATTCCCTAAGTCATGCTGCCTTTCATGCTATATATTAGGTCTGTGTATGTTTTCCTTTTAATAGTCAACTAAAAACAAGTATGGACTCGCATGATCTAAGTTTCTTAGACACAGCATATTACTATACAGGATTCACTAGGAACAAAATGCCATGCTATGCACATTCTCTTTACAGAACAGGAAAGTCTTCCCACTCATTTCAAAGCCTATTTTAAAAAAACTCATAGAACATTATCTTTGCATTATAGTAAGTAAGTTTTAAAACTTATGCAAATGTAAAGACTCATAATATTAAACTATGAACAAGTCAGAAGTAAATGTGTATTAAGCAGTAATGAAGTGCCAATAAGCCAATGAAACATACTTTCTTAATGCCAAGTTTCAGATTTAATTGCATAATTACTGCATATATTTCTAGCAGCCAATGTTCATCCTGAAATCAGGTGTGTGGGAATGAGTTAGGAATGGAAGAGCTAAAAAGTCAATTGATTTAATGTATTTTCAATGGAAAAAATAAATCATCATCTACCTACAAGTACTAGTCTATTAGGAAAGACTCATTGAATTTGGGAAACTCATTGAATATTCCCACTAATATTTGGGGGATGTTTCTCTTCCTGGTCTACTTCAGAAAATCCCTGTATCTAGTCCTCATTCAGTGTCCTAACTTGTCTAAATTCCTCCTTTGTCACTCCCTCCTCTCATTCCTCCAGTCCTCCCACTGGTCATACACCAGTTACCAAGAAAGAAACATCAATTACAAGTTAAAGCAGAGTAAATTCATGCACAAGAGCAACTTAGAACCTAATACCGACAGTGATAGGAGGTTGTGAGAGAACTGAAGAATACAGCAGGTGCTAAGGAGAAAAGAACTGAAAAGGGACCCCTATAAATACAGCATAAAAATGACTTGATAAGAGGAAAGATAGATTTCCTCAATTTTTATTGCTAACAAAAGAACAATAGGCTCTCAGGAAAGTAAGAGGAATTTTCTGGCTCTACAACAGTCACCTGATTTTTGAAAATAAATAGGTTCTTAAATAGGAAGGAGGGGTGTTAATAAAACAATCATCCCTGAGATGCCAGAAAATGCCCAATTGAAGGTGTAACAATACTTTAGGCTACTTGATAAATGTACCATTTCAACCGAGGAAAATGGGTCCTTTCATAGCTATTCTTCAAGGATAGAGTACAGAAACTAATGGAGTATGAAATGAGGTTTGACCAAAGATATTGGACATGAACTATATAGTTTCTCATTTCTTTTTATCCAGACTTCTGATTTCATCAGTGTGGGTAACTCTAGTATGGGAACTTTCTCAACCAATGAAGATTGGCAACTGATCTGTAATTTGTGGGCTTGGTTTTCTAGGGCATTGAGAGGTTACTGGACTTGCCCACTCAGAGACAGGTATTAAATCTGAGTCTTCATAATTTCAAGGTCAGCTCTCTATCCACTAATTCATGCTGTGTTTTCCAAAATATACCATAAAATATTTTATATTTAAGGTAGATTTTTTTCTTCCTTTTGAATTAAATGCAAGTCCCCTTTTTTTCTTTAGTATGGCCAGGATTAATTTTGTTTTACTAAAAAATCTTTCCTATCCTTAATTGTAGAAGTAACTTTATGTTGAAGAAGCATTTTATCCAATGTATGTATGTTAATCATCTAAATCCAAAATACTTAAAATTTATTATTTCCTTAAAATAGTAGAAAGTAGTTATTGAAACTCATGTTTTAAGGAATTGGAAATTTACAATAAACATTTATAGATTTATCTCATGCTGCTTTAAAGAAAAAATTAACTTCCCTTGGGCAAGTATTTCATTATATTTGGGGAATTTGATAATTCAAAATATTTGACCTAGCTGCCTTTTTAATACACAATAAAGAAAAATCTATGCCTTCAGGAGAAAAAGCAGTCCTTCCTCAAACTATTTTATATGTTAGAGGCCTTTTATACTATCTTTAGTACTATGAACTTAAATTAACAGTCTGAACCATTCATATTCAAGACATATTCTGGTCCTCCTTTATACTCCAAAATGTCTGTATTGCTAAAAGTACATTCTGTAAAGTAACTCATGTTAAAGCTGTTCTTCATGTAAACACACATCTACTGCTAGTCACCTCTGTGCCCAGCATAGGTCAGTAAACCAAAGTACAAGATGTCTCCAAGTTAAAAGTTCTCATCAATTTTGTATTTTTAATTTAGATTTTATAAGGTTAGTATTTTTCATCCAAACAGCATTTTATTAACTAAGGAAATAACTTAAAAGTGGATTCAACTTTGATTTTATTTAAAATAGTCAAGTCACTCAAATATTGAAGTCTATCTTTTTAATATTGTCTTATTGTGTATACAGTATTATCTGTGTGATGATAGACTGACATGACGCAACTATTCCTACACTATCCAAAAGGAATTGTAGTAATGCAGTGTGTAATTATTTCAAACAACATCACTACACTCTCTTACTATGAAAACGTAAAATCACAGAGAAGATTGAGAGTCCAGCTATCACAGCAATCACAAAGGCATAACATTATGAACCTGTTAAATTCATCTTAAAATAATGGCTGAATCTCATCAAAGAAAAGACTGTTGAAAATTCCATCTTCAGAAAATTTGGTCGGCATCTCTGTGGGTTTATCAGAATACATGACTCTTACTGATGGATCCTTGAGACCATCATTGTCACATTTCTCACTTCAATGCTTTCATTGATTTAATAAGCATTTAAGTGACTTCTATGAGCCAAGCACTAGGCTGTGCTGCAGATACAAAGACAAAAACCAAGCAGTCCTTGCTCTTAAGGAGCTTACATTGTGGTACCACCAACAATGAGTCCTAAATGTTTTAGCATGATACCACACACTCCAAATATTGGTTCTAAATCATTTTTATTTTAAAATTATTTAACATAAGCTTGATGTCCGCAAAAAAGAAATCCATTTTCTAGACCATATCTGCATAACATTTAGTCTCAACCATAACAACCTTTAACATTTTAATAAACTAATTAATACTGTATTCCTTCTTTTCATTAGGTTTTGTCAAAAGAGAAAAATTCCTGGTTTATTAAAAAGTATTCAAAAAACATATCATGCTGCCCTACTTGCTCACTAAACGTATTTATTACATTGTCTTCTATTACTATGTAGCGGATGTAAAATCCCAAATGTTCCCCATTCATGTCTGCTTCCTACAAGTGCCATCAAGACAATAATGCCACCGTTACTATAGCAACACCTTATGTTAATGTCAAGCAACCTCATGCTATGGCATCCTGTACATAAGACATGTGCGAAAGTGACTGTAAAATGTTTCCATAGATGATGCAATGGTACCTTCTGTTAAAAATGACTCCTTGTTCCAGCTTTTATATCTGTTGTTTGACCACAACCTTTGAAGTCTTTTTTTCTCCCATAACTGCTTTGCAGAGATTTTTCCAGAAATATTTGAGATCACAAGTCATCAGACATTTGGTTTAAAAGCCTAACCTGTTAATGGGCACATTTGTTGGGAATTGGTTGGTTGTTTTGTTTTTTTTTACCTGAATTACCTAAATAATGTTTTCTATTGACCTTGCGGGCCTCCACGTAGACAGCTTCATATTATCTCTAATACATACAAAATAAAAGGTAGGATGCTGATTGCACTTTCTACCAGTCTGATATTAGCTATTTTTTCATACGATCATCAAAAGAGAAAACAAATTAGACTTTTTCAGAATGAATCAAAGGAATAGGAATGTTTAGCTTAGAGAAATGGTCAATTTCCTTCTAATTATTTTTGCATTTATTTTTCAAACTTTTGAGAACCAAACAAAGATTGCATATGCATGGCTAAGGAAAAGAAGAAGCTTACAGGTACTATTCAAATGAGTTAAGTAAAATAAAAACCTTGGTCTCAATTATTTGAATGTTTTCAATGATACTTGTTTAGAGAGGACCTAAAATACCTGGATGGTTGCTCTATTTCTCTACTACATTTTTGGGTATTAAAAAAGAAACTTTCTAAATCTTAAAATTCAATAACCAATTGCTAGAAATTGAGCTCTATGTTAGGTTCAGACAGAAACACTCTATAGGAAGTCATAAATTAATTGTATGATGATTTATAATAAAGTTGTTTAGGAATTACAGCGACTAACTCAAGCAAAAATCCAATCCCAGCTAATTTCCCAGTGAGGTAGATCTATTCAGAAAGGAAAGTGGTACAAAATTTTAGACTTGTAGCTTCTACTGAGTCACTCAAGTCTTACTAATTTAAAGCACCTTTTGGGGGGACAGCAAAGGGGAGGAGGCATCCAGACCTGTAATTTTTTTGATGTAGGATTTTTCCACAGAGGCAAATCTGTGACTTAACTAAAACATCTAATCTGAGATGCATGAAACCCTGAGAGGTTGGGACTTCCTAATAGTCCACAGCCAGTATTTATCAGCAACAGGTCTAGAATCCAGATTTCCTGACTCCAAGACCAGCAAGCTATCCTCTACTCTAAACTGCCTCTCAAAACCCATGCGACAACAAAACAAAAACCTTAGGGATAGAGTATACAAACATAAAAACAATTTAAGGATCATCTAAGACAATATTCAGTCTTCACGTCGTTAAGTTACATACTCATAGGTGCACTAGCATGAACTCTATATCATTTTGTTCAGTTTAACATTTTTGAGGGTTGGTGTTGGTTTCTTTTCTGAGAATTCTCCAAATGTTGCAGGGAAATACCAAAAAAAAAAAAAAAGCACAAACTGTATTTCTTCCCAAGATTTCTCAGTTAATTGGGTAGTCATGGCTTCACTGCATTAGCATTTCATAATAAATAGCTATGTTGAAACATTTTAATACAAGATGTCAATAGAAGATAAAGCATATGAATAAATGATAAGTCTTGTCTAATCTCATCCATCTGCCTCAACATGCTTTCTTATTATTGTTATATTTACTTAAAACATTTTGATTTTATTTTGCTATAGATGACCCAGTTTCATATATAAATGTTTGTTCAGCTGTCTGTCATACACCTTTAGTGTAACAATTTTCTCTTACATTTAATGATATCTGTATCAATGTCTCCATATCTGCTGCATTTTAGCCTCATAAAAAGGAAGTGTGGTTTCATATTAATAGATTTTGCTGATCAGCTAAATATTTCTGCCCCAGTCAGCATATTTATATGCATGTGTGTACAATTGTTCTACATCAAAATACTTGTTTAATTTCTGTCAAATGTCTATGAAATTAATTGTTCTCCATTTCAGTCTGGTAGAATATACAGGATAGAAAATAAATGTGTAAATGAATCATCTGTGTCTCATTTCAGTTCTCTGCATGAAGTCACTATACATCAAGCATTGCTAACATACCCACTCAAAAATTCATAGTCCCTTGAGATCTCATTACTGTTTTATGCAGGTAGATCTGGAAAGATATGTAAGATACAACTGTTAAACTTGTAAAAACAATCAAAAATAGAACTGGACTCCATTGCCATTCAAAAAAAAAAAGAAATATTGTACTTCTGTAATTCAAAAGCCAACTTTAATCTCTATCCACAGATTATGTTACTTGGCTTACATGTTGAGAAAAATTACATGCAAACTATCTTTTCATAGCAATAGGAAAAAACAATCAAAACAAATACCTTGGGGAGTTGTCTTCAAGTTCTATTCCTAATAAAAACTGTTGACCATCCCTACATTTGATTCTTGAGGTTATAGAGACTTTGGGAAGGCTCTTATACTTGCTCTCGTTGTTGACTTGAAAAAGTCATCATTACTTGACCAGTGAGGTCAGATCTTCTCACTAAAACAAACATGTCCAGATAGGCAATTAATGACTGGAGAAATGATAGACTGGATAAAAAATTTCATCTTTTTTGTTGGTAAATGAATAGGGTTGTAGATGACTGACTTTCCTGTCATAGAAATATAGGATCATAGATTTAGAAGGGATCCTGAGCTCATCTAGTCCACCCCTCTCCTTTTTTGTAGAGGAAAAAACTGTGGTCTACAATGAAACAGTCAGTCAATCAATCAATAAACACTTACTAAGCACCTACTACTTGCCAAACACAGGATACAAAAAAGAGACAAAAAACATCCCCTAACCTAAAGGAGCCCACAAACTAATGGGCATGACAAAAGACAAATAAATATGTACAAACAAGCTATATGCAAAATAAATAGAAAATAGTCAACAGAGGGAAGGCAGTAAAATTAAGCGGAGTTAGAAAAGGACCCCTCTAAAATACGGGGTTTTAGTTGGGACATTCCAGTTATAGAGGGCAGCCAGAGAAAATACCTAGAGCTGAGAGATGGTAGCCATGGAACTAGCCATGGAACAACAAGGAGACCATTGTCGATGGATAGAAGAAAATGTGTCAGGGAGTATGGCACAAATAGAATGAAAAGGGGCTAGATTATGAAGGACTTTGTGCAGAGAACCACTGCAGTTTGTGAGGAAGGTTGTGACATGATTCGGGAAGGGAAAAGAAGGACAGGGATGGGGAAAACAGGGAAGGGAAAGAAAAGGGAAGGTAAGGACAGGGATAAATAAGGAAGAGAAAAGAAGGGAAAGGAGAGGAGAAAGATGAAGGAAGGGAGAAAGAAGGAAAGGAAGGGAAGGGAGTAGGGAATAGAGAATTGAACCATAGAGAACACTAGATACTGGAGCAATAAAAGGAACCAGAGCATATAGAGGATAGCAGAGGCAGTGAATATAGAATGTGATTCAATTCATTTAATCAACTATTAAGTACTACTGTAAGGCATCATGTTCTAAACATTTATTTTAATCAACTTCAATTGTGCCCTCCCTGCAACAAGGTGATACTTCTATCACTCCCTAATTGACAACCTATTTCATTCCCCAAACAAACTATTTTAAACTTTTTCCTCCCTCCTCAATCCTCCTACAACCCCACCTTACTTCTAACTCAACTAAAGAAAGACCTTGACTCTTACTTTACTGAGAAAAAAATGAGATCATTCAACATGTGCTCCCTCTTTATTTATACTTTTCATTTCAAAATGCCTTATCATCTCAGTCTCTCCTCCTCTCCCCACCCCAACCCAGGCTCTAAGGGGTAATTTTTCACCTTTCCAAACCAATTACTCTACATGCCTACTTAGTTCCCATCCCCCCACCTATCTTCTCCAGCAGATTTCATTCTGAATCATTCCTTCTCTGTATGGAACCTTCAACTTCTCCCTATCAACTGGTTCCTTCTCTATTACTTTCAAGCATACTTAAGTCACTTTCATCTTTTAAAATCTTTTCCCAGATCCCCTCAAGCTATCATTCTATATTTCTCCTTCCTTTTTAAAGTAAACTCCTTGAAATAATTGTCTACACTTACTACCTCCTCTTCCTCTCCTTTCACTCAATCCTCAACTCTGCAATTTGGTTTCTAACCTTATCATTCCCTCAACTTCAAGAATTATCTTTAGTTCCTCACTCCCTCACTCTACATCATCTCTGTTTTCCTTCAGTCATTCAGTCGTGTCCAACTCCTCATGACTCTGAGGACCATAGCACATCAACGCTATCCATTTGGTTTCCCTGACAAAGACACTAAAGTGGTTTACTATTTCCTTCTCCATTGGATTAAGCCAAATGAAGGTTAAGTGAATTTCCTGGGATCACACAGTTGATATATTGTTAAATCCTGACATTTAAGCCTTTACAATAGCTCTCTCATCTCATTCCTTCTCCCCACTCACACAGCTACCACCGTATTTCATATTTTAATCCCCTCTTGCTTAGATTATTGTAAATATCCTCCTCATTGGTTTTCCTACCTCAAATCTCTCATCACTCCAGATCGTCATACACATTATTTCTGAAATTATTTTCCTTAAGCACAGATTTCACCATGTGCCTCTTCTACCCAACCAACTTGAGTTGCTTTCTCTTGCACCTAGGGGGAAAAATATGAAGACCTCCTTTAGTTTTTAAAGCTTTTCGCAACCTGGATCCAACCTATCTTTCTAACCGTCAAATTGGTCCCTTGGTGCTTCGTTAATAACACTCCTTCTCCTCCTCTGCGGCTTTGCACCGCCCATTCCCTGTGCCTGCAATACCTTTTCTCCTTACTGTACCTCATATGGTCTATCTCTTCCCTTAAAATGCAGTTCAGGTACCATCTTCTGCATAATGTCTTTCTTGACCACTTCAATTGTTAGGACCCTCCTTCCCAAACTACTTTGCATTTGTGTGTGTGTATGTATGTGTATGTATGTGTGTGTGTGTGTGTGTGTGTGTGTGTGTGTAAAAATAATGTATTTATTCATCAACTTTACACTTATTCTGTCTGTATGGTTGATATATATTCACCTCTCCCATTAGAATATAAGGTCATTTTGAGCAGACCTTGTTTCATTCTTTATAATTGTACCCCCAGCACCTAGCTGCAGTGTGTCTGACATATAGTAGCTGTTAAATAAATACATGTTGATTGTTTGATATGTTAATATGGGGACACAAAATAAATCCCTGGAGAGGAAGTGAGGTTGTATAAAAATATGAAATAGGTACAGTCCCTGCCCTCAAGTAATTTGCAATATAATGGGGGGGGAAGAGGAAATAACTAGATGACATTCCAAAGTAGGCAGTCATTCCAAAGTATAGATCTAAGCAAAGGACTGTGATGTACTTAAGAAAAGTGAGATTATTTTTAATTGGAGAATTAGAAAAGGCAACATGGAACAAGTATCACTTGAGTTACAGAAGGTCTTAAAGGAAGTTATTTCAATTCGTTAAGATGGGATGGAATTTATTTCAGTCATATAGAGGATGAAGACCTAGTAGATGATGATTAATTGCTCAATTTGACTGAAATACAGAGTGGAAGTGAATTATATTAGATAGAGTTTAAAAGGTAGATTGGAGTCAGACTTCGGAGAGCCTTGAATGCAAGGATAAGGATAGTATTCTTTATTTGGTAGGCAATGTGGAGATGAGTATTTTGGAGAGGGAGATTGTCATGGTTAAACTTCTTGATTAATTCCAAATTTAGTAGATTTATTTATCTTATCAAAATTATTTTTATTTATTTAATTTTATCAAAATTTATTTTGATGAGAGTGTAAAAATGAACTAGAGAGGACAGTAACTAGAAGCCAGAACAATTGGTAGGGTCTTTACAATACTCTAACATGTTGGAAAGGAGACCTGAAGTTGGGTGGCTAAAGGGAAAACAAAGGGGAAAAAAACAGAAAAGAATGGTTGTGAAAATAGAATTTCTAGAACTTGACAACTGATTAGATACAAGTGAAAAAGAAGGAAGATTAAAAGATCATTCCAATGTTTTAAGCTTAAGTGACTGGAAAAATGGTTGTGTCATAAATAGCAATGGGTAAATAGAAGGAGGAGAAGGTTTTATGATAGAAGATAACAGTGGAGGATGTGTTGAATTTGAGCTGTCAGCAGGACATTCAGATGGTAATATCCGGCAAGTCATGGGAAATACAAGATTGGAGCTCTGAACATAAGGGTTTGGGAGTCTACATGAGATAATAACTGAAACGATGGAAAGTCTGATAGTGAAAAAAGAGAGATGAGACAGTACTTCATTTAGAAGCAATTCTAGGTTAGGAGAGTACTGAGCATGTTTGTAGGTTGGAGAAAAGAGCCACTGTAGAGAGAAACTTAAGATTCATAGAAGGAGATGATCATTTGAAGACCTAAAGGAAAGGGAAGAGGAGTTAGGCCAAGGATACAAGTAGAGTGATTTGTGTTGGAATGAGACAAGAGGGAAGGATACATCATCTCTGGTCACTGTGTACTCAACCATTTTCCTAAAAGGGGAAAGGGGAGGAAGTAATGGTGAGGATGGAGTAACACTGAGATCATGAGTTCTAATCATCTTCATTTGTAGATCTTTGCTAAAGCATGGTTACATATTGGCTTGTTTTTTCATCTCACCCTCTAGCATTGTGTACTTTAGATTTGAATACCATACTTCAAATTTCATCAAGCACTAAACTGTAGTAGAATAGAGGTGAATGAAGGAGGAGATGGGCTTAAAAGTAGAAGAAAAGAAATGGAGCAGAACAACTTCTGCCCTCCACATGACCATCTTTAAGTTGCAAAATATACCCCAAAGAAATTTCCTCATTTCTGAAAGAATCTCAAGTTTCTATGAGATAGAAGAACTTAAGTGAATCTGACCAAGGTGTCACATCAGTAGTCAGGGTTTCCAAAGAACTCTTGGCTCTCCTCAAGAAGTGAGCCAGGGAACATTCTCCCCACTGTATATTCTACCTAGAGAGAAATGTTGAGGAATAAGAGGGAGTAGGGATTTGGTACAGGATTCAACCTATGATGATGATGATGATGATGTGTTAATGAGTTAACATTTTACTATTCTTCTAGTATTTCTGATTAAGTCAGAAGGACTATGAATAATACAATTCCCTTAGGTAATTTTTAAAAGTCAGTTTGTGTCATTTGATAGTTTAAGATGTTTATGAAGAAGTCAGAATTTAAGAACTTGATCCCTGAGAGGGAATTACTTTGGTGTGAGTGGGGAGGAGTATCCAGGAGGATACTCCCCTCTTCCCTCCCCATGTTGGCCATGGCATCTACTAGAGGAATTACTTGCCCACATGGAGACATACCTCATCCAGCACTTGGGGAGTTCTTTCAAGAGAACTCAAAGCACAACTGAGGAGGCAGAAACATACACAAGGGTGAAATGACTTCCTCTTGGCAAAGTATTTCACTGCTAGTTGCTATCACTCCAAAAAGCCATCTTCCTACTTCCCAACATCTATATCTTCCTAGAAGTATGACTAGAGAATCAATTCTATCTCTTCTTTCCATAAACCTTCTTTGCATAGTTTTGAGAAGAAATCAAGTAGGAAAGGAAAGCATAAAAAGCCAAAGCAGAAAAGGGAAATTGTAGTCTTCTTCTCTTACAGAATCACTAAATCAAAAGTGACCAAAAGGAAAGGAATAAGAACCACAAAAGATATCAGTCCTCCGACACCCATACCTCTGGTGACCTGGGAAAGGAGTGATACTACACACTTTTCATCTCATGAGTATACTATCCTCCCTCTCCTACCCAACCAATACTCTTCCATTGGTCTTTAAGAAATGCATGAGGTACTACCAAATTTAAAACACAATAAACATGGTATATATGTGGTGAAGGGAGGAGGGAGAATGGGAGTATCTTATTCACTCTAAGGAAGCTAAAAAAAGAAAACATCATTTCCCCCTAGCACATCCCATCTTCCATCCCATGTAAACAGATGGGTCTAATACTATGACTCAAGCTGTTTCAGGCTAGCCTAGGAGAAAATGAGTTCTCAAACCAAAGGCTTAATAATGCTACACCCTCAGTGCTTTGATGCCGTCATCCTGACTCCTGGAGCTAATTTTCAGAGAGCTGGTAATTACATTAAAGTGCCTGGCATCAAGGATCAAGGATCCTGAGCAAGGACTTCACAATTTCAAACTTTAGCTTAAAAACTTTAATGAGTACTGACTTTGATTTAAGTATCCCTGACTTGGCTCATAAACACTATGCAAATCCTCATGTACTCACACTGCATCAATCTTCTTTTATATGAAAAGGAGCCATGATATCAAAATGCAGAGATAAAGAACATGGAACAGAAAAACTCACAAAACAGATACAATCTTCCCAAGGGTCCTGTGGATAATTTTGGCTTTCATAGCTTAAGAAGATTTTCAAAAATGTAGAGAGCATTCAGAGGACAGTTACACAGATTTATGAGGCTAGGCTAAAATGAATGGGATTTCTCTGCCTGAGGGAGAGAAAACTGAAGGGAGGAGTAATCATTTCATCCAAAATTCTATTAGAATACTAGAGTTAAAGGATAGGGATAGCACCTGCCTTCAGAGTGACCTATCCTTTAGAAAGAGAGCTACGAAGGTATCATTATGCAGTCAGTCTTAAGATTGGGCCAGGATTATAACTAAATTCACTCAATATCAAGGTATCCTATCATAAAACTGTTTTATTAAGAAAGGACTCTCAGAGGATGGTGATCACCAGTTCTCTTTCTATAATTCCTCAGAATTTTAGAGGAAATAGGTTTAAACTGATACTATTATATTGTTACAGTGTTTAGAAAGAGGTCATTTTATCCAGTCTTCATTTTATTATTGAGGATACTAAGGTCTGAAGAGATTAATTTATCTAAGTGCACTCAAGTAAAAACGTATTTGAATTCAGATCTAATGATTTCCAGGCCACTGTGTGTTCCACTATCCTTATCACCAAATGTCAAATAAAGAATTTTCTTTGACCTACTTTAAAGATATGAGGATGCAGGTAGAGGAGACTTGGAATAGGAGAACTCAACTCAATGGTTCTAAATTCATACTTCATGAGTATCTCTTAGTTATGAAAAGTCATATGGAACCCCAGAAAAGAGATTTCCATGCTTAGGCATTATATAAAGAGCATCAAACTTGGAGTCACAAGATTTAAAGATCGTGATTTAAAATATATATAATTATATAGTATTTTTAATACAGAGCATCCTCAGAGACCCTCTAGGCCAACCTTTCACTTCAAAAATTAGGAAAATAAGCCCCAAATATGTTTAGTTATTTGCCCATTTTATGCAGGGAATACATAGAGGTGCCATGATTTGAACCTAAATCTTTTGATTCCAAATCCAGAGCTCTTTTCACTAAACCATGCTGGATTAAGTGATTTAAGAAATAATTTCCTACAAGTTATTAAACATTAGAGATTACATGAAAACTTATATAATCCTCTGTTGAGGATATATTTAAAACTGGGATAGATCTCCACATGTCTATGATGAGAAATGTGATCATATCTGAAAATAAGATCAGTAAAATTACCCTTCCTTCCCATTCCAAAGACTATAATATGTAACTCTCAGGAACCTAATTTATCTCTTCTAAAGTCAGTTGTAAGTTGTACTTGTACTCATTAAATTGGCTCCAAATCCATTTAGCACAGATGACAGTTTACAAGGATGGGGGGAACATGTATTTTCCTAAAAGATATTTTTAATAAACAAACTGCACACCCAAATTTTCTACCATAACACAAGTCACAGTCCCAGAATCACAGAATTTCAGTATTGACAGAGTCCACAGAGGCTATCTAGTTTAACTCCTATCTGAAAAAGAATCCCCAATAAAACATGTCTGACAAGTAGTCAAACCCAACACCTTCCAAGGCAGCCCATTAGATTTTTGATACTTCTCATTTTTAGGATTTTTTTTTCCTGATATCACACCTAAATTGGTCTTTCTGACACTTCCATTCTTTGTTTGTAGTCCTGTGTTCTTTGGATGGACAGAATAAAATCACCCCCTCTTCCATATGACTGCCCTCAAATACTTAAAGAGAGCAATCATGTCCCATTTGAGTCCTGTCTTCTCCAAGTTAACATCCTCAGATCTTTCAATCTGTTCTCATTTAGCATAGATTTAAGGCTCTTTGCCATTCTGAGTACTTTCTTCTGGGCATTCAGCAGCCTGTCAATGAACTTACCAAAGTGAGATGCCCAGAACTGAACACAATACTCCTGATGTAGTTTGACCAGGAAGGAATACAGCAAAATTGTGGTCTCCTTATTCATTCAAACTATACACCTCTTAATGCAGTCAGAGACCACATTAGCTGCTTAGACTTTTTTTTGCAGCCAATCCATCCCCTTCTCTTTACTCAAATGGCCACTCACCTGGTTTAAGTCCATGTGGTCTATTGGGAAAGCTTCCTAATCAGTGTTCCTGCCAAAACCTTCTCCCCACTCCAATCCACCTTGTACCTAGCTGCCTGAGTGATTTTCTTAAAGCATGAGGCAGAACATGTCACTCTGCTACTCAATAAATTCCAATGGTTTCCTATTTCTCCGGGGATCTAATACAAACTGTTCTGTCTAGCTTTTAATGCCCTTTACAATCTGACCCAAATATACTTGTTCAGTCTTACAATACATTACTTCCTTTCCTTTCTATCGAAATTGACCTTACTGTTTTAGACCCATAAAAGTACATCTTCTATCTTTGTGTCTTTTTACTACCTAGTCTGCCAGGCACAGATTTTCTTCTTACCTCTGTCCCTTAGAATCCCTGGTTTCCTTCAAAACTCAATTCAAGCATAACCTTCTACAAGGTCTCAACTTATTACTACAGCTGCTAATGCCCTCCCTCTTAATAACTTTGTATTTATTTTACACGTATGAACATGTTTTCTTCCTGACTGAATATAACCCCCAAGGTAATGACTATTTTAATTTTGTTCTTGTATCTTCAGCACTTAATACAATGCCTGAAATATAATAGTTGCTTGTTGATTGGCTAATTAAATTTCATCTTGTTGGAGTTACCCCAGTGTTCTGGCTTGTTAAGGTCTTTCTGAATACTCATTCAGTAGATTATCTATGCTTTACAAAATTGTTCCATCTGAAATTTTGATAAGAATACCATCTATGCCTTTGCCCAAGTATTTGATAACAACGCTAAACAGCATAAAGATAAGCACAGATTATTTGGATGCTCCATGAAAGACTTCCTTCCAGTTGACATTGACTCATTAACGACAATTTTTTGAGTCTGGCTAGTCATCCATATCTGAATCAATCTAATTGTACTGTCCTCTAGGTCACACAACCATCCTATTTAAGTTTAAAAAATTCTACATTGTAACTCTTTGTACTTCTTGGGTACCGAGATGGGAAACAGGCTGCCCAACTCCCTTTCACCAATTCTAGCCAAACCTAAGTTCTTACCCGACCAAATAATGACCAATAAATCTAATGAGAATCTATATTAAGTGATACCTTCCATGCCAAAACATCATAAAAAAATCAGCCGGAAGCTATAGGGCAATAAGAAGGAAAGACCACAAATAAGTTGAGTACTATCTGTGATCAGAGTGTAGACATGTATAGCCTTCAAAGCCCACTGTCCTGAGGCAGAAAGAGTGGGGAAGGCTTCCCTGAGAAAACCGCAGGGTGGTGTTCAGAAAGTTCCAAAAGAGTGGGCAGCAGGCCTAGGGCCTCTGAGGTCCCTAATATTATGTCTTGAGATGTCAGGAAGGACATACGTATTTTTTATCTGAGCATAGAATTTCTCAGTATGTTTTATTTGTCATATTAGAGACATGCCATTTACTATACAAAGTCAAGAAATGACAATAGCAGACATTACATAATAAAGTATCAGGAGTTGAAAGAAACGAAGAAAATGTTGAAAAGAAATAATTTACTAAAAATTAAATTCAATGTATGATGAAGCAATGTCTTCAACTTTAAAAAAACCTTTAAGACTTGCTACTAACCAAACCACTTCAATGTCATGTGAGTAATATTATTTTAAGAAACATATGGTCTTTGGTTATATTTGTATATTAAAGTAGAAAATGACTGTGACTTCCTTACTTTCTTTTTTTTCCTACTGTAAAAATTATTCTATGCACTAAATTAATTGGGAAGAAAAACAGGAAAATAGAGGAGACAAGGAAGGTCTTCTATAATACTTTAGGAAGAGAAGTAGAAAGTAAGTTGTAAAAGTACTTTTGGGAGCAAGGAGGTGATAGGTGGATAGGTAGACAGACAGACAGACAGACATAGATAGATAGATAGATAGATAGATAGATAGATAGATAGATAAACTACTTTTTTAAAAAAAATGAGGATATGTACCTCAGATCAGAGTGGAACCCTCAAAGGAAAAATTGTTTAATGCTTTAACTAAAGTTAACTAGATAGTTACAATGGATGTTGATGAACCAGACCCATCAAATAACCAGAATATTAGCTACTTCCACCTTTAAGGGTTAAGAAATTGGACAATATAAATTTATATATGAGATTAAGAAAGCAACTTCTGGGGTATGGTGTGGAGTTAGTTCAGTTTTCATTTTTTATATCTAAAGTGTTATAATAACCCTCAGGTACAGCAAAACTTTGAATAATTAAATATTATATCTCATTCACTATTAGTACTGTAAGACAGTATGGTATAGTGGATGGAAAACAATCTTAGAGTCAAGAAGTCCAGGGTTCAATTCTACTTCTGACACAAACTGGTTGTGTGACCCTGTGGCACATCACTTAACCTCTCAGTGACCACAGGTCCCACTCCCTAAGATGATAAGCAGAACAGGTACCAATTTGCTTTGGTAGAGGAGTTCCCTCAGGGGACATTCCCTCTATCAATGAAGCAATGGGCTTGGTTAAACAAGAAAAATGTGTACTATGCATAATGAGGCAGAGAAGTGAACATTTGTCCACATTTTACAAAGATTTTCACCTGAGTTGAAATTAATGTGGTTTCTTCTCAACCTTCAATTACAGTCAAAAAATTGAATTAATCAAAACACTCCATTCTATGATCAGTTAGGGTTTGAATTATAATTTTTTTACCCCTAAATTGATCCTGAGTGGAAATACAGAGTTAATACAATTCATTTATTTTTCTAATCAATTAATTAACATACACATCCTCCCTGCAGCAAAGAATTAGAGAAAGAAAGCTCTGAAAAATTGCAAGCAGCAAAGATAAGCAAATTCAATTTCCTCAGCATAATAAATGGTAACTTAATTTGTTGACTAAACCATGTCAAGAGTTTCTTCTGACTCTTCAATTTTAAATTATTTCCTTTAAACTGATTCCACTTTGAGTTTTTGCTCATAGATGATCCAACTCTTTAAAAGGAAAATGGATCAAAATCATTGACAGAAAGTAAATACATCTCCTATATACTTCCACCACTAAATTTTGTCAATATCTTTTGACCAATATCAACCACAATCCTGTGTAACTTAATAAATTGTTCTAGAAGGTTTCTGGGCCTAAAAATGTTTCACTCTATGACCATTCTGGCAACAAATCTCTGAATTCAGCTGGGCTTTACCTCAGAAGACAAACTCCAGTCATAGCTGTCACTTGAAGTTTTCTGGTCACAAAATAGACCACAGCTTATGACCTCTCTATAGACATCTGTTCTGAGTCATTCAAATCCAGTATTTCTCTGATCAAATTTACTTGAGAGTGCCCTATTGAATTTAGAACTCAAAATTTGATGAAAAAAGAATGTCAAAAATTGTGTTTACATGTAATGGGGGTAAAAATAAAATATTAAATAAGATTTTTAAAGTCCTCTGTGAAATCCTTAGACCTATAACCAGGTAGGGCACATTCATAAATTAGTCTCAAAATAATTCTTTGTAGAAATGGAAAGCAATGCTCACAGCCAAGAACTGAATCAGCTGGTGCTCTCCAAGGAGCAGTTTCCACTCTCTATGTGCTCCAAAGTCCATTTCAAAGTCTTCATAAATATAACAGTGTTCCAAATGAACAGTAACCAGAAGGCCACTATATACCTGGACAAGAAAAGAGCAAACCAAGAAACTGAATGATCTTGCAATAAAGGGTCAATGCTTAGGTTCTGAGGAATGCTACTTTTTAATATTAAATTTGATGCTACAGTCTTGAATATAGACTGTACAATTTCAAAACCTAGGGTGGCACTGCTATTACTCATCAACAGAAAATCAAACTGATTGAAATCTGGCAGGAAAATATATTATTTTGATGGACCACTATAGCAATATAGCAAAACAGAAGTGATAGTCGATTTGGAGTTCCAAAAATCTAGGTTTGAATTCTGACTGCCACGTAATTCCTATATGACTTTGGGTAAATCATCTAAGCTCTCTAGGTGTTCTAGGCCCTATTGGCTCCCCTTAGAAGATCATGGGACAGGGACGAGTACTTGATTAGACAAGAAGTCTGGTACATTAAGGGGAATTACCCTGGAGCACTTGGGAAGCTTCCTTATCTGTGGTCAAGTAAACAGCTTTATTGAGCATATGCTACCCAGAGATGATTTGGAGGGAGAAGGGGCATTACCTGGATTGGTCCTCAGGTAAAAAGTCATGCTGTTTGGGTCTTTAGGGGAAATGAGAAATCTCCTTTTTCCCTGACCCTTGAGTCAGGTTTGAGCGATTAGATATGACCAGGGTCTGATACCAAATCAGCTCCGAAAAGCCAGGGTTGGTTAATGGTTGGGTCCCAATGTGTTAATTATTCAACCTTGAGGTAGCACAGAAAGATCTTATTATCAAAGGGTTAGGGATGTTACGGCAAGAAAGTGCATCCCACAGTAGGTGGGTCAAAAGATATTACACTGGACTTCAGTTTCTTCATGTGTGACACGAAAGGAACATTCATTACAGATTAACTATAGTTTTCCTTTTAGCTCTAGAGCTATGATTTTATTACTTAAAAGTATTTTTAATAGAAAGGCAATAAAATCTAAGTCAATAAAATTAAAATATTTGTAATTTATATGAAATGGTAAAAAATACTATCTAGAATCATGGAATCTAAGGTCTGGAAGGGACTTTGAAAGATCAACTAATTTCCTTACATTAAGACATTTCTGTATTTAAAGTACACAGAACCAACGGAAATTTTTTTATTCATACATTCAACCAACATCTCTATCATTCAGGGCCCTCAGCCTGTAGGCACTTCAAGAGTCAGCACCCACTGAAAATCATTGCTCATGAACACCAACCAAAAAAGACCTAGCACAAAGAAAAAGATGTTTAATCAGAGTAGTAAATTAAATGACAAGAAAAAGAGACCTCTCAAAACACACACACACACATACACACACACACTCGGTTGGGGAGGGGGACAAAAGGGCTAAGTGAATTAGCAGGGCAACAACCTTTTAAATTTTTTCATCTATGTTATTGCTTTTGTTATACAGATCTGTCAGCAACAAAATCACATCTTTGAATAGCATTCCTAACAGTAATAAATCTTTCTGGCCTTCCTGTCAATCAAGAAGTATTAAGTGCCTAATATATGTCAGACATTGTGATAAGCATACAAGTCAAAAAGCTAATGAGAGAGGAGTGCATTCCAGATGTGACAGAAAACTTATACAAAGGCACAAAGGAAGGAGATGGAATTCCATGTATAAAGAATGTCAAATAGTCCAGTTTGGCTAGAATATGGTTCAAGGGAAATGATGTGAAATATATCTGGAAAGGTAGATTAGAGCCCCAAAGATATATTAGGGCCATAAAGGTACAGTAAAAGGCTTTAAATGCCAGGAGTT
>CM053773.1:14124924-14156059 GCA_028658325.1 Potorous gilbertii | reverse complement strand
CACATAGTGGGTTGATCATTAATACATAATAAATTGGGGCAGCAGGTAGTGCAATGGATAGAGCACCAGTGCAGGAGTCAGGAGGACCTGAGCTCAAATCTCACCTCAGACACTTGACACTCATTAGCTGTGTGACCTTGGGCAAGTCACTTAACCCCAATTGCTTCATCCTGGGTCATCTCCAGTCGTTCTGATGAATATCTGGTCACTGGATTCAGATGGCTCTGGAGGAGATGTGAGGCTGGTGACCTGCACAGTCCTCCCTCACTCAAAAAAACAAAGTCAAGTGCAAGTCATGTCATTATTTCCCTGATGGCATGGTCTTCTTCGGCAACAAAGGAGGAACACACACACCATAATAAACTGACTAAACCTTAAAACAATACAAAATTAAATGGGCATCAATTTTCTATTTCACAATTTGTTAATGGTCCAAAAAATGGTGTAACTCAATATCTTCTGTCATCTTTCACATCACTCTTCTATCATGACTACTGAATGAGACGATACCACACAGGACTAAGAGCCATTTTTTTCTTTATATCATAGTGAGCTATGAAAAAAAAATCATTACCAAGTGGCCAGCCTACTAATGATGGGCCTCTTGGTGTTAAGCTAAGTTACTGCTCAGGAAACAGACTTGATCCATTGCCAGAACCATCTTTTCCAGCATGAGATAATCAGACAAAACATGTACTCTGCTACCATAGACTTAAAAAGAAAGCCAGGAGTTGGACTTGTGAAAGGTGAAATAAGTAAAGCTATAAGAACAATATAGACAAGGATGAAAAAAATGTAACAGAAAAGACCACTAGAAGGAAGATGAATTCCAGGTAATTGAAAAGCACCTGATGGCTGAGAAAAACTTGTTCTTCTTATTCAAGAGGCAGAAGACTCCAGAGAAGAATGCTATATAAATTGTTAGTTACACATTGTCAGATGAGGGCCTTCTTTTCTTTTTTAAAAGAGAGTGTTCAATCTGGAGGGGATGGAGAGTTTATTTTGTTTTCCAAAAATAGCTGTGATGTAAAGACAATGTGCATTAATAAAATGTCTGTTTTCTTCTTTACTTTTTAAATATTCTGTCTTCACTTCAGTTTCTCCTTTAATCCCTCATCCTCTCCTTTAAATCCTCCCCTCATCCCACGCTACCCTCCAAAACACCAAAAAAAAACTAGAACTTGAAGCTAATTGACTAGTGTGCTTAAAACAAATGCCCTGTCCATTAAATCAAATTGGGACAGTAGGAATTAGCAAATATTATTCCACAATGCACTGTTTTGGCAATCCACCCAACTGTCACATCAGCAATGACCCAAATTAGGCAATTTTATGAGACTAGACAAGAAATCAATCAAAGCAAATCAATAAGTGACGGGGAACTCCAATTTTCAAAGATATATTAACTACCTAAAGTCTATTAACAAGAAACTTAATCAGTCCTAGCATAAAATCCAAGTGTGGGGGAGCACAAACACACATATGCAACCATAGATACTCATGAAGGAATTCATTTTCACATTATTCATACATTCACTTAACTACCAGCATATTAACACAGAATTGGGTGGGGGTGGAGAAAGAGAAGGGATAGTTAAACTTTAGCTACAATATTTAAAAATTAAGGATCTGCAGTGTTTAGTTTCTGTTATGTTTATGACGGACTCTTCTTTCCCCCTCTGCTCCCAATAAATCTCATTTCGTTATAAGTTGATTTTGTACTAACAGTTTTATCAAGGGTATGGCAAAGTTAACCTCATGCCTCATTTCTACCCCTTTCTCCCTTTTTAAGGACCTTTTTCCATTTCTATTCTCTTCTGCATCTTCATTTCCTCTCTTACTATTTGACCACTCCTCTCAACCTACTGCAAACTTGTTCAAACTTCCCTGTCAAAGAAAAAAAATCTTCTCTTTGCTGTTATAATGCCCTTAAGCTATCGTCCTATTTCTCTCCTCCCTTCTACTACCAAACTTCAAATTGAGCATATTATATTACTTCCTTACCATTCACCCACTCCTCAATTCTTTGTATTAGCTTTGATTCCCATCACTCTAAGGGACCAGCTTTCTCCAAAATCATTAATATCTTCCTTACTGGCAATCCAATAAACCTTTGATTTTTCTGTTTCATCTTCCTAAAACTGCCTGTGACATCTGACAAAGGACCACCCCCTCCTTCTAGGCACCTAATTAAATTTTAGTTCCCATAACCCTGCACTTTAACGGACTCTTCATCTCTTCGGAAAGGATTTCATTCTTTTCTTCAAACTCATTCATAAATGTTCTCTAAAGTCCTGAACTAGGGTCTGATATCTTCTCTACACTGTCCACATGATTTCATTTACTCATGATTTTGCTAATTTATGATCTCTATGTGGGTGACTCTTGAAGCTATACTTATACACTCAACATCTGTCACATTTTCAACTTTCCACCTGAATATTCCCCTAGGTCCTCCTTCCAAAACTGAAATGTAGCTAACTCTATAATCCCATGATTCCTCCCAGCTGTAAATGTTTTTATTTCTCTCAATAGAACCACAATTGTCATCAATGCCCAGGATCCTGACTTTGGAGTTATCTCTAACACTTCAGTAACATCCCATATTCAATCAGCTGCCCACCTCTATTGTTACCTATATAATATGAGAGATAGCAAGATACAGTCAAAATAAGCACTGAATTTCAAGTCTAAGGACCTAGTTTCATTCTGGATCTGCCAGTTCCTGCTTATGCAGTTATTTAACATCTTTGTTTCTCAGTTTTATGTATCAGCCTATAGGATTGTTCTAGATAACCTCTAAATTCCCTCCTACCTCTAACTTATAACCTTTCATTCGTGCATGTGACTGTCCCTATAGATGATAGATAGGGTAGGGACTAGAGCACTAGACTTGGAGTCAAGAAGACCTAAGACCTCAAAAAGTTACTAGCTGTGTGACCTTAAACAAGTCATGTAAACTCTCTATTTCACTTACCTCAATTGTAAAATGAGGACACATAGCAGTATCTACCTCACAGTTTTGCTACAAGACTCAAAAAATAACAGATAGATAGATGAATGAATGAGTGAATAATAAATAGATGAATAAAGAAATAAATCATGAAATAAATGAAGCACTCAACACTGCCTAACCCATAGAAGCTTCTGAATAAATGTTTCTTCCTCCATCCCTCCATTAATGCTGCAACCAACATAGTTCAGACCTTCATCTTTTCTATCCTAGCCTACTGGGGCAGCTAGGTGGTGTGGTGGATAGAGCACCAGTGCAGGAGTCAGGAGAATCTGAGCTCAAATCTCACCATAGACACTTGACTCTCACCAGCTGTGTGACCTTGGGCAAGTCACTTAACTCTAATTATCTCATCCTGGGTCATCTCCAGTCATCCTGATAAATATCTGGTCACTGGATTCAGATGGCTCTGGAGGAGAGGTGAGGCTGGTGACCTACACAGCCCTCCTCACTCAACATAAATATTGTCTTTCCACGTGGGAATGTAAACAGTTCAACTTTAGTAAGCCCCTTATGACTTCCCTTTGCTGTTTACCTTTTCATGCTTCTTTTCATTCTTGTGTGGGAACTCAAAGTTTTAGGAACAACTGTTGAGTATTTTTCTTGCTACTAGGAAATAAGAAATACAGGTAATGGGGAAAAGAAAGTTATCTGGCCCTACAGGACATAAGAGAAGGTGGGGACAAGGGAAGGGAGGGATGATAGAAGAGAGGGCAGATTGGTGATAGGGGAAATTGGAATGCTCGGTGTATTGGGGTGGGAGGATGGGACAAATGGGGAGAAAAATTGGAACCCAAAATTTTGTGAAAATGAATGTAAAAAGTTAAATAAATAAATTAAAATAAAATAAAAAAGAAAGAAAAATAATGCAATACTTTGATCATGTCACTTCTCTACTCTAAAACTTCCAATAACTCTTAAGAGTTGGTGAACTCAAGTTTTTCTCCTGACCTTGGACTTTTTCTGGAGGAAATATTCATTATTTATTATTATTGTTTGAACTTGGCATTATGTGGCTAGAGATTGTTTAACCCAAAGTTTATTATTGAGATGAGACTATCCTCAGAGGCACTACAGGGAAGTCCGATTGAATGTTTTTGTGTACCTGCTGATATACATCTCAAACAACCATTCTCAGTCTTACATGGGAAATTCCCTTTTCTGGCTTACCCACAAGCTAACCAGCTGCTTGTCCATATATCCTTGCTTGGACTTTATAAATGTGAAACAAAGGCTTTGGAGGAAGTCATGTCTTTTTCTGGTTTTCTCCTTTACTGAACCAATTTAATAAAATTATTTCTAAAAGCCTTTTTCAACTCAGGTGGTTTATTCTCAACTGACAATTTCATGTCCCTGTATAATTTGGTTGCAGTCTGCCTGTCTAACTTCATAGATTAAAATATAATCCATTGTTTTGATTTTACTGATAAAGAAACTGACATCCATAGAAGCTGTGACTTGTCCAAAGATGGAGGAAGAAGAGGAGGAGATGGGGAAGAAGGAGGAGAAAAAAAAAGACGAACTCATAGTGAGCACATTTATATAGCACCAACTATATGCCAGACACTGTGCCAAACACCTTATAAATACTATTAATTTTTACAAGAAGCCTATGAGGTAGATGATTTTATTTTCTATTTGAAATGAGGAAAGTGAGGCAAACAGAAGTTAAGTAATTTGCCCAGAGTCGCATAGTGTTTGAGGGTACATTTGAATTCAGGTCTTCCTGATGCCAGGTCTACTGTTCTATTTGCTGTGTCACCTTGTTGTCTAAGAGCAAATAGCAAGGCGGGGGGAGCGGGGTGGGACAAAATAAGCCAAGATGGTGGAGTAGAAGGACAGACCTGTAGAAGCTCTCCTCTCACAGCCCATAAAATACCTGTAAAAAATGACTCTAAACAAATTCTAGAGCAGCACAAGCTACAAAACGACAGAGTGAAAGAGATTTTCAGCCCAAGGCAACCTGAAAAGCCAACAGAAAAAGTCTATTGTACAAATCTTGGAGCAGAGCACAGCCCAGGGAATGCGACGCAGCCTTGGCCATGCAACACGGCAAGGACAGGACCAGAGAAGATTCCAGGGCACAGAATCCCAGGAAGCAACTGTGATTTCCAGATTTCTCAACCCACAAATGCCAAAGATAACTTCAAAGATCAGTGAGAAAGCTCTTTCACCTGGATGAGAAGGGAACAGGGTCCTGCCCTAGCCCCAACCCCAAGCAACAGAAATAGCATCCACTTTTTGAAGCCTTTGGGCTAAAGACCCTGAGGGAATTGAGCCACTGATCTGGGTCTCAGCCCTGTGTGGTGGTACTGGGCTGAGGAGGAGCATTGACTTGGTGGAGCTGGTGGAGGCTCTAGAAAGGAAATTCTACTTGCAGATCCTGAGCAGAAAAGCTTATGGTTTCTCCCAGATCAGAGCGCAGGCCAAGAGAGGACTAAACTCCTCTCCCTTGATTGTGCCACTTTGGAGGAACTGAGAACTTACGGGTTCCCTAGAGTATACCCTCCTCTTGACAAAGGACTCAAAAGTGAAGGAACTGACTGGGAAAATGCCCCAAAAAGGGGGAAAAATAAGACTATAGAAGCTTGCTTTCTTGGTCAACAGGCATTTTCTTCAATCCTTTCAGATGAGGAAGAACAATGCATACCATCAGAGGAAGACATCAAAGTCAAGGATTCTGCATTCAAAACCTCCAAAATAAATGTGCAGTGGTCTCAGGTCATGGAAGTGCTCAAAAAGGATCTTGAAAATCAAGTAAGAGAGGTGGAGGAAAAACTGGGAAGAGAAATGAGAGCAATGCAAGAAAATCATGAAAAGCATGTCTTGCTAAAAGAAACCCAAAATAATGCTGAAGAAAACAACACCTTTAAAAATCAGGGTTTGAACACAAAACCCCTGGCTCCAAATCCAATGATTTTTTTTCCATGATACTATGATACTTTTTCCATAATACTTCTTTCATGATACTTCTTTCATAGTCTACATTCTGGCCAAACTGGACTGCTGTCATTCTTGTCTTAGGCACTTAAGTGATGTAGTGAATAGAGTGCTGGACCTGGAGTCAGGAAGACTCGTCTTCTTGAGCTCAAATCAGACCTCAGGCACTTACAAGTTGTATAACCCTGGGCAAGCCACTTAACCCTGTTTGTCTTAATTTCTTCATCTATAAAATGAGCTGAAGAAAGAAATGGCAGACTATTCTAGTATCTTTGCTAAGAAAACCCAAATGGAGTCATGAAGAGTTGGACATGACTCAACAACAACATTCTTGTCTTGCTCTCACCTCTCCCATTCATCTCCACTAGTTGAACTACTTTCCTTCAAGGCTCCATTAAGATTTCATTTCCTTCATGAAATTTTCCCTGACTGCTTCACTATCCTACAAGTCTAAGTGATGTTTTACTCTTCAATTTTCTCAAAAGACCTTTTCTGAACCTTTCCTTTTATTTAGCTGACTCTCCTTTGATTCATTGTTATTGGTGTACTTATTCAGATCTCCACTGCATTTATCTTTGTACTCCCAGTGACTTGTACATAGTTGGTCCCAAACAAACATTTTGAATTAAATTAAAATTTCATCCAAGTTTCCCATTCTTGTTTGATTTTTTGGCTGCTTCTCCTTTTTTTGTTATGATTCTCTGGGTACAGATCCATCTTCAGGAATTATTTTTATATTGTTCTTAAAGTGGCATGGAAGTACCAAGGTACCAATGTCTTCAATTTCCTTTCTGCAACTCTTCAATCCTATTTTCTCTTTACTGGAAACTAGGTAATTTGGCTATTTTTAAAAAATAAATATCTCTCACACACACCAATAAATGTTTATTAACTATATATATGAAAAACATAGCTCTTTTAGAATTTTACCTTCACAAAATAGATGTCAGTTTAATAAACTACTTGAATTGTACAAAAAAAAATACATAATGGTTAATTAATAAAACATTCTCAGTACAGTATAATTATTTATACATCAAGTATTAAGTTCTGGAGCATCACAAAGGTATGAAATATTGTAGAGAGAACAAAAGGCATGAAACTAAAAGGAAGTATTGTATCTTGTTATTAGTAGTTAATGAGTAACATTTTTTAAAAGTAGTTTTAGGAGTCTAGTAGAATTAGCATCTAGATTACAAGGAGTTTAAAAAAGCAAAATTAGTAGGTAAGGAATACGTGGCACCAATTGTCAAAATCTTTATTTTTAATTGGCAATAAAAAAAGAAAAGAAAAGTAAGTGTAGCTCCATGGAAATAACAAGAAAGGGGTTTTTTGTTGTTTTTTGTTTGTTTTATGTCATTTTACATTTAGAGAAACTTGATTATAAATCAGTGAAGGTAACGGAAGAGAAAGATTGAAGATGAATGCAAGAAAATATGATCACTGGAGCAAGGTTGTGAAGGACAGGAAACAAGAATGAGAACAATGGCATGTGTAGAAGGATTAACTTCAAGTAAGGAATAGGGACAGCTCTTCATCTTAGACAAGATACAAAGCCAGAGAAATGAAAATCCTCTTGCTAAATGGCTTCCATTTTCTCAGTGAAGTAGAAAGTTAACAACAATAAATATTTCTTGGACATATACTCTCTGCAAGACCTTGTGCTAGGTTCTAGGGGAATTAAAAAGTTTATATGAGACACAGGCCTTGAACTCAATCAAATTCAATTCAACAGGAATTTGTCATGTACCTACTGTACAGGTATATATGTGAAAGAACAATAGAGACAAAATGAAAATAAAAGCTAACCCAACTACCTCAAGGAGCTTATCTTCAACTTAAAAGGAAGACATCTAGTAGTAAAGTTTAGGAGAGGCTATCTTTGTAACAGTTGGGATTGAAAATTAAAATGTTAAGCCCAAATAAACACGATCTAGCAGGGTTAATAATAAAAAGTAAGAAGATCGCTGAAAAGCAATGAGGAGCCAGCCAAGATCATACCCTATAAATTTATAGTCTATGAAATTATCTCAATTTTGTAACTTTTATCTAATGATGTGCAACAATCTGGTTTTAGGAGCAGAGGAAATGAATAAGGGTTCTTACTCAGGGTTTAAAAATTAGCAGGTCAAGAATTGTAGAAAAATTATTCCCTTTTGTATCTAATCCCATTTTATTCAAAAACCTCACAGAAATATGAAACATTTGGAGGAAAAGAAATAAATTCCATCTTAAAATGTAAGTTTATTTCAGAAAATACTTCAGATTGAGTAATATGTTAATATTCAATTTGTAGGCTGAAAGTTCAGCATGTAAACTAATGGAAATATATAATATCAAGATAAGACATAGGTAAGTTGCCAAAGGAAATTAGCAAATAGTTTTCAGAACTGGAAATCATTACCTGTCAAATGAAGGAATGTTTAAAAGCACTAAAAAGCAGGAAGGAACAAGCATTCAGATGGCTGCTATGTGGCAGGAAATGTACTAAGCACTTCACAAGTATTATCTCAGTTGAGTCTCACAACAATCCTGGGAAGCAGGTGTTGTTACTTACTATCCTCATTTTACAGTTGCAGAAACTAAGGTAGAAAGAGGTTAAGTGACTCACCAGGGTCACACAGCTATCAAGAACCTTAGGCCAGTTCTGACCACAGATCTTCCTCACTCTAGGCCAAGTGCTCTATCTATCGTACAATCTACCTACCTCCAATAAGAGAAATACAAATCCAAAAGAAAGAAAGAGAAAGATACCTAATGTTCCTCTCCTATCTGTAAAATTGGCAAAAATGACAAAAGGTAGGAATAGTGTTGGAGAGATTCACTGATGTATGTGGAGCTGTTCATTGGTACAACCATTCTGGAAACAATTTGGAATTATGCGTTGACTAAAATGCCCTTGCCTTTTGACCCAGAGATTCTATTGCTAGACATATGACTTAAGGATATCAGTGGCAAAAATAAAGAGTCTATACACACCACAATATTTATAGCGGCACTTTCTGTGGTAAAGCAAAGAACTAGAAACAAAATAGAGGCCTATCAGCTGGCAAATAATTAAACAAAAAGTGGTAGATGAAATGTTATAATGAACGTGATGAACACAAAGAAACACAGAAAGACATGAACTGATGCAAAGTAAAATAAGCAGAACCAGGAAAACAGTATACAAAATTACTACAATAATGAAAATTAAAGGAACAAAATCACAATGAACTTTAAACTAAATATTAAATTATAAAGGCCAACTTTGGACCAAAGAAGAGATATTATAATATAGCTCTTCCCCTGGCTCTTTTGTAAAAGTAAAGGTCCATGTGTTTGGAACATCTCATATAACATCAATTTTTTTCAATGTATTCATTTGTTTTGCTGTTTTGTTCTCTTCCTCTTCTTGTAAAATTTTTTGTTATAAGGGATGGCTCTTAGGGAGGAGTAGTGGGAAGAACATGGAAGAAAATGTAGATGACAAAAACTTGAAAGATAAAAACAAAAATCTATTTTTAAAAAAGCATGTTCAGAACCCCTATCCCCCCCACCAAAAAAAAGACATCAACAAAGACATTTGGGTCATCACAATTCATTTCATCACTAAAAATAATGAAGTCCAAGAAAATCTCAGTCCTTAGTATCTGAATTCACTTGTCAGAATTTATTTAATAACATGTTGGTTCGATGAGCTAATGTTTTTTTGGGGGGAGGTGGGTTATTCTGAGCTTGAGAAATAAAGCAAACACTTCTATACCATAAAGGAATAGAAAAGAAAAGAATGATTGCACATGAAACTGTAACTCTATTATGTACAACTAGCTATTCCTTTTAAATACATACTAAAGTTCTTATGTAGTTCTTATGCTAACTACAAAAAATTCTGAATATTTTAAGCCTAAATGCCAATCTACTTGAAAAAAATCTAATTCTTTTGGAGGCATCTTTTTGAATGCTTTAATTCAGCAAATGTGTTAAGCACCTGCAATGTACTAAGCATCAGGGCAAATACAAATACAAATAAGACATGGCCCCTGTGCTCAAGGACCAAGGACATTTAATTTAGTAAGGGTAATAAGACATTGATATTATAACCATTACAGGCCTGTTTTCTGTCCCACTCTCAGAAAAGTTACGTTATTCAGCCTTGGATTATAGATATTTGTGTTTATTGTGTCTAGATTATAAATTCCTAAATAGCAGAGACCATGTGTTTCCTCCTTTCTATACTCCAAGCAATTAAGACAATGGATAAGACAAAGCTTTGCCCATTTGGCAAATATTGTGCTCGGTAAATAATTGTTCACAGCTTAATAGCTTTAGGGCTGGAATGGACCTTAAAGGGCATCATTTATAGATAAGAAAACTGCATCGTTGAGTGGTGAAATAACTTGTTCAAGGTGAAATGGGTAGTAAGCAACAAAGTAGGTCTCTGGACCCAAGTCTTTGGATTGCCAATCCAGTCCTCTCTCTTCTGCCCCATAATGAATTCTTGTGAGACAACTGCTAATTGAATGAATGAATGGAGGGAGGGAGTGAATGATAATACACACAGGACAATTCCAATGAATAATAATGCCACCTTACATTTGCATAGTGTTTTATTAATTTTCAAAGTACTTTCATTGGTGAAATTGCTAATACAATTGCTATCTAGGAGTTATTGAGGTCTATCTAGATGGACTATAAGTCTTTCATAATCTTTTCATTATGAGAAAGAATAGTTAGACAAAAACCTTTGCTCTCAGGGCAAATCCAAGAAGCAATAATCACTATCTAGATCTTTAAATATTTTAATAATATTTGAACAAACAATTAAAATGTAAGAACTAATTAAGTAGGCTGCTGCTACTTCCTATTTTATATATTAATTGGAAAAATGTATAAGAAATACAGAAATTAATGATTCTTGTCAAATGCAGAATGAAATTAATGTTTGTGGATTCCAATTAAATGTTGGTCTTCCAGTCAAAATAGTGAATATTTCATCGAAAACCAGAAAAATCACAAAATGCCTAGGAGGAATCAATTGAAGGCAGCTAGGCAGTGCAGTGCATAGAGTGCTAAGCCTGGAGTCAGGAAGACCTGAATCCAAATTCAGCCTCAAACACTTATTAACTACATGACCCTGGGCAAGTCACTTAATCTTGTTTGCCTCAGTTTCCTCATCTGTAAAATAAGCTAAAGGAAATGCCAACCACACCAGCACGTTTAGGAAGAAACCCCAAATGGAATCATGATGAATCTGACACAACTGAAACAGTTGGACAAACTGCCATTTACGTAGTCCTTACTATGCGCTAGGAGCTATGTTAAGTATTTTACAGTTAGTATTTCGTTTGATCCTTATGATAACCCTGGATAGTAAGTGGAAACTGGGAAAGATAGTGATTAAGTGACTTGCCCAAATTCACACCGTTAGTACATGTGGAACAAAAAACATGAGAAAAAATGGAGAAAATATGTATGTGTGTCATCTTACAATATCATTATTAACCCTCCATTAAGGTCCTACTCATTTGCCTCATCTTGCTGGCCAGAGGTGTTTAAAGGCTATTCCAAGAAAGTACAAGCTCTGGCAGATCCTACCAAACTGGGAAGACTTCAATCACAGGCAGAACCATCACTAGCATGGGGCAAATAGATCTCTTTCCCAGGGCACCACAGTGTAAAGATTGTTAACAACACTTACACTCTTCCAGATGTCAGAAAACAACTATTTAGCATGTGGGATGCAAGAATTTTTTAATTTTAAATTTAATTAATTTAAATTAAATTTTAAATTTAATTGAATACAGATCTCTGATTTCATAAATGTAAGACCTTCCTAGTGTGACAATTCCTGCTAATAATACAACTCTAGAATACATCTGATCTCTTATTCTCTCCTTAATTCTCTAAGGTCTGACTTCCAAGCACAACATTAAGCCACAACTGCTCTCTCCAGTTACAAATGATCTCTTCATTGCCAAATCTAATGGTCTTGTCTCAGACCTCATTCATTTTTAACTTCTTTGAAGCCTTTGATGCTGCCAATCTTTCTCTTTTTCTTGATACTCTTTTCTCCCCAGGTTTTCAAGCACTGTTGTTCCCTGGTTCTTCTCCTGCCTACCTGACTACTCATTATCAGTTTCCATTGCTGGGTCCTCATCCAGGTCATCAGCATGAACCATGGATATCCCATAGGGCTCTGTCCTAGGTCCCTTTTTCTTCCCCTCTATACTGTTGGACTTGGTGATCTCATCAGTTGCCATCAATTCAGTTGTCATCTCTGTGCAGATGATTCTCAAATCCCACTTGTCTAGCCTTAATCTCTGCTAACCTGTCTCACATTTCCAAATGCCTATTGGATATCTCAAATCAGATATCTGCAGATCTCTTAAATTCAACATATTCAAAACTGAACTTGCTGTCTTTCCCCAAACTTCCTTATTAACATAGGAATACCACCATCCTCCCAGTTACCCAAACTCAAAATTTATATGTCATCCCCGACTCCTCACTCTCTCGCCCCTCATTATCCAACTTATACTCTGTGATCCAGCTGATACTGGTCTTCTTCATGTTTCTGAAATGAGACACTCCATCTCTCAACCCCAGGCACTTTCACTGGCTGAGCCCCATACATGGAATGCTCTCTCTCTCCATTTTCACCCAATGGCTTCCTTAGCTTCCTTCAAGGAGAGATAAACTCTCACATTCTATAGGAAGCCTTTTCCCATCCCTCTTAATTCTAATATCTTCTCACTGTTGAGTATTTCCAATTTACCTTATATATAGCTTGCTTTATATAGTTATTTGGATATTATCTCTCCCATTAGACTATGAGCTCCTTGGGACAAGGATCTATCTTTTACTTTCTTTGTATTCTTGATGCTTAGCAGTGTCTAGCACATAGTAAGGCATTTAATAATATCTTGACTGAAAGATCCCAGGAAAGTCACATAACCTCTCCGGGTACTAGGCAATACAAAAACTACAAATTGCAGATAAGGTACCAACCTGCATTGGTGGAGGGAATTTTCTCCACCAGAAGTTTCCTATACTAATTAAATCATAGGTCCAGTTCCTATCTTTATCCTGCAGAAGATAGAAATGTGACTACAGAGGTGGAACAGGGCTGATATCTGCATCATATAGATAAAATCATTGATGCTCAAAGCATTAAGCTAAGGATTCTTATTGTTTGGCCCTCACAGGTATATAAAAGTAAATAAAGGAAATCTGAAAGTGGAAAGCATTAATAATGAGAGGGACCAGGCAAGGACAACCTACAGAATTGGTATTTGTATTGGTATTAAAGGAAGTCATGAAAACCAAAAAAGTATGAGTTGGGCTAGATTGCTTCTGAAATCTATTGCACCTCTGACATTCTCTGAATACAATGTGCAGGTGTTTTGTGGATCTACTGTGATGGAAGAAGGAAGGTTAGGTACTAAGGGGACAGATTATCTCATACAAAGTCTCAAGGAATGTAGGATACTATATTAGGGAGTTAGTATAAAAGCATGCATAAATAAAATATTCTTTAAAGAGAAAAAAATGGAAGAAATGAATGGGTTTTATTTTTCCCTTATGATGAATCAATTCAAACCTTATTTTATATGACACTAAAACATCTGTCAATTTCTGTCAATTCAGAAGAAAAAAATCTGTCAAACCAGACATTTGGCATCATAAGGAAAAAAACAATTAATAGATTGTATTTTTACCCTTTCAACTAAATGTTTTGGTCACAGTGAGGGTAGATGATTTTAATTCAATCAACAAAGATTAAAGTCTAATATGTAACAAGGCAAGGCAGCTAAATCATATAGTGGATAGACGGTCAGACTTGGAGTCAGGAGGATATTGAGTTCAAATCCAGTTTCATATACTTATTAGCTGTGACCCTAGGCAAGTCACTTAACCCTGCTTGCCTCAGTTTCTTCATCATTTTATATGAGCTGGAGAAGGAAATGGCAAGCCACTTCAATATCTTTGCCAAGAAAACTCCAAATGAGGTCATAAGAATTGGACACAAATGAAAAATCTGAACAAGAATAAGTGTAACAAGGCATTATGCCAGATCATTGCATCACCCCAATAGAAAAACAACTGCAAATACATGTTTGATGGATAGAGAATTAGGAACATCATTTTTAAGTCCAGAATGTTAAAAGAGAGCTTAAGCAATCTTCTAGTAGAATCTTATTGATTCATGTCTGATGAACATGGAGTCACTGCCCTCATTTCCTTCAACATCTGCTCCTCTCCACCCATCTCCTCATACTCTGTATCTTAACCTTGCCAACCACTTTCATACCAGAGGTCATTCCTGGAGGTTAACTCTTTCATCTCTAGATCTTTTACATTGTTCAGACAGGTGACTGCCTCTCCCTGACCACTACCTATCTCAGTAAAGCTCCAACTTTGCTTCATTTAACCCCTTACTCTTTTCCATAGCCTGACAGCTTCCACATCTTAATGGTGCACCTTATGCTGCCTACTCTACTTCTGGGACCTTTCATCATAATTAAATCAACACTGCCATTGTTCCTAGATGGAATATTTCAATCTACTCCCCTATGACCCTGCTCAGTATCCTTATAATTTTCTAGTCTAAATACTCCTTTTTGACCACTATCCCCCTATGTTTATTGTATTAGAATATACGCTCCATGGGATAAAAACTGTCCTTGCTTTTGTTTTTGTGTCCCTAGATCTCAATATAAGGCTAGGAAGTGCTAAATACCTGGTTTTTTAAATTCAATTATTCCTTTCCATAGTTCATTCTACAGGACTAGTTGTCCCATCTCCCTCAGTATGACCCTTTCAGACTCCCAATAACTAGTTCCATATTCTCCTAGCTGAAATGATATTTCCATTTAGCTCTCCTACTTCTCCATTGTTCTTCCTAAACTGACCAGATGAAAGAATGCTCCAGATCACAAATATTAGGAGGAATACAAATTAAAAATCTAAAAATTTACCTCACACTCACGTACAACAGATGGACAATGATGATAAATGTTGAGAATGGTAAAATTTAAGGGAGTATATGTTACTTAGGCACACCAGTGCTTTGTTGGTAGAGCTATAAATTAATCCAACAGTTCTGGAAAAGAATTTGGAATTCTATCAGAAATGAAAGTTGATAAATCATATATACCCTTTGACCCATCAACAGCATTTATAGATATATACCCCTAAGGAAATCAGACAATAATATTTATATTATAACTTATTTCATATATTTGTATTATAATATTTACAATAGCACATTTTTGTAGTAGCAAAGAAGTGGAAACTAAGTATCCAGTGATTGAGAAATAGCTGGACAAGTTTTGGCATGTCAATCAATCAATAAATATTTACTAAGCACTTTCAATGTACCAGGCACTGGGGATATAAATATAGAGAATGAAACAGTCCCTATTCAAAGTGAGAGTTTACATTCTAATGTAAATTTAAAGAAAGGAAATAGATCATGATTGATATAGGTGAATGGATCTATGATTGACATAGGGAACTCCTGGATAAAGAAATTATTTTCTATAAAGTTAAGTTTGTGTCTTCTCTGGAATGCACAGTCTGAAAAAGTTTCCTAGAGAATTGAGAAGTTAAGTTATTACTCAGAATCACTTCAATCCAATTTTTCCTGGCTTCAAGAACTCTTTATCCCCCACACCTCTGTTGCTCACAGAAGTATAATAGAACATTATGGGGACATAACAAATTATAAATTTGAAAAATTCAGAGAAACATGGATGTCTTCTATGAACCAAAGCAGAGAAAAGCAAGAATCAAAAGAGCAACATACATGATGATCCTAATACTATAAAGGAAAACAACATTGAAAAATATACAAACTGATCAATATATTAAATATGCAAGTATGACTTGAGAGGACTGACAATGAAAACATGTATCTCTTCTCTCCATAGAAAGGTCATGGGTTATAGGCATGGAAGAAAAGATCTATTTTTTGGCATATATGACCAAAGAGTTGGTTTGTTTTGCTCAACTGTACTTGATTTCAAAGGAAAGTTGGAAGGGGTGAGAGGAAAGGAAAAGGGCAGTTGCTGATAAGCTACTTTAATGTTATTTTTTTAAAAGAGTATCAATAAAGCATTTCTTTTCCAAACAAAAATATTCAAAATAAAAACTGGGATTTATATTGCACTTCAAATTTTATAAAATACTTTCAGTGCCTTGGGGCAGTTTTGGGACACAATTGATAAAGCACCAGGCCTAGAGTCAGGAAGATTCATCTTTCCAGTTTCAAATCCAGCATCAAACATTTACTTGCTTATATGACTCTGGGCTAGTCATTTAACCCTGTTTACCTCAGTTTCCTCATCTGTAAAAATGAGTCAGAAAAGGAAATGACAAATCATTCCGGTATCTTTGCCAAGAAAAACCCAAATGAGGTCACAAAGGGTCAGACAAGACTTCAAAAATTACTGGTTATGTGTCTTACCTCCACGAAATAAGTACGATAGGCATTGTTAGCCCTGTTTTACAGCAGAAAAAAGTAAGACTCAGATAGGTAGAGTGACTTACCAATGAACACAGAGCCAGTGAGTCTGATAGATTTAACCTTGCACAGCATTAAGTGCGATACAGCTTCCAGGAATGTGGAAATGATAGCTCCATTGGACTGTACCTTCCTCAGACATCTGACATACTGTGTTCAATTCTATGAATTGCGTGACGATTTATAAAGGACATTATTGAACTAGACCTCATCAAGAAGAGCATGATAAAAGGCTCTGAGATCACATTATATAAGGATAGGTTGTTCTTCCTTTGTTTTCGAAGAAGACCATAACATCAGAGAAATGATGACATGACTTGCATTTGACTTTGTTTTGAGTGACCGAGGGCTATACAAGGTCACCAACTTCACTTTCTCCTCCTGAGCCATCTGGATCCAGTGACCAGATATTCATCAGGATGACTGGAGATGACCCAGGATGCAATGGGAGACCTTGGCCTTCTCAGGTACTCAACCTGTGAGTAGACTGAGCTGCCTGAGTGGGGACCCAGCCCAGCTGTCTCTCTTCTGTCTCCCCCTCCCTTTCCTTTGGGGTTTACTGGCTAGATGTCCTTCCTTTCTTCTATCTGTCCTTCCTTCCTGTTCCCTAAACCTTAAACCCAGTGCACTTTGAAGCCCATAGACTGAACAGCAGTGAATCCCTGCCCAAGCTCCACTTAATAGCTGGCTTAGAGTGATTATCAAGAGTAACAGTTTCTGTTCCCCTCCCAGCTTGTTCTACCTATTTTTTTCTTTTGCTCATTTAAAGGGCCATTCCCTGATTACTTCTTAAAGAGTCCTAATCACTCAATGGGCATTATCTCCCTCTAAGTGAGTACCTGAAAAGGCCAACCTAAGAAGGTCAAGGTCTCCCATTGCATCCTGTAAGCAAAGCACAAGTCATGTTATCATTTATCTGATGTCACGGTCTTCTTCGAAAATGAAGGACAGACACAATGACACAAGGACAACGCAAAGGAACTGATATTTAGCCTGGAGAAAAGGAGACAAGTAAGAAAAAAAAGAAAAGTAAGGTGAAGAGGAGGGGGAACCAAATAATGGTCTTCAAGTATTTATTTGAAAGACTGTCTAATGGAAATGGTTAATTTTAAAAAAATTGTTTTATAATAGACTTGTTCAGTTTAGATTCAGAGCAGATCCAGGAACACTGTCTACCAGTGAGGGCTATCCCAAGCTGTTCCAAAGCAGAAAAGAAGGTTTAGAAGATTGATTGGTCCTTCCGCCTTGCAGATCTTGATGAGGACACTAATAGCCCACTTACCAGGTATTTTATAGTGGGAATTACTTTTAGGTCTAGTTTGGAGAAGATAGCCCTCCTCTACTTCTTAAATTCTGTGAACCTAAACAGGTTTCTGTCCTCCATATGGCTTCTATAACTTACCTCATTTTCCTGTCAGTCAATAAACTTTTATTAAGCACCTACTAAGTGCCAAACACTTTGAAGTCCTAGGTATGCAAATATGGGAAAAAAGAGAGCTCCAGACCTCAAGGAACTACAAATCTAATGGGGAAAGATAATAAATGAAAGGAAGTTTGTAGTGGGAAGGGAAAATGTGGGGGATAAAAGGATGACAGAGAAGTACAAAGGAGCACAGCCAACTAGAAAATGAAGAGGTTGTTGGCCTGGGCACCCTCACTGAATGAAAGTTTTGGAGGACCTCTCCACCCTTCATTAATAAAGATCCCAGGGCAAATGGTACTGATGAGTAGTGGATATTAAGGCTGGCAAGTAAACAAGAAAACCCTCTGCCATACACTCTACCAACCATTCTCTGTCATAGGTCCTCCCTCCCTTACAATCTGTCCATTAGACAGTCCTCATTCTCTCCTTTTGATGGTTCCCCAACCAGCCAAAGGCAAGGAAAGACCCCGGGTATGCACTAGAGCATAAACATTTGACTCCAAGAGAAGATCTCTGAGGAGAGAAAAAAGAAGTTTGGTGGATAGTAAAAGGGAATAAGAGAGTGTCTAGGTGGTGCAGTGGGTACAGAGTCAGTCCTGGGGTCAGGAAGCTTTAACATCCTGAGCTCAAATTTAACCTCAGACACATACTAGCTGTGTGACCCTGAGTATGTTGTTTAACCCTTTTGCCTCAGTTTCCTCATCTGTAAAATGAGCTAGAGAAGGAAATGGCAAAACACTCCAGTGTTTGGGGGTTTGAATCAGACATAACTGAAAAATGATAGAACAACTGAATGACAATGGAAAGTTGGAGAAAACACAAGACAAGTGCTTGATAATGAGAATCAATCAGTCAAGCAATAATGAAAACAATAAAGCTAAGACTTATATAGAATTTTAAGGTTTGAAAAACACTTTTAAAATATTAACTTATTTTATCCTTACAACAACCTTAAGAGGTTGATGCTATTACTGTGCTCTTTTCACATGTGAGGAGGCTGAAGCAGACAGATTTGCGTAGCTAGTAGCTGAGGCTAGATTTGAACACAGGTCTTCTTGACACCAGGTCCTGTACTCTATCCACTGTGCAAATTAAGTACCTCTGAAACTCCATATCTAAATATCTAGTATATTAGTCTAATATATAGGTTATGCACCAGATATCACCAAAAATATCCAGAATGAACTGAATTTAAGGTATGGTCTTTGAGAAAGAAATCTAGCTAGTAAACTCTCCTCCTCTGTCATCTCCTCCCCTCCTCACCCTCTTTTCTTGCCTCTTCTCCTCCAGAAGAATTATGAGAAAATATTATAGTGTGAATTGAAACAAGTTGACCTTTGTCTTTTTAAATAAGTAGCCAGTAATCAAAAATGGAAAATAGATAAGAAAAATGGCATCTGTCAATTCCAAGTGTCATAATTTAAAATACAACTTTAATTAATATAAATCACTTGCCTCAACAAGAAAACAATAAGGAACTCAGAAAGTGACATAGTCAGGAAACATTTGACTTATTTGTCAAATGGAGAGACATTGTTCTCAATGGTCCCAGTGAGCTAGAAGACGAATTCCTTTGTGAAATCTTAGGAAGAGTAGTGATGAACAAGTATAAATGTTATCTCAAAAAGCAGAAATAACAGAGAGTAGAACTGTTTTAAAGCAAGCTTGACAAGACATGCAAAGTAATTCCAATGTCATTTAAGAACAAAAAAGGAAAGAAAAATTAAGTTTATTTTTAAAATTTTATACAAAAATTATTACATTTAAGAAAAGTAACAAATATAAGCAAAATGGAAAACTATTGTGAAAATGATAACAGATTGGATTCCACAGAGAGACTGGTAGATCTACGATACTTGGACCCTAACATCCCAGCCTTGTATGTATTTAGAAAGGAGAAATGGCACTACAGAGAAAAAAGATGAGAAAAATATCCATGTTTGACCAAGTATATATTGAGATATGTATTATAGGCTTCACAGTTGTGAAAAGTTTAAGGGATTGAAATACAAGATATTCAAAGCCGGGAAGATACTAAAGAGATGGAAGAATCTCAGACTTCATTACTTCTCTGTAAAAAAAAATAATAACTAACAATATCAGTAATACCAAATGATATGCCTATTCTCCCAACTATGCAAAAACTTTGCGGGAGTTGAAGATACCTACTGAAGATGTCATCAAACGTCTTAGCAGGCAAGCCGGAAGTACTTCGTACCCATTTTAGGCACAGGTCAGTCAGAGGTAAATTTATTAATTTAATAGTTCTAAAGAGCTTTGCTGAGAGGCAAAATCCAAAGGGACAAAAATGAATATGGCCTTTGACAGTCTCTCTGATCCAAACCATTTCCACTCACAATTTATAATATTCTCTCCCTTCAAAACATAAAACCATTATTTTATTATCACAAAATTCAGACAAAAGTTTCAGGTAAAGATTCTTATTTATCGAACAGAGCAATAGATAATCACTTAGACTTTTGGTTTGCTTAAAAGTCATTTCCTCAAGACCATTTGATTCCTCTTTAACTATTCCCCCTAGGGGATTCCCTTTCAGCTTCATCAGAGGTGAACTCAAGGCATAGAAGTCTACTAATTGAATTAATTCAAATATTTCCTTCTCATAGTCTGATATTATTCTAAAACAGGGGTGGGGAACGTGGCCTTCTAGGTCCTCAAGTGCAGCCCTTCGAATCCAGACTTCATAGAACACATCCCCTTAATAGAATTAGTTCTGTAAAACTTGGACTCAGTCAAAAGGCCTCACCGAAAGACCTTGAAGGACCCATGTGGCCTAGAGGCTGCAGGTAGTTTGGCCTTCCCTAAGAATGATATCAACAGATTTCAGTTCAGGACACTTTTTTCAGAATTGATAGATAAAGGTTTCTCACTCAAATTAAACCAACCACTTCAAACTAAAATACTATTCTAATACTATTTTGTAATAGAAAGCCTTAATTGGGAAGGGAGAGAGGGATGGCTCAGTATACTTCACATTTAACCCTTTTTATATCCAGAAAAATTAAGCACAAGCACAATCTTTGTTCATTAATTCTGTTTTCTTCCCCCATTTGCTCCTCTTGCTATACATGATCAGGATTCCTCACTCTAGCTGTTCTGCTACAAATATGGAGCTCTCTGAATTTCACTAAATAGATAGTGAATGCAGCAAAATAATAAGATGAAGAAAAGACCTATTCCTGTTATAACAGTATACCAAGTGGCATGATAGGGCTGGAGCATGATCTAGAAAATGTCGAAGTTCAGAAAGAAATTGTGTGAGGACACAAAAATACACTTTTCTGGATCATACGGATTCTGCAAAATGCAAATTTGAGTATTAAGCTATTTAATACTGTGGATACTGGCCATCTATTATCTTCACAAGTGCCCCCCTGCCACCACTCTATTGAACTCTTACTCTATCATCTACAATTTACCAACTGACTATTGAGACCAATGCTAAATGATTTAAATTATGACACAATAGTATTCCGTCTTGTCTTCCAAGTTTATTTATGTTTCATCTATGGATGAAGATAGGGAAATAATAGGAGAGTCATTAGGGAATTATAGAGTTCCTAATTCTTTTGAAGTTGCTTTCCTTTACAATGTCACTGCCCTCGTATAAATTAATGTCCTGGTTGTGCTCACTTCGCTTTGGAACCCAGTATTCTGCAAAATAATTTTCATCATTTTTTTCTGATTCAACAATATTCTGTTATATTTATATACTACAATTTGTACAGTAATTTCCTAAATTGTTTAAATGACAATCTAAGACACCTTTTCTGATTCTCATTCTTTTCTTTTTCCCTTTTTCAAACCTTTTTTTCAGGATCAAAAAGTTTTGCTTGAGACTATTCTGTTTGAAATTCTTCTTTGTCTATTTCATCTAAGAGTAAAATTCATCTGATATTCCTTTTCTATAAACCTTCATCCATATTTGTATATTCTTTTTTCTCATCTACCTCAATTATTAGAAATATATAGCTCTCCCCTACTTTCTTGCTCTTTTCCATATTAATATATAATATTTTCTATATTAATACGGTATATATTAATATATTAGTCTAATGTGTTCAGGGAGGTCCAGTACCTTTGGTGTGATGGTTGCATAGCCCTTTTGGGGGCTCTTTCTACCTTTGGTGTCCACCTGTTCCACCCAACTCTCACCAGTGGCTCCAAAAAGCTGCAGTTTGCATACCCCAGAAAACCATTTCGGCAGAGGGGCCAAATCAGGTTGACGGTAACCAAGAGGTCTCAAACCCACTGATGAGTGAGGAAGTATCTACTCCAAGCATGTGAAGACTTCCCCTGGTGGAACAGACAGATAGAACAATTTGTTCCAGTGGCCATGAAGGCAGCTGAAGCAGGCTACGTGGAGCATGAGAGCTTAGTTAGATACCAAAGACACCAAGGTCAAACACTGCATCCAGAGCCATCGCCAGCGGTCTTGACTCTGTCCTGCCACTGGACTATGATAACTCTGGAAGAGAGAGTGAGACTGATGACTATGCAACTCTGCCTCACTTAAATCCAATTTACTCATGAATCAAAAGACATCATCCTTACCATTTTACCACTATACCTCCAAGTCCTGTGGCAACAGGCAAGTGATGAAGCAGCAGGTGTGGATACACTGGGAGCTGTAGTCACAACCCTGCACATAGGTAGCCCAGGCCATAGGGTCATTTCTCACTGGAAGCAGCAGTGGGACTCGACAGTCCCTTGGGTGTCGGAGCAGCCTTTTAAGGATCACCTCCCGGTGTGAGGAAGGGGGCTAGAAAAGATTCCCTAAAAATTGTCTGCCATTGTCTGATTACCATGGCAGGTGGGGAATCCCACTGTGGTCAAAATACAAAAAATGTACAAAATGTACAAAAACATTTACAAAGATGATTCCACTCACCATCAGCACATAGAATGTGCACACATTTATGGACAACACAAAATCCAGTAGACCTAAAAGGTGAACTGCACTTGTTGCAAGAGAACTAAACAGGTATTGCATCTAAATAGCAGCTCTGAGGAAAACAAGGCTAGCAAATGAAGGCCAGCTTACTGAAGCTGGAGCTGGATATACATTTTTCTGGAGTGGCCATAGTGAAGGGGAGTGCTGTGAAGCTGGCATAGGTTTTGCAATCAAAACTAATCTTGTCAGCAAGCTAGTATGTCTGCCAAAAGGAGTGAATGACAGACTCATGACAATGTGATTGCCACTTGCAGGAAAACGCCACACCACCATCATCAGTGTCAATGTTCCCACCACGATGAAACCTGATGAGGTCAAAGAAAAATTTTGTGAAGACCTAGAGACCCTTAGCATCAATGTCCAAAAAGAGGATAAGCTTATTATAATTCTGGATGACTTTAGTGCTAGTGTAGGCTCAGACTACCAGACTTGGCAGGGAGTCCTAGGGAGGAATGGAGTTGGAAACAGCAACAGCAATGGTCATCTACTGCTGAAGACTTGTGCATCTCATGACCTTCCCATCACAAATACTGTTTTCCATTTACTTAAATGCAATAAAACTTCATGGATGCACCCTTGCAGCAAACATTGGCATCTGATAGACTGTGTTTGTAAGGAGAAGACACAGACAAGATGTGAGAGTGACAAAGGCAATGTGTGGAGCAGAGTGCTGGACTGATCATAGACTTATCCTTTCCAAGATAAGTATTTGCATTCACCAAAAGTGCTGCCCTCAAGGCAAAATGACTACCAGAAGAATTAATGTCACCCAATTAGAGCTCTTCTCTGAGCACAAACAGCTTGTTGCTAACTTGGAGGGACAGTTGAGACAACACATAGTTGGCAACAATGGAGCAGAAAAGGAGTGGGCATCTTTCAAAGATTTGGTGTATATCACTGCATTTGCTCATCTGGGTCAGAACACTTGTAAACACCAAGACTGGTTTGATGAAAATTATGGGGAAATCCAAAAGCAGCTAAATGAAAAAATGAGAACTCCACAGGATTTACCAGCAGGATAGTGCATTCGTCTCTAAGAAGGCAGCATTTAATTCCATCAAAAGTAAAGTACCAACAAAGCTTAGAGAGATACAGGATTCCTGGATCAGTAAGATGGCAGATGAAATTCACTTTTATGCTGATAGGAACTATCCAAAGTGCTTTTATGATTCCATGAAAGTCATTTATAGATCAAAAACCTATGGTGCATCACAACTATTCAGTGCTGATGGAGCCACATTGATTGGTGATAAGGACATGATCCTAGAAAGATGGGCTGAATACTTCCATAGTGTTCTCAAGAGGCCATCATCAATCAATGCTGAGGCCATTGACCCTTTACCTCAAGTTGAAGTCAACCCTTCCTTAGCTAAACTTCCAACTGAAGAAGAGGTTTTCAGGGCCATTAGGTTCCTTTCATGTGGCAAAGCACCTCGTGCTGATTCTATTCCAGCTGAGATTTACAAGGTAGGAGGACCATTGCTCACACAAAGGCTGACTGAAATATTTCAGGTTATATGGCAAGAAGAGGTTGCCCCCAGGAGTTCAAAGATGCCTCCATTGTCCATCTTTATAAAGGTAAATGGAATAGATTGTCCTATGACAATCACAGGGGGGTCTCTCACTTAGTCATTGCTGGCAAATTCTTGCTAGAATACTCCTTAATAGGCTGATCCTTCACCTGGAAGATGGTCATGTACCTGAGAGCCAGTGTGGCTTCAGAAAGGACTGAAGAACAGTCGATAAGATATTTGCTGCCTGACATCTCCAGGAGAAATGCCAGTAGCAGAACACAACATTTGTAGATCTGACCAAGGCCTTTGACACTGTTAGTCATGAGGCCTTTTGGAAAATTATGTCAAAATTTGGTTACCCAGAGAAGTTCATCGGTATTGTATGTCAATTTCATGATGGCATATTTGGCCAGATTCTGGATAGTGGACAATGCTCTCATGCCCACCAATGGAATGAAACTGGGCTGTGTGCTTGCTCCCATGCTTTTTATCATGATGTTTTCAGCCGTGTGGTCAAATGCTTTCAAGGAGGATGAACACGGCATCAAGGTCAACCACCTCACTGGTGGTAAATTCTTCAATTTGAAAAGGCTACAAGCCAAGATCAAAGTGGAGGGAGTGTTGGTGCATGATTTTCTGTTTGCAGATGATTGTGCACTCAAAGCAGCCTCTGAAGCTGAGATGAACAAAGTATAGATTAATTCTCTGCTGCCTGTACAAATCTTGACGTAATAATTAACACCGAGAAAACACAGGTGCTCCATCAGCCACCACCACACCATCCATATGTGGAACCATCAGAAACAACAAGTTTTGAATGCTGTAGATAAGTTCACTTACATCGGTAGTGTATTTTGCAGGGATGTACACACTGACAATGAGATTGACGCACACATTGCTAGAGCTAGCTCAGTGTTTGGGAGGCTCTGAAGAAAAGTTTGGGAGAGAAGAGGTATTAGACTGACTACCAAACTAAAGGTCTACAGAGCCATTGTGTTGACATCTTTATTGTATGCCTGTGAAACATGGCTAGTCTACCAGCATCATGCCAAGAAACTGAATTGCTTCCTTTTGAACTGTCTTAGGAAGATTCGGAAGATCACCTGGCAGAATAAGGTACCAGACACTGAGGTTCTTGCTCAAACTAAACTGCCAAGCAGTCAAACTATGCTTCAGAGAGCGCAACTCCAAAGGGCTAGCCACATTGTTCTAATGCAAAATGTACGCTTGCTTATAGACAACTCACATGGGGCAAACAATCACATGGTTGTCAGAAGAAGTGATACAAGGACACTCTCAAGGTCTCTCTCAAGAACTTTGGATTTGACTGTGCAACATGGGAGACACTGGCATAGGACCTCTCAGCATGGTGTGTCATATTAGAAAAGGTGCTGTGCTCTATAAGCAAAGCAGAATTGAGACAGCATAAAGTAAATGTAGGATGCGCGAATTTGTAGTATCCACCCCAAATATTCACCTGGACTATCTGTGCCCAATCTGTGGTAGAGCATTATGAGCTTGTATCAGTCTGATTAACCACAGTGATACACACTGAAACTTCACTTTATCATGGTCATGTCATTTTGGTCCTCTTTGAGAACAAAAGGTAACAACCAACCAACCAATATTCTTTCTTTTGCCTTCTTTTCTCTTTAACCTCATTAAAACTTCAGACTAGAACAAATCCACCCCTAGGATCTCTGTTTTTCTTACATAACTCCTTTAATAGAAGATACTCTTAAATTTCTGAAGGAATTTTTTTCTTCTACCCCTATTAGAATATTAGCACCACCTCTACATAGCTCCTTCCAATTGCTTAAATAAATTTACTTTTCTCTGTTTTCCTGAAAACTCATGTTTCCACGTCAAAGTTACTATTTAGCTTAGTATTCTCATAAGTAAGGTTTAAAAGTCCTCAGTTTCACTAAAAGTTCATTTTCTACCTACAGCATTACACTTAGCTTTGAAAAGTAAGTTATTCTTGCTTGTAAACATCTATCTTTTGCATTTTAGAATATTGTATTCGAAGATCTCTTCTTATTTATGGTAGAAGTTTCCAGGTCTTGTATTATCCTGACTTTGCACAGTTCCTTGATACTTAAACTGTTTCTTCCTATGCTTAAAGAATATTTCTTCAATGTGGGACCTTTGGATTTTGGGTCTGACATTTCTAGGATTTTTCTTTTTGAAGTTCTTTTCAAGAAGTGATCAGTGGATTCTATCTTCACTTTGCTTTTCTTTAAATACAGTGCCCATTTTTAATCATAGTTTTTAAGGAAGCAAGTGATTCTTAAATAATCTCCCCTAAGGTATTTTCCAGTTCAATTGGTTATTTTAACATCAGATATCTTACATTTTCTTCTTTTTTTCAATCTTTTGATTTTTTAAAACATTTCTTATTGTCTATTGGAGTCATAATTTTTTTTAACCTATTCGATTTTTTCAAGGAGTCCATTATTTGGATAAAGTTTTCTACTTTCTATTTTGCCTTACTTATTCTCTAATTATTTCTTCCAGAGCTTTAGTTTCATTTTTATCTCTTCTTTCATATCTTCTAGGTATTAATGTAGTTGTAGGCAATAATCTTTTCCTATAAATCATTGCTTGCAGTTATCATGGAGTTACTCCTTTCGGGGCATCTCTAGATTTGCAGTAATATTTTACATCAGCTAATAACTCCTTTCACTTATTCATCACTCTACCTAGAGTTCCTGGATTGGGACTTTTGTAGGACAGACTTTTCTTACTGCTGAAATTTTGGGTAAGGTAATTGATTCTTCCTGGTTTTGTCCTGGATCATCTGAATTCCTGAATGACTTCAACCATCTAGGTTTAACCCTCCCTGTACCAAGACTTTTGAGGTTTAGAATCATGGATCTTCAGGGAACTCTTTGGTGTCTCAGGACAGAATGCTAGGTACCTTAGAGCCCTTGTGCCTAGGTTATCCTGGCATTTGTCCACTGCTCTCACCACTCCTACTTCCCAGGACTTCCATGGTCCCCACTATGGACTTTCTTGACAGATGAAAAATTATTGCTCTTCTTTTATTTCCTCTAGACCCAGAGCACTGCAGGATATATGTGTACACACACACACACACACACACACACACACACACACACATATACACATATGTATGTGTGTGTCTATATATGTGTGCACACGCATATATAGACACATATGTATGTGAATATGCACGTGTATATATACGCATATACATATATAAATGCATATACATACTCATACACATATACAAAAGTAGATAGAGAGAGAGAGATGATAGATAGATAGATAGATAGATAGATAGATAGATAGATAGAGTCAACCCAAATTTTACCAAAACAGAGGGCTTAATTTGGGGTAAGTGAGCTACAGCTCTGGGTGCCACACAGCCAAGTGCTAAGGTATCTGTAAAAGAGTCTAGGAACAGGGTTCATATAGGTTACTAAGATAGCTAGAATAATTAGATTACAGGTGGGAGGGATTAGACATCACATACTTTCAGGAGTTCAGTTGTTTTACATAACAAACAGAAGTCCATAAAGAAAGCTTGAAAATCTTTGGAGCAGAGAGTTAGAATTGACAGTCTGGTCAGAGACCAGGGCAGCTTCAGCCAGTTGAGTTTGTGTGTGTGTATAGTTGTGTGTATATGAATGTATATATATGTTTATGTATATATATATATGTTTATATGTATGTATATGTATGTACACTGTGCATGTATATTTATGTATGTATATATGACTATGTATATGTCTCTAGTCCAACTCTAGTCTTATCAGAAAAACTGTGGTCTTGTGTATGTGCCTGTGCAGGCTTCTGCCCCACACAGGAAGGAATGTAGTTCTGGGGTAGAAGAAATCAATAACTACAGTTTATCACTGGGTTTCTCATTCATTATTTGGTCTGATACAAATTTCATATTTTTTGCTAGAATGGGTGTGTAGGAACTGGGCTGTCTGATTCTGATTCAAGCAGCTATCCTGGCTTTCAGTCCTGCCTGATTTTTTTCTTTATATCACTAGCACTTTTCACAGTGCCTTGAAGATAGCAAGTACTTAACCAATGGTCATTGATTTATGATTCATTTATGACCATTTACATGTAATTCAAAGTTCAATGGACACATGTGATTGGTATAGTTTTCTCATATTGACAAAGATGATTTCTGTGCAAGAAGGGGTATAATATATTTTCAAGGACACATACAAATTAAAAAGAGATGATCTGGTCATATATTGAGAATGAAGGATAACAAGCAGATAGCTTGAATGTTGTACTGTTGTCTTTAAATACTAAAAGACCTAGAGGAAGAACTCCAGTATATTGAATAGGTTACCTGTGGAATACTTATAAAAATCATATAGACACGAATAGAAAAGGACATATTGTAACCTGAATCAGTGAAGAACTCATCAGAATATGGATATAGATCTATATACATTTACATAGCAATTTTTAAAATGATATTCTCTGATTTATGTGGTGGCAGAGACAGAAGAAAATGGAGGGTATACTTAGGGGTTTTTTTAGTATTATATAAGGTAAACTATGTAGTATAATTTTTATCTTCATAAATATAAAGCACCTGACATATAATGGACACATAACAAATATTTAATTTATAAAATCTTTAATTTTTAAAATTAAAGTCATGGAGGATGGAAAGTAATAGGATAAAAGGTACAGGAGGAAGGTTTAGCCTTAGCAAGGAAAATTTTGAGAATGTAGAGAAATAAGGGAAGATAGGTCAATAAAAATAAGGTTAAAGACCTTACTGACCAAAAGCAGTATGGCAGGGTTGAAAAGATATTAGGGCTGCAGCAGCAAAAGGGAAGAGTTATACTAGTTTATCAAATCAGGGATCTAGTACTGGAAGACACTTCCAAAATCATCTCATCTAATCTCCTCATTTTATAAATGAAGAAAGCCCCAGGGAGGTTAAATGACTTGATCAAGGTTACACTGGTTTTAAATGTCAGAGGAGGGGTTCCAATTTAGGTCCTGTGCAGGCAGGGAGGGAATACACATTTGTACAGTGCCTACTATGTGCCAGGCACAATGCTAAGAACTTTTTACAAATATTACCTCACTTGATCCTCACAACAACGCTGGGAGGTAAATGTTATGATTCTTCTCATTTTTCAGTTGAGAAAACTGAAGCAGGCAACAGTTAAGTGACTTGCCAGGGTTACACAGTAAATGTCTGAGGTAGAGAGTTAGAGAGCTCTGTCTATTTCACCACCAGCTTTCCCCAAGTGCTTTCTCTGTCACATACAGTTTCCATATTGCTAACTTCTTGCTAAACCCCGTTGTTTCTACTTGCCGAAGTTGTGTAAGTGCTGTTAGCAGTTTCTAAATGTTGGTATCCTTGTTCAAAGCTCTAGTTGCTTTAACCTAGTTAAAAGATCTGCTTTACCTTCCAAGCACTACTCAGACTTGGACCTCAGGAAGAATGCTTCAAGTAATTGCCTCTACTACTTCTCAACGCCCTTTGACTCTTCTCAATTTTGCTGTCTGTTAAGCTAATTAAATGACTTCAAAAATCTCTCCATTCAATGATTCTGGCACTTAGTTTTAATAAAACCACACAGATGCCTTTTGAAGGGCAGGTATGAAAGCTTAGTAGCTACTAAGGAAGAAACAGAATGTTATAGAAAATATCCATGAATGTTATATCCAGGAAGGAGTGGGAAAAAATATAGCACATTTTTTAAGCTCTAATGAAATCTGCCATTAAATGGTGACCTCTACTGGGCAGAACAAATATATCATCAAGAATGGTTCCAAAAGTTTTCTTGATCAATTCAAGGAAATAGAAATCATCAAAGCAATGGTATTTTATAAACCTCTGCTCATCCCAACTAAGGCTTTCAATTATATTTTTCACTTTTAACCAGGTTGTTTTTATATCATTTAGCATAATTGAATTTATCTTAGAAAAATAGAATTTAAAATGAGATAAAACTGACTTCTCATAATATGTGATGAAAACTAATCTCTCTCTCTCTCTCTTTCTCTCTCTCTCTCTCTCTCTCTGTCTGTCTCCCTTCCTCTCTCTTTTTCACTCTCTTTCCCTCCCTCCCCCTAATGTTTTTTTATTTGCAATGTACCCGTATATTTAGATGTCCTTTCTGTACAAGGAAGGGTTCTGTGACCTGGCAGCACAGATTTTGGGAAATGATACCTCATGTGGATAGCATGAGTTCCCCACTGTGCACTACCCATCCAAGGGGAAGGATCATAAGACTTGAAGGTGATAGGGGGAGTATTATAATTCAAAGCAGTTGAGCATTTTGTTCAGTCCAGGTTTAAAGAGTACTAAGTGCAATGGGGAGTAGGGTAAACTGAGGTTTTCTAGTAGGTGCTATGAATGCAAACTGAAATTGGAAATTATAATATGCCTGGACCCCTCTACGTTTGCCACTTCTCCTATCCAAACTTCTGAAAAGGGATATGGAGCTGAAATGGATGCTTCCAACTGTCATATCTCCATGAGATAAGTGAAATGACCATAAAGATTTAACTTCACTCCCCTTTCTCCTAAAGCTACAGTCTTTAGGCATTTCCTACATGATTTTCCTATTTTTTTAAGTGGCTTCTAATTCTTGATCTACTTTCATATAAAACTATAACTTGTCATAACTTCTCTGATTCATAAACTTGGTGGGAACAAAGGGACTTCATCATAGCAAGTCATCAAATAATTAGAATACACAGAACTAAATAAGAGATATTTTTCAACTTTGTTCTAAAATAGCTA
>CM053773.1:14085848-14124424 GCA_028658325.1 Potorous gilbertii | reverse complement strand
AGCAAAATAAATCCTGCATTAGCTATGTCTATATTTTCTGCATTGATAGGAGTTTCTTCATTCAAAGTTCCCTGTGTCAGTGAAATCAGAGGTCCAGTTCGTATCCTTATTCCTCATATGTTCTATTTACTTATCTGTGAACACATTGTATCGCCCTAAAAGAGAATAAGGTCCTGTGATATGCTTTATCTACAAGAGAAAGCTTTCTTATTCCTGGAGATAAATAAAGATGCACCACATTTTTATATCTTCAGTGTCTAGTACAGTTCCTGAAACATGTGCCCAATAAATGCCCACTGAGTGATTGATGGTTGCTTATGATATGTTGTAGGGGATAATCTTGTTGAGGCATAGATAGGAGTAGATGGCCTCTGTCGATCCTTATGAATTAATATTCATTAATTAATGTAATTTTAGGTGGATGGGAATAAATGAAAAGAAGAGCTAATCAATCTCTACTGCCTATCTCATTTCCTACTATTTAGCATCAAATGGTTATCTAAATGAATGATTTTAAATCAATATCCATAATAGGAAAGGAAAATGAGAGCCCACACATAAATTAGGTTATTTAATCAAGTTAGATTTATTATAGGACATTCTGGAAGGCTGAAATAAGAGATGCTGAAAGTCTTTTAGTTTGCATCTTAGGATTGCCTCCACTAGTTTCTTGCAGTATCAAATCAGCTTCTGGAAATAAATAGGGTTCTCTGCCCATCCTTTCTATATACAATGGGCCCCAACTCTGATGTGCAGTAAGGATGTTTGTTACCTTGATCTTTTAGTTTTCAGGGACTCTAAGGCAGTAATATGTAGAAAAGTAAGGAGGTATCTACTACTTCTACTCCCACAAGCAGATCTATGATTCAGTTTCTTTGAGTGTTGTGATTGTTTAAAGGAAATGTGAGAGTAGCCATAGGATTAGGATTCTCATTTCCATTATTTCTGCTCCAAGTCCTTTAATGAGAAGATGGAATTTCTTACAAATCTAGAAGATATACTTTCTATAAACACTTGTATTTGGGATTGAAATGGACATATTTATGAAGTCATAATTTTTAGAAATGGGAAAATTTTTTTCTCTCCCATTAAGGTTACAAGAGGCATGCAGTATGTTTTGCTCCTGTAGGTTATGTGTATTCAAATGAGTCTGTCCAGATGTGACTCACAGGGAGGCATCAGCAAAAATTTCTAGAGTCTCTCCTGCCCGTTTTTCTCCAGCAGAGATTTTGATTCCTCCTAAGAGGGAAATAAGAGATTAGGGCCAGAGATTGGCCACTCCATTCTCCTCAGAGAAAGGTACCAGGCTAGATCTATATAAACCCAGTCCTTTGAATATTGGTAGTTTGGGGGAATGATTTTTAGGTTCAAGCTGAGCTCCTATTCACTATCCCTTAATGGAGAAGGAGCACCACAAACTATATATCCTAGGCTTGAAGGGCTATTATCACAAAAATAGATGTACCACATGACAAACCAATTTACCCAAGCTGATAGCAAACTGAGATCAGAGAAAATATACAAATAAGAATGTATAACAAACACCATACAGCATGAATATACTCTCCTATTAGGAGCGAGACATATTAGCTCAACCAAAAGAATGAATCCCAAATATTACTCAAATTTCCCAAATTCTCCCATGAAGCAAGCTGGGGACAGAAACATAATCAGGGTTCTGGCTCCTCCACATGCCATCTTCTTCCGAGTCGCTCTCTCTCTTCAGAGACCTGATGAATCTAGATTTGTACATCTTCTCTCTTGAAGACTGGAAGCTAAAAGACCAGAATCCGCCTTCTCCCAATCTCTCATCAACCCCCCTCCTCACACAGCTACAGAATAATGACTAACCAATCTCTACCAATAAAGAGAATTCCACGTAAATGAACTTTGAACTATGAGTTACAGTGGGAGGAGAAAAAAAACATGTATAGTCCATTGTTCATAATGTCTTACTTCAATTCTTCATTGTTGCAAAGAAGTAATCTGAGGTTTTCAAAATCTATGACAATTAAAAGCTAGATGGTTTTACGATGCTAGAAAAGCTTGACTATGGTCCAAGTTACAGTCTTCTGTCTGAGGATCAATGTATAATAAGGAGAGAGGATCTTCATTGGTAAACTAATGACTTGGTGATGCGTTCTTTAGCCACAGCTACCCAAGAAACAAGGAAAAATGCAAAATAGCCCTCAGTACTGACTGGCCTCTTTCACCATCTGCAGTAATAATAGTAGTTACAATAACAAAGAGGTGGCAAAATTCTATGAAGAACTCATTACTCTCTCTAAACTAAATCAACACATACTTTTAAAAATTATTTTGTTTTCAGTTTTCTATAATTACTTCCATATATCTTAGATTTTTTTTCTTCTCCCTCCCCACTCCCTCCCCAAGATGGCATGCAACATTATATAGGTTCTACACATACATTCTTATTGAATACTTTTTCACCTTAGTCATGTTGCATAGAAGAATTAAAATGAATGGGAGAAACCCTAAAACAAAACAAAACAAAACAAAATAACACAAGAGAAAATGGTCTGCTTCATTCTGCAATCCAATTCCGTAATTCTTTCTCTGGATGTGGAAGGCATTTTGCCTCGAGTCCATTGAGAATTTTTTAAGTCCTTGCATACCATGAAGGACTAAGTATACCAGAAAAATTCCTCACACACTGTGGCTGCTGCTATGTACAAAGTTCTCCTGGTTCTGCTCCTTTCACTCAACTTCAGTTCATATAAGTCCTTCCAAGTCTCTCTGAAGTCTTCCTGTTCATCATTTCTTATAGCACAATAGCATTCCATTGCATCATATACCATAACTTGATCAGCATTTCTCAATTGATGGGCATCCACATAATTTCCAGTTTTTGGCCACCACAAAGAGAGCTGCTGTAAATATTTTGGTACATATAAGACCCTTTCCCATTTCTATAATCTCTTTGGGATACAGTCCTAGAAGCCATATGACTGGGTCAAAGGGTATGCACATCTTTGTAGCCCTTTGGCCATAGTTCCAAATTGCTCTCCAGAATGGTTGGATCAGCTCACAGCTCCACCAGCAATGAATTAGTATCCCAACTCCCCCCTCATCTTCTGCCACATTTATCATCTCCCTGTTTTGTCATGTTAGCCAATCTGATAGGTGTGATGTGGTACCTCAGAGTTGTTTTGATTTGTATCTCTCTTATCAATAGTGATTTAGAGCATTTTTTCATATGTCTATAGATAGGTTTAATTTCTTCCTCTGAAAACTGCCTATTCATATGCTTTCATCATTTATCAATTGAGGAATGACTTGTATTCTTGTAAATTTGACTCAGTTCTCTATATATTTTAGAAATGAGGCCTTTATCATAGACACTAGTTGCAAAAATTCTTTCCCAGTTTTCTGCTTCCCTCCTAATCTTGGTTGCATTGGGTTTGTTTGTGCAAAAACTTTTCAATTTAATGTAATAAAATGTTATCTCGTTTGGTCAAAAATTTCTCCATTCTCCATTGATCTGACAAATACACAATTTCTTGCTCCCCTAATTTATTTATGGTATCAATCTTTATAGCTAGATTGTGTGTCCATTTGGACTTTATTCTCATGTACAGTGTCAGGCACAGGTCTATGCCCACTTTCCACCACACTGTTACCCAATTTTCCCAGCAGTTCTTGTCAAACAGTGAGTTCTTATCCCAGAAGCTGGAGTCTTTGGGTTGATCAAACAGTAGATTGCTGTATTTATTGACTACTGTGTCTTGAGTATCTAACATATGCCACTGGTCTACTCCTCTATTTCTCAGCCAGTACAAAGTGGCTTTGATAATTGCTGCTTTATAATACAATTTGAGATCTGGGAGGGCTGGGCCACTTTCCCTAGCATTTCTTTTCATTAGTTCCCTTGATATTCTGGACCATTTGTTCTTCCAGATGAATTTTGATATTATTTTTTCTAGCTCTGGAAAATAATTATCTGGTAGTTTAATTGGTATGGCACTGAATAAGCAAATTACCTCAGGTAGAATTGTCATTTTTGTTATATTAGCTCAGCCTACCCATGAACAACTGATGTTTTTCCACTTACTTAGATCTGACTTTATTTGTACAAATAATGTTTTGTAACTGTGTTCATATAGTCCCTGGGTTTGTTTTGGCAGGTAGACTCCCAGGTATTTTATAGTGTCTACCATAGCTTTAAACATATTTCTCTTTCCATCTCTGTTTTTGTTAGTAATATATAGAAATGCATGCATAATTTATGTGGGTTTATTTTGTAACCTGCAACTTTGCCAAAGTTGTTTATTATTTCAAGTAGTTTTTTACTTGACTCTCTGGGATTCTCTAAATATACCATCATATCACCTGCCAAGAGTGATAACTTAGTTTCTTCTTTGCCTATTCTGATTCCTTCAATTTCTTTTTCTTCTCTTACTGCTACAGCTAACATTTTTAGTACCATATCAAATAACAGATAATGGACATCTATGTTCCACCCCTGATCTTATTGGAAATGCTTCTAGCTTATCCTCATTTCATATAATACTTGCTGATGGTTTTAGGTAGATACTGCTTATTATTTTATGGAAAGTTCCATTTATTCCTCTGCTCTCCAGTGTTTTCATTAGAAATGCATGTTGTATTTTGTCAAAAGTTTTTTCTGCATCTATTAAGATAATCATGTGATTCCTGTTAGTTTTGTTGTGGATATGATCAATAATGTTGATAGTTTTCTTAATATTGAACCAGCCCTGTATTCCTGGTATAAATCCTACCTGATCATAATGTATTATTCTCATAAGTTGCTGTATTCTTTTTGCTAATATCTTATTTAAAATTTTTGCATGTATATTCATTAGAGAAATTAGTCTTTAATTTTCTTTTTCTGTTTCGGCTCTTCCTGATTTAGGAATCAAAACCATATTTGTATCATAAAAAGAATTTAGTAGGACTCCACCAATTTTCCCAAATAGTCTATATAGTACTGGAATTAACTGTTCTTTAATGTTTGATAGAATTCACTTGTAAATCCATCTGGCCCTGGAGATTTTTTCCTAGGGAGTTCATTGATGGCTTGTTCAATTTCTTTTTCTGCGATGGGGTTATTTAAGTATTCAGCCTCCTCTTCTGTTATTTTGGCTCCTGGAAGTTCAAATAAGTGACTTACAGACATTTAATCAGCAAGCTGATAGTGTCAGGAGTGGCTGCTGCAGTTACCTAAGGTTCTGCGAGTCCATCTCATTCAGTTCCACTGAACTCTCATTCTGGGCTGATATGTTTGAAATTCCACAGTGCTACTTCTGCTTCAGATCTCCAGGGGCTTCCTGCTCGGCTTTGCTATGGCAGGGAAGCACTGGTACAACCTGTGTGCTGTGCAATGTGCCAACATACTTCTTGATGTGTATCTGGCTACTGGATCCAGAGGGCTCTGGAGGAGAAAGTGAAGTTAGTGAGTTGGCACAGCCCTCTCTCATTTAAATCCAATTCAGTTGCATGTCATGGTATTGCCTCCATGATGTTATGGTCCTTGTCAAGAATAAAGGACAAACAACAACAACAATATATTAGCACAATGACAGGAACAGGTATATATAGTGAGAAATACATTAGAAAATATGGGTCAGGAAAAAGAAGTGAAAGAGGCCAGTTTGGTTGGTCACATGTCATGAATACTTTCTGCCAGAACTAAATTAATAGGCATTAGACATTGTGAGCACCAATAACGTCACAAAAAAGAAGAAAGTGAGCATGTTTTAATACACAGGAAACGATGTATTACTGATGTGAGAGTCATTTCCGAAATATTTGTCCCTCAGTCAAAGCACTGACTTGTTAAAACAAACTTCAAAATCAGTACAAAGCTAAAAGAAAACAATAAAAATGAGGGAAAAGATATGATATGCATTTGAAAGAATTCAATGCATTATTTTTAATAATATTTTCCAATTACCATTTTTAATATTCTTTTTTTCAATTTTGAGTTCTAAATTCCCTTCCTCTTCCCTTCCTTTTACCCCCTTCCCTGATATGGTAAGCAATTTGATATAGGTTATAAATCTGCAATCATGCAAAACACTACCATATTAGTCATGTTATGAAAAAAAACAGACTAAAAAAAATTTCACCACAAAAAGTATAAAGAAAGTGAAAAACAATATGCCCTAATCTGCATTCAGACTCTATCAGTTCTTTCCCTGGAGGTGGATTGCACTTTTCTTCAAGAGTACTTTAGAACTGTCTTAGATCATTGTACTGCTGAAAATAACTAAGTCATTCACAGTTGATAATCAAACAGTAGTGCTGTCACTCTATACAATATTCTCCTGATTCTGCTCATTTTGCATCAGTTCATATAAGTCTTTCCAAATTTTTCTGAAATCAGCCTGCTCTTCATTTCTTATAGCAAAATAATATTCTATTACAGTAATATGCCACAATTTGTTCAGGCATTCCCCAATTGATGGACATCTCCTCCATGTCCAGTTCTTTGCACCACAAAAAGAGCTGCTATAATTATTTTTGTACAAATAGATCCTTTTCCTTTAAAAAAAAATCTCTTTGGAATATAAACTTAGTAGTGATATTTCTGTATCAAAAGGTATGCACAGTTTTATAGCCCTTTGGGTATAGCTCCAAATGGCTCTCCAGAACAGTTTGATCAATTCACAACGCCACCGGTGGTTCAGTGGTACTCCAATGTTCCCACATCCCCTCCAACACTTATCATTTTCCTTATCTATCATACTAGACAATCTGATAAGTGTGAGGTGGTACCTCAGAGTTTGTTTTAATTTGCATTTCTCTCATCAGTAATGACTTAGAGCATTTTTATATGACTACAGATAGCTTTGATTTCTTCTTCTGAAAACTGCCTATTCATACCTTTGACTATCAATTGGCAACTGAAATGCATGCTTATAAATTTTACTCAGTTCTCTAAATATTTGAGCAGAGACACTAGCTATAAATTCCTCCCCACCCCCTCCCTCCCCCCAGCTTTCTGCTTTCTATCTATTCTTGGTTGGCTTAGTTTTGTTTATACAAAAACTTTTAAAATTTAATATAATCAAAACTATCCATTTTACATTTTTTAATGCTCTCTATTTCTTGTTTGGTCGTAAGTTCTTCCCTTAACCATAGATCTGACAGGTAAACTATTTCATGCTCCCTTAATTTGCTTATGGTATCACCCTTTATGTCTAAATCATGTACCCATTTTAACCTTATCTTATTATACAGTATAAGATGTTGGTCTAGTCCTAGTTTCTGCCCTACTATTCTCCAGCTTTCTCAGAAGTTTTGGTCAAATAGTGAGCTCTTGTTCCAAAAACTTGGGTCTTCAGGTTTATAAAATAATAATTTACTATGGTCATTGACTACTATGTATTGTATACCTAATCTATTCCATCGATCCATCACTGTTTTGTGGTTGTTTTGGTGATTACTGCTTTCTAATACAGGTTGGGATGTGGTATTTCACATTTTTTTCATTAATTCACAACATTCTTGACCTTTCCTGTTCTTCCAGATGAATTTTATTATTTTTTTCTATCTCTATGAAATAATTTTTGTTAGTTTGATTGGTATGGCACTGAATAAGTAAATTAATTTAGGTAGAATTCTCATTTTTATTATATTGGCTCAGCCTACCCATGAACAATTGATATTTTTCAAATTATTGAGCTCTGACTTTATTTGAGTGACAAGTGTTTAAGCTTGACTCATGTAAATAAATTATTGATAAAAATGGATAATAGATAGAAACAAGGTCATAGATACTGATTATAATCATTTGATGCCAAGTTTGCTTGATAAAAATTAAGTGCTATAGTAAGAAAGAGTGAGTGCCTAAGCCAGTAAGTGGCCTCTTTCAGTAAGGGGTCTTTTTCAGTCTCTCATCCTCAAATGAAAATTATCCAAGACCCCTTGAAGGACAAAACAATGGAAATAACCTTGCTTTATGATCCTCTTAACATCAATATATAGTGAGGTATAGAATAGGGAACCACATGGAAGAGATATAGAACAAAATCCAAATTGAAAAGATTCACCATGGATAATGGGTTCTGTCAGATCTTCCTGTTTGCAGATGGTATAGTGCTAGTTGCATCAGAGGCTTGTAGAGCCAAGGGATTATGGAAGACACATGTTACTATCTACACAAAATAAACCAAGTGGATGAAGTATGTAGGTACAGTTTCACCATATCACCACTTCTCTCCAACATCATTCAATAATCTCCAGTGGCTCCCTATTACCTTCAGAATAAAATACAAAATCTTAGGTCTTCTAAAGTCCTTTGTTTACTGTACCTTTAATATCTTTCCAGTCCTCTGACACCTTACTTTCTTCCACATACTGAGAAATTCAGTGACACTGACCTTCTTCTTGATCTTAGAATGGGCCACTCCATCTCCAACTCCAGTTTTCACTGATTATCTCACGTCGCCTAAAACATTTTCTCCCTCTTTATCTTTTCCTTTAGCTGACATCAGGATTCCTGTAAATCTCTGTTTAAAGTCTCATTTGAAAGAAGCCTTTCCCAGTCCTCCTTATACTTTGTGACTGCTTTCTCAGACATACATGAGTTGTTTATTATGTCATCTCTCCCATTATATCATATCTCTTTGAGATGATTGGAGGAGGAGGAAGAGGAAGAGGAGGAGTAATCTATCTCCCTGAGATTAGAAACTGTTTTAGGTTGTTGTTTGTTTGGTTGGTTTGCATTTAAGAGCAGGGCAGGGAAGGGGTGGGGGGTGGGGGTGTTTATCCCTAGCAGTTAACAAAGTGCCTGGAACATTCTGGGTATTTAATAAATGCTAGCTGATTGATTGACTATTGAAGGACACAGTCAGCAGTTTCACAGTTATGGGTAGCCAAGGATACTATTGTTGCCTTTATAGTTGAAGGGAACACCCAACTCAAGGAGCATTTGATATGTGTAAAGTAATTTAAAAATTAGCATAGATGCCCAAAACCCTGACAGAGTTCTTTTTATTTTAAAATTACTTCTACTTGCCCGAATCAGTTCAAGAGACCTTCCCCCATTAGAAAACAATGTTTCGCTGGTAGGGGGTTTTAGTAGCCATTAGAAATTCATACAAGAAAGCATGATCTGATTTTGGATCAAGTAAAGGAATAGAAAGTTTAAAAGAAAAAAAAACGAACAACCAAGTCATATGCACAATATTAGAGGGTAGATCTCATTTATCTATATAGCTAGGTATAAATACATATACATATATATATATATATATATATATATATATATATATGTATATGCATGTATACTCTCCATTCAATCAACCTTCACATGATAGGCATGCTTTTTGCCTTATCTTAAATTCCTGCAGTCTCCTTACCATGGCCGTATTCTCAAACCACCTCTATTCCAGATTCCCTTTCTTGTCTCCTTCTAGCTCTGACAAGCGAAGAGTGATAGGGAAGGGGGTAGGGGGGTGGGTCGGGAAGTGTGTGTGTGTGTGTGTGTGTGTGTGTGTGTGTGTGTGTGTGTCTTATCTAACAGGGATCCTGGGCTTTCTGCTTTCCTTTTCTTTCTTTTCTTACTTTCTGCTTTCCTCTCATCTTTCCAGTACTCCTTAATCTATGGTTAGAATAGAAGAATATAATCTTAGAATTAGAATTTAAGTTCCTTGAGGGCAGAGTCAGTCTTCTTTGCTTTTAAGTGTATCCCCAGAGTTTAGTTCAATGCTTGAGAGTTAAGGGTTTAGTATCTATTTACATTCACAAAGGAAATGGGCTTGTACTTAAATTTTATTTGAATAACAAGTATCATTATATACATCCAAAGCTTGCACCTTCACTTCATTTACATTCACAAAGGAAGGCATTTTATACATTCTGAATAACAAATATTACATGCATTAGAGGAAGGTCTTTCAGTTCACATAAACTAGACTTAATGGAATAGACTGTGCGTGCCAGTCACAATGTAACTGGTCTTGACTTTTCCAACTCTGAAATTCTCTTATTTTGTGATTCTAGATATTTAGTATCTACATATGATGAGCTGTATGGAAAGCCAAACTAGATTTTCAGAACTTCCCAAAATCACCTTTTTGTATATACTTTTTAAAAAAGCATCATTTGCCCTGTATCTTTCACCTATTTAAATCCTAATCAGATCTATCTGCGAAGCCTTTGTTGACCATTCTATACCCTTATAACACCTATGACCTGATCACTTACTTGGAAACTTTACATTGCTTCTCATTTGTTACTTATTTAATGTTTTTATGAGTTTTTTATTTCTACCTAGACTGGTAACTTTTATGATAGAAGTCATATCTTACACGAACTTCATTATATTACATCTATCATAGTATTCTACATGGTTTCAATGTACAAAATTTTGATAGAAGGAATATAATCTCCCATCTTTCTAGATATTCATAACACTACCCCTTTTTGGTTCTTCTATTTTCCTTCTCACTCCCCTTTCCTAGACTATCCAGGTCAAACTCACTAGTAATGAGTATCTCCTGAGACTCAGTCCTGGGACTTCTCTTCTCTCTCTGTTATTTCACTTGGCAAACTTATCAGCTCCCAAGCATTTAATTGTCATCACTATGCAGATGACTCTCAGATCTGCTGGCCTCTCCTGACCTCCAGCATCCAACTAGACTATTGGACATCTCAAACTGGATTGCCAAATTAAATTTAACATGTCTGAAACTGCTCATTTTCTTTGCACCTAAACTTCCACTATTCCTAACTTCCCTAATATTTTAGAGACCCTTATCCCAGTTACCCAGGCCTGCAACCTGAGTGTCATCCTCATTACTGAACTATTTTGATAAAGTTCTGATGATCTCCACTGTAGCCCATATTCAACTCAACTATGAAAGTGATCCTCCTAAAATGAAAGTCTCATCATCAGTAAATTCTAATGGCCCCCTAGTACTTCCAAAATAAAATATAAAATCCTCTATTTAGCTTTTAAAATCTTTCATAATCAGGCAGCTTCATACTTTTGCAGTCTTCTTAACTTCACTCCCTTCCATGTACTTTGCAATACAATGACAATGATCTCCTTGCTGTTCCTCAAACAAGACTCTTCATTTCCCAACTTGGAGAATTATCACCAACTATCTCATCCTTGGAAAGCTTTCCCTCCTGATCTCTGCCTCCTGGTTTCCTTACTTACCTTTGACTCCCACCTTCTTCCTCCCTGCCTTGTATCCTTCCTCCCTTCTTCCTTCCTCTTTTTTCTCTCCTTTTTTCCTTTCTCCTTCCTTCCTTCCTTCTTTCCTTTCCCACCTCCTCTTTCTCCTTTCTCTCCTTCCTTCCTTCCTTTTTTCCTCTATTCCTAGATGTCAACCACATAGCAGAACTATTTCAATAGAGTTCCGATGATTTTGTAACCCATCTTCAACTGAGCTATATATTTTTAAATGGTTTTCCCAAAGTACAGTTCTCATCATGTTACATATTTCCTCCAAAATAAAACATAAAAACCCCCGGCTCCATTCCTTCCTTTCTTTCTCTCCTTCTTTTTTTTTGGGGGGGGGGCGGAGAAGATCAACTCAATAGAACTCAATGAACCTATCCCTTCCTTAAAATGTGTGAACATCTACCTAGTATCAGCTCCTGTACAAAATTTCCCTGGGATCTATCCCAGACTGGTGCTAGCTGCGCGATTCCAGTCAAGCCACTTAATTCTGAGTATAGCTTTCTTCACCCGTAATAGTGGGTGCTTAATGACCTCTAAAGGACCTTTCTGCTAGAAAGCCAGGATTCTTTATTTGGAGACGCCTGGGACAAAACTGGGGCCGCTCGTGAGAACGTTACTTTTGCGTTAGAATGTTACACTGCGGTAACTGTTTGGATATAAAATGTTACGGTGGGGCAGGCAGGGCGTGTTTTATGTGTACATTTTAAAATAAAATCCTGCGGCTAGAGAGCACGGATACCCCGCCTCTCCACCGGCCGGGCCCTGCAAGGCCATCTAACGGGTCAAGCTGTCACAGCCGTCGAGACTCAGACCCACGTGTCTCCTACAACCCGAGGCGAGGCGGCGAGTGTTCGCTTTCAACACACAATTCTCGGGTTTGGGGGTCGTGGCGGACGTTCCGCAGGCCGGCCCCAAACACTCAGGCAGAGGCTGGGGTGGCGGCGGAGCAGACAGGTCGCCTGACGTCAGAATGACGGAAGCGAGCCTTGTCCAATCAGAAGCCAGCTCGATCGACTTCCGGGTTTTGATTGGTCCGCCCGCGGGCGGAAGGTAGCTATAAAAGGAAGTGAGCGGTCGCTGCTCCCGTCGACCTGTTCGCTTCCCTCGGCTCTTTCCTGGAGGCGTAGAGAAAGAGGGACCGAGCGGCTCCTTGGATGCGGGAGGTTAGAAGACGAAGCCATGGGGCCGGAGTCGCCACAGGAGCGGGCTTCCCCCCAGGCCTCGAAGCGGCCGGTCACCCCTTCGGAGTCGGAGTCGGAGACGGAGACGGAGGCGGAGGCCGAGGCCGTGCCCTACACCGTGGATCCGGCGGCCGACTCGCTGGCCTGCGGCTGGATGCTGGATTTCTTCTGCCTCAACCTCTGCCAGGCCTTCTGCGAGGACGACAAGGAAGAATTCAAGCGCAACCGCAACATCGCGGAGGGTGAGGGGCCGGGGGCCGGGCCGGGGGGAGGTCCGGGGGGGCGGGCCGGCACCCACTCGCCCTGCGCGGGGCCCTGCGGCCGAGCTTGGCGCCATGGAGGGCGTGGCCCCGGGGGCGGGGCGGCCTCTTGGATTTTCTCCCTGCCCCTCTTCTCTGGGTTTGGTGCCTTTCCCCCCCCTGGGGCTACTCCCTGCAGCGTCCGCTGTAGCCCCTGTTTCCCGGGGTCTCCGTGGAGAAAGACTGCGCCGCAGATTCGTGTCTTTGGGGTGCCAAGGACCCCGGGCACCTCTGCTAGCATTTATTAAGCCCCTGCTATGTATCAGGGCGTTGTTACAAGGGCAACAGACCTCCTAGCTTCTCTGCCCGCTCACAGTCTAACGAGGGAGACGTAATTAAATACGGACATCCATATCTACATATAGGTGCAAGGTAAAATGTATGTATGTAATATAAATTGGAGAGAATTTAACAAAGGGACAGCCCTAGCGTTAAGGGAATGACACCCCCCCCCCCCCCAAAGACAGCCCTTGCCTTATAGTGGCTCACACTCTAAGGAGACAAACTGCAAACGTACGTCTATAGGTACTAGATAAATTGCAGATAACTTATCGGAGGTAAGGCCCTACTATTAAGGGAATGACACCCTACTGCTCCCCTCCCAAATTAAAAAAAAAAGCTCTAGTGTCTAAGCGGGGAGACAGCATGCAATTAAATATGATATCCATGACCCCTGCCTAAGGGCTCTTCTTGAACCCTCCTAGCTTTAGGGTGATTATCCATAGTAACTGTTGCTGGTTCCCTCCCTCTCCGATGTCTTGGATCTAAAGAGCCCAAGGCCTCCCGGTGCATCCTGGGTCATAGGAGAAGTGAGGCTGGTGACCTGCACAGCCCTCCCTCACTCAAAACAAAGTCCAGTGCCAGTCACGTCATCATTTCTCTGATAGCATGGTGTTCTCAAGGAGGTACGAAACAGTATGTGCAAGATTAAGGTATATATGTAATATAGAGAGAATTTGACAAAGTATTACCATGATTAAGGGGATAACAATTCCCCCTCCCAAAAAAAGTCCTTTTCTTCTAGTGGCTCACAGTCTAATGGAGAAGACAACATGCAAACTGCCTCATTATGTGGAAGATGTGTGTGTATGTAATACAAGTTGGAGAGAATTTAACAAAGGGATAGCAATAAGGGACTGACATCCTCCCCCAAAAAAACTCTCCTAGTGCCTTACAGCATGCAAACAAATAAATATATACAATTGTACATAAATACATACATACACCAATATAAATGTGCATGCATATATATGTGCAAGGTAAGTTGACCATAACTTAACCAAAGAAAGGCACCAGCTTTAAGGTAATAATTGTTGGCTGTTCTTACTAGGAATCGTGAAAGACTAAGGGAAATTTTATCTGAGAACTAGAGTAGGCTGGAGAGGTCAGTAATTCCAGGCATGGGTATAGCCAGTGAAATCTGCCAAGCACAGCAAAGGAGCATCTTGTTCTGGACGCAGCTTAATTTTAAGAGTATGTAGTGAGTGATAAGGTGTAAGAAAACTGGAAAGGCAAGCTGTTACTCCGCTGTAGGCACCTGTTGGCATTTTAATGGGGGAAGAGAACAAGGACAGTTTACAGGTTTTAGCTGTAAAGTCATATGGAAAGATTTGATGTTCTTTGGGGTGCAGTGGCAAAGCAAATGCCCATGCATCTTCTCTGAAGTCATCTACATTTATAAAATCTTGGCAGTTTCAGATTTTAAGTCGTATGAATAATTTGTATTCGTCCTGAACTTGAAATCCTTGTCACTTAGTCTTAGAAAGTTGCCTGGGACATCAAGAGACTTAAGCATCTTGCCCATAATCACCTGTCTAATGTGAATCAAGAGAGGGACTTGACAGAAGTCTCTCTTCCTCACCCCCCCTACCCCACTCTAAGGCCACCCTTCTGCCAATACCTTTCCATATTTAAAGTTGATTTTTTTTGACCCTCGTGTAAGACTTTATGGGTATCCCTCTTAGATTTCATTTTCATGGATCTCAGTCAAGTGCTCTAGCCTGGGCTTTCTAACCTATGTCAGAGATTTTTTTTTTTAATGTAATTTGATAATTGTTTTAGTATATGTCATTTCCTTTGTAATCTTAATGCATTTTATTTTACATATTTAGGAACACTATTTTGAGAATGAATCTATAGTCTTTTCTACACAGCCAGAGATGGTAATCCATAAGCCAAATAAAATTAAGCTGTGCTCTAGCTTTTCAAAATCTTGGATCTTTTCATCTGTCTCACAATGTGACAAAGCCTCTGAGGTTTTTGTCATCTGCAAAATTTTATTAGCATGTGTTTTCTTTATAACTTTATCCAAATCATTTCTGAGTGTTGGATTCCTGGGGGATCTCTTACTAAATTAACATTGACATTTGTTAGGATTGTTGATTTAAAGCTAAGAAGAAGGACCTAGACAAACACTCCCATTTTACTAAAGGTGAGGGAATTAAGGGCCACAGAAAGTGAACTTTTGCCCAAGGTCATATAAGTATTTAGGGGCAGACCTTGAATTTGAACTGAATTACTCTTTTTTCCTGAAGCTGCTGTTTCATTAATGATTATTTTTTGCCATTCAACCAAATTTGAATCCATCTAACTATATTACTACATCTTTACCATTACATCTTACATATTACTTTAGTAGTAACTATATTACTACATCTTTGCCATTAGGTAAATGGTACATTTCTCTGCCAGTTTAAAAATACCCTGTCAAAAAAGCAAATTTAGTTAGTCTGTTCTTTATGAAGCCAATTTGGTAATCATTGATTCCTTTTCAAGATTATCACTAATGATCACCTTAATGATCCATTATAGAATTTTTCTGGAATCGAAGTCAAGCTAACTGGCTTGTACAGTTTGTAGACTTTGAATATATAAATAATATTTGCCCCTTCTCCACTTTATACATTGAACAAGTATTGTTATTTTAGTCACTCTGCTAATCACTGACTATGGCTCCACAATCATGTCTACCAGTTCTTTCCCCAAATGTGGTTTTATCTGAGCCAGTTGATTTAAATTCATCAAGGATTACTAGTTGCTCATTTTATCTCTGTACTTTTCTTAGCCATTTTTGTTCCTCTCTTTCCAGTAATTTCTTCTTGGCAGAGAAAACATAAAAAATGAAAAAGTAACTGCATTCTCACTTACATTCTTATATCCTACTCAAGCTACTTTTTTCAAGTCTTCTCTTTTTTCTATGTTGCTTTAAAAACTTATTATCATCCTTAACTTTTTGACAGCATTCAGCCATTCTGAGTTTTTAGTACTCTTGACACTCACTCTTTTTATGAAATTGTGCCATATCCTTAAATTATTCTCTGTCATCTGCCCTTGCTTTTGTATTAATCTCATTCCAAGGGGATAAATGTCCATCTGGTTATTCAGTTTTTCTTCAACTTTCAGCCATTTTCTCTGTTCTCTTTAATATGTTCTTTTGTTCTTGTGAGCATCTTCAGCACTTTAATTTTTTTTCCTCACCTTTGGTTATTTTTCAATTAAGTTTGAATTTGCTTTTATAGTTATTTGTTTTATTAACATAAACCCTTTCATTGTTGATTCATCTATTCCATTAAATCTTAGTTTATTAAAAGAATTACTCATTTAACTATGGGTGGCAACATGGAATAAAGGGTGATTTGGTAGACCTGCCTTCCAAGTTCTAGCTCTGACACATAATGGCTTTGTTGTTAAAGTCACTTAAACTTATTGTTCTCCAGGCAGCTTACTTTAGAATATAATTTGTAGAATAATCTTTATTGATAAAGGGGATTTTCTTCACAAAAGAATTCCCTATTCCAAAGAAATCAATTGTTCAAGACCAAAAAAGGGATTAATTTGTGGCTAGTCACATCTTTTTTCCCTACATTTAAACCACAGTCTTTGCTATTCCACATCTAGATTATTACTATAAATCACTATATTTATACTTTCTCTTTTCCACTCTGCATACTACTGACCAATTAATTTTCCATAACACCAATTAAATTCCAGCATTTATTGGGCTCCTATATGCAAAGTGGGGAAGCAATATGGTATAAAGACTAAAAACCTGACCTGGCAGTTGAGACCTAGATTAGAATATTGGCTCCAGTGTATACTGGCTATGACCCTGAGCAAGCGATGTAGTCTTCTCAGTGCTTAGACAATTCTCCAAAGTGCATTCATACGGAGGGGATTTGGGGTTTGGTTGAAATCACAAATAAAGATCCCCAAAATTGCAAAGCATAGGAAGACAAAACAAAATAGTCCTTGCTCTTAAGCTTGTGTTTTACAGATTTCTTTACATCTCCAAAGATGTAATAGTTTCTTTTGCACAAAGTAAGGTATATGTACATTTTGTAGGCAGTTTTTTTCCATCCTTCCTCTCAAACTTTTAATGACAACAGCAGCTAATATTTATTCAAAGCTTACTTTGTGCCAGGTACTGTGCTAAGGGCTCTACAATTACTATCTCATTGGTGTGCAGCTAGGTGGCCTAGTGGATAGAGCTCTGTGCCTGAAGTTGCAGATGATATGCAGAGGCTAGCAGATAACACAGAAAAAGTTTGGAAACTCCGAAATGTATAGCAGAATGTAATATCAGCATATTTTATCTTTTGATACCATAATAATTCAGACTACTTCACCTGGTAGGTAAAGAGGGCCAAAAAATTTTACATGGATTTTCCATTGTTGTACCCCTTGATGTGGAGGGGATAATTATATATAAATGTTACCTTTTGTTATAATTCTCAGGTAAGTGCTATATTATCCCTGTTTTACAATGGAGGAAACAGGCAGTCAGAGGTTACAACTCTAGACCTGGTGCTCTCTCTACTGTACCATCTAGCTTCCCAGTTATACCCCTGTGTTACATCTACTTACCAAACTGTTCTTCCTTTCTTTTGAACATTCATCTTCATTCTTGCTTTTGCACTTGTTGTCTCCTTTGTCATAGCCTTCCCTCCCCTTGCCAACATATGTATCCATATCTCACCTACGCGGACATTTCTCCATCTGAACACCTTTAGCAACGACTATGTGAACCACTTATTTTGACATTCAGTATTATGCATCACTGTTTTGTATAGAAATAACCTACTGTAAAGGGGTACTGCTTGTCAGTTTGATATTAATATTTAAGGGGTCTCCCTTCCTAGGGCCAAATATCTGAAACTTGACCCAAAAAAATCCTTCCTGACGTAATAATCACTACACACTTCAATGATTGATGTGAGAATCACATGATACTGCCAAAAAGATCCTAGAAAATATTACTAAGGTTTGAGGTGCCCTAAACAAGAACTCAAAGAACTTAGGCACATAAGAGGTTTTCTTCACTGTTGCTGAATCAAAGCAGAGGTGTTGGAAAGAAAAGAGAACTAGTTTAGACAACAGTGGTTAAGAACAGTATTTGGATCATCTTGAATGAAGCTGTGAGTAAAACCCATAACTGCAGCTGATACAGAAGTGTAACAAAGCTTAGATAATAAAGTAACATAATGTAAGGAACTGGATTTGATTTCACTAGTAGTATAGCTAAGACTTGGAGGGATAGGACCCGTTACTGGAATGTGCTCTGAAAGGTTCAAGTTACAGAACCTCCTTATGAGAGAATCCAGAACTAGAGAAGTAGAGTGAATGTGGGGAACATAATGACATGAACATTTGGTGGTTGGGGTTTTCTTACTTGAAGGAGAAAAGAAAGAAATACTGTCCAAGGTGTAGGAGCCATTGGGGCTTTTGAGTATAGAGATAAAAACAAAATCAGTTTTATAAGTAAACACTTGTTAGTTGTGTTGGGGGAGAAAGGGAAGGATAATGCAAGGGTTGTGATGCTCTTTGACTGGAAAGACAGGATATTAACAAAGGGGGGAGTTCCAAAGAAGAATTGATATTTTGGGAAAGTTCTGTTTGGGTGACAGATAAAAGGTAAGGAAGTGATGCAGGACTATACAGACATGTGTGCGTGCACACACACAGAGTTAGAAGTCATACCATAACCCAGAGGAAGCTGATGAAGCCACCAAATGATAGTATAGACAGGAGGGCCAGAATAGCCTTATAATATACCCAAAGGTTGTGACTGAGCCCTCACATTGCTAAGATGAGATCTGAGAGAGAGCAGTAAATAGGTATCAAGACCTAGAGAAGAGAGTCAGTATTGTCAAATGCTATATAGAAGGTGGCAAGTCAGCATTTATACTAAGTACCTGTCATGAGCAATGCCATGTGCCAAGTGTAAGCTAGAAGTTGGAGATAAGGTAGAGAGTGTTCTGGGCATAGGGAACAGCCCATAAAAGTGCTGAGTTGGAGGGTTGTTTATTCTGTAAGGCTTGAAGGAAGAGCCATTGAATTTGGCAGTTAATTGGTAACTTTTGAGAGTAGTTTTTGTTTAATGAGGTCAGAGGTCATATTGCAAAGGGTTGAGAATCAAGAGGAAAGGAAATGGAGGCAATGAGTATAAATAACTTTTTCTAGGAGTCCATAACAGAAGAGAGAGAGTGATAGCTTGGATAGATGTATGGTGGGGTCTGGTAAGGGTTTTTTCAGGGTGGGAGAGCTTTGGGAACCAGTACTTGTGGAGACTGAAAATTAGAGAAGGGGTGATTGTGGGGGGATCTAGAGAAGAATGTGGATCGAGAGCCTATGTAGATGGCAGTGTGGGTTGATAAGGGCTACCTCCTAATCAGACCAGTAAAGGAAAGAATGGAAGATAATGTCAACTGGGCCATTTAAGATGCAGGGAAGGGAAGAAGAAGAAATTTATGGGTAATGGTCTTTTTTTTTTTTTTTTTTTTCAGCAAAGTTTCATAGCTGAGAGTGGAGAAAAGAGTTGGAAGCCTGGGAGATTTGAAGGCATTGAAGGTTTGGAATAGGTATAATAAAGTAGGTTAGAATCAATTGAGGAGCAGTAGAAACACTTCCTTACTGTAGTAAAGCCCCAGTGAATAGATAAGATTCTCTTTAGCTCTCTTTGGTGGTAGAAAAGGCCTGATGGTTGGAGCTTGGCAAAAGGTGAGTGGGTACAGAACAAGGGCTAAGGAATTGGAGAGTAGATAGTAAAAAATTTCATACTGGTTTTATATACTCATATAAGACTATTTTTCATCAAAATAGCAGTTTCTGTAAACATAATTATAAACTTTTAATCTAATTTTTTGTTTCAGCCATTATTCATGGACTATCCAGGCTAACAGCACATCAGCTAAGAACTATATATGTGTGTCAGTTTTTAACAAGAATCATGGAAGGAAAATCATTGGGTAATTATTTTTCAGTCCTTTATATAGTTACTTATGACATGTCTTTTGAAAGTTACGTCAGTTGGAATAGCAACCAAATAGAAGTTACTGTCTTTTGAAAAATGATTTTGTTGATGAGTACTTGACATCCTACTAATCATTTCACAAATACCTTTCTTAGAATTTACAGAGTATATCAAACGACAGAGACCATAAATTTTGTGATGTTCCTCCTGATTCAAGTCCTGTGACTTTCCTCTTTGTAGACTGCTATGAAACATCACTTTAAACTTGATGTCTATTTAAAACTAAGTGCTGTAGAGTGTACCATGTTCATGTGTGTCCACATGCATGCACACACATACATCACACCACATCCTTGATATTTGGTAACTTTACTGACAAGAAGCACACAGGAGAAGAGTTAGAAAATACGTAACACTAGTTTGGAATAAAAGTGTGGCCTAATAGCAACTTGGAGCTTACTAAGAAACCTCACATTAGTACATATTGAATATTTTTCTCCGGGAAGAGAGTTGGAAGGTAGTGAATTACAAACATTGAAAACCACAAAAAATGAAATTGCCTATTAAAACATATTGTTTACTGATGTCACTTTCCATTGGTTGTCTGTGGAGTCAAATAATCACTGGTTAGAGAGACTCTCAACCTTTACTCACAGCACAGTATTCTTTGACTTGAGGAATCCTGCAATGCTGAATGTTTAATTTGTCAACACAGTATTTTTTCTACTGTAGTTTCTGTTGACTTTCCCAAGCCAAGCTGAAAAGGTAGACATCCAATTACAGCATCCCTCTAATAAAAGTTTAGAATTTTGTCAGGAATTAAAGTCTAGCTCACCTTTCTATACTTCGTAAACTATGCATTTCTGAAAAACAGGTCTTTTGTCTTTGTTCAGTCTTTAATACCTCTTCTAGATGCCATAAATTCACAGATTTAACTGACAGTACATAGGTAACCCAATTAACATCTTGTCAGTTTCTTCAATATTTGTGCATACTATTCAAATGGGTTCTTTTCCCCTTCATTATCTAGCCATTCAGCTCCTACTTGCTTTGTTTGTTCTGTCCTTTCCAGTGCAAAGGGCATTCTCTTCAGTAGCTGAAACAGAAATAAAATACAAATTGAACAGCTGTTCCTTCTCTATGTTATTAGTTGTCTTACCTGTCATGGATAGGCAGTCTTCTTACTTCTTGGATCTCCTTTCTTATAGCATGGCTACAAAACTCTTTATAGTATCTTTAGCCTTACTGGCCATTGTGATTACATTCTGTACTTTAGCACGCCTAACTTTTTCTCTTACAAGAATTATCCTGTGTTTGCCTATCCTTTCAGGCTATGTCTCTTTGAAATTTGAGTTTGTTAGTGAGTTCCCTGTGTATCTACATACATTTCTTAGTCAATACAAATCCTCAGTTATCATTGATAATATTGATTTCATTGTTCCCTCCAGGAATAATTACCTGTTCCTAGAGATTAAGATCACCATAAGACTGACTTTATAATCTGAAAGACTTCTTACTTTTCCCCCGTATTTTGGAAATCATCCCAGGCAGTATTTCTATCATTCTTTATCTTTACCATATCTTTTCCAATGATACATTTCCTTAGGACATTTTTGTTACATCCTTTACTATTTTTTTAAACATTTCCACATTAGTCATGTTGTAAAGAAGAATTAGAACCTAAGGAGAAAACCAAGAGAAACAAGGAGAGAGAGAGACAGAAAAGAGCATGCTTCCATCTGCATTCAGACTCCATAGTTCTTTCCCTGGATGTGGTTAGCTGTTATTGTGTACATTGTTCTCCTGGTTCTGCTCACTTCACTCAGCAGCAGTTCATTCAAATCTTTCCAGGTTTTTCTAAAGTCCTAATCATTTCTTATGGGAAAATAATACTCCATTATATTCATATGCCACAAGTTGTTCAGTCGAATTCCCCAATTGATAAGCGTCCTCTCAGTTTCCAGTTCTTGACCACCACAGAAAGAGCTGCTATGGCAAAATGACAAATGGGGGCTAAGTAACTTGCCTGGGATCACACAGCTAGTTAGTATCTGGGGTCATATTTGAACTCAGGTCCTCCTGACTCCAGGGCCAGTGCTCTATCCAGTGCGTCACCTAGCTGCCTCTTTTTATTTCAATACTAATATGTAACAACAGTGTTTTTATAACACTCTTAAGATTTGCAAAGCATGTTATCTCAGTTGAGTTTCATCTTGAGCCCCACTTCCATGAATAGTTGGTTGTCTGTCCCTGATGACCAAATATGGTTTCCTGAAAGTATCTTCACTTTTTCTTTTAGAAAGGCAACAAACCTACTCTTGAATGATATCTAGCAGTGACTTGGCTGTGGCAGAATTAAAAACATCTCATCCTGAAATACAAGTCCCTGTTAGTATTCTCCCTGTTCTCCATAGTGATTGTTAATTGTGAGCTTTGTTTATGAGCTCTGTTTGTGGGTCTTTACACATCACTTCCTAAGCCACTTAAAGCTTATCTTCTGTCACACCCTTTCTTCAGTAAGTTCTTTTTTTTCTACCAATCTGTTTTGCTTACCAATTTAGTAATTTGTTTTTACAGTTGTCTTTATGTTCTCATTTATTCTTTAATCCTTCTCTTCCTTTGTACTGAGCCTTTCTTACATTATCCTCTCCTTTGAATTATACTCAGGTTCTTCCAATTCACATTTTGAATTTCCTCTGTATTTGTCTCAGATTTTTCTCTCTTCTTCTGTCAGGGAAGCCAGAATTACACAGTATCAGAGGATTTGTAACACTACAGCCTTTTTGTCAGTACAGCAAAAGATTTTTAAGACTATCCTTTGAGGTTTGTTGAAATCAGTTTATTGCATGAACTTATTACTGCTTAACATAGTCTATTTCCCAAAACAGATTTTCCCATCTAAAAATTTGATTTTAAAATGGAAATTGTCAAAACAAATGATTTTTACTATATTGGCATATTAAATAAGCTAGCAACAATAAGGTTGTGGTTGTTTTCTTGTTAAGTTCCAAAATTACCTATGTTCTTTAACTTTTTGTTTTTTAAGATGCACAGTTTGAAAGTGATGCACGACTTACTCCATTGGAATCAGCCTTAATGATCTGGGACAAAATCAGAAAGGATAAAGAAATACTTCATGACCAAATCCATAATTTACTTGAAATTCAGGTCTGTATATTGTACCTAATGTCCTATGTTTTTTACATATTTAGTGAAAATAGATATACTGTTGTAATCTTTTTAAAAATTGCCATGAACATGAAATTTAACTTTAGAGCTCTCTGCCAAATGCTAGACAGTTTAAATGACATAACTCTTCTTCAAAAGACATACAGTTTATTATTGGGGTCATTAAGCCTGCAAAAAGGAGGAAAACCTAATAACAGGTTTTTGGTTGGGTATAATAAATACTGAAAATAGAATATATTTCATTGCTTGCAAGAAATCAAAAAAGTTACGCAAAGTAACAGCAATTCTAGGTACAAAATATTAAAGGCTGTAAGTCTAAGAAGAGAAATCATTGTACATACAATTATAGCACATAGACAAATACTTCCCACTTCCAAAATACATAACAAAAACTAAGTTTTGTAACTGATTTCAAGTAGTGGTAAGTGCCATTTGTGAATGGGGAACAGTGAAATAAGACTTAAAGTAGAAAAAGGAAATAAAGCTTCTTGAAAGTTCCCAGAGTTGCAATGGTTCCTTTGTTTCTTTTTTTTTAAGTGCTTTTTGTTACTGGAATAGGTTAACCCTGCAAATAATTTTTGTACCATAAAAAATAGGGCAGTGATGGTAAGGTAGTTGCATTCTCATTACATCATTAGATTCAGCTTTGGCTACAAAACAATGAAATACTTCTATAGCTTATATGATATTCAGAAGTTTTATTCTGTTAAAGATTCTAGTTTGTCTAACAAGAATTTTCTTTCATATGCCAGTTTTCTCAAATGCTGTTATGGTAGTAAATGTCTAAAAGTAGATTGACTTTAACATGTGAGAACAATCTAGGCAAAACAGGCTCCAGTGAGTTAAAGATATGGGAAGGCAGATTTAAATTCAATTTAAGAAAAAACTTACTAAAAAAATTCTTGTTACTAAGAGTTTTCAAAGAGAAGCTGAATAATCATTTGTATTATTGTAAATTTGATAGGTTCCAATGTCCAAACAGGAATTTAATCAAAGTAAAATTTTCAGGTGTTCTCAAGTCAGGTTTTTATCATTAAAAAAAAAATTGTTTTCTTAGCTAAATTTATAAAGCTACTATGTAAAATGTACAAATTTTCAAATACCATCTTAGGAAAGATCTTACTACTTTTAGAAAATTAAGCAGTGTGTTTACTACTATCTTTAACATTGTTCTTAGGCTATAGCAGTTTGTATGGAGAAAGCAAACTATAAAGAAGCAGAAGGAGTCTTTGAAAGAATATTTAGAGACAAAGAGGATGATAAGGTAACTATGTAAAATTGTTTATTGTTGAAGCACTGCATAGGGTAGAATTTACTAAATTTACTAAATGAATTACTAAATTTCTTGGTAATCAATGGATTTTTTTTAACAGTGCTCTGTTGTCTGGATTCTGAATTTGGAGACTGCATAGTATTCAGTTTTTGTTAATGCATTACATTCCTCTGGAATATCTAGAATTTTTAACTTGTCTTTGCAAATTTGGATCTCTTTATTTGGGGTCAGGTGCTTTGCCTGTGTAGAATTTATGTATTTTTTTTTTGAATGATGTTAACTTTTCCCACCTCCTTTTCTATATTTTTCTCTAGTTCAGTATTTCTGTTTTTCAAAACTTTGGTTCTAAGAACTTGAATTCTTTCAGTTTATCCATCATGTATTCAGTTTTCATTCTGTGTTTTTAAAAATCTTCATTGAAAACTCTGATTTCTTAATCTAAATTCACTCATAACTTTGATTTTGATTTCTCTTGTGTTTGGAGTGCTTTGGTTCCTTTTATCTTTTTCCGATTATCAAACATTTCGTTTCTCACCTTTTCCACCTTCCCTATGTAAACTGAAAGTAAAACAAAAATGAAATAAAAAAATGTGTATAGTCAAGCAAAAGAAATTTTTACATTGACCATGTCCAAAAATGTATATTAAAAAATACTGTATCTGAATTCATCGCCTCTCTTTCAAAAGGCATGAGTAAGGTGCTTCATCGTCCATTCTCTGGAGTCATTGTTCACTACATTGACAGAATTTTTGAATTTTTCAAATGTTTTTGTTTTCTTTTTTTACAATGTTATTAATGTATTAATTGTTCTCCTTATTTTCCTCACTTCATTTTTTTTTAACAATTCATACAAGTGTTCCCAGGTTTCTTTGAAATAATTTTCATTCTTTTATCCCAGTAATGTGAATTGCATTCATGTCCCATAAATTGTTCATCCAGTCTCCTACTGAGGGGCATCCCCCTAGTTTCCAGTTTTATTCTCTACGGAAAGAACCTTCATTGCTTGGGGAGACCCTGAATGAGAGTTCTAAGTATTCAAGTATTCTTATGTTAATTATTGATGATTTTACCTTGTTTAGAGCATTTTCTTATAAATTCGCTTGTAAATTGCCTGGTGGATTTTCTTTGAGAGGGTAAATATTTGCAAATAAGTCAGATGATCTTTTAAGACTTTATGTGAGGTTGTATATACAGAATGAAGAAAATAAATTAGAAAATTGCTTCAATATATACTTTACCTTAGAGAGGTATATAGGAGATAGCTTACTTAATATTAACATACCCAGGGTTTTTTAAGAGAGCTATTTGGTTATTTGTATTAATGAATTAAGTCTTTTCTGTGAAAAGAAATACTGTGATAGAGTAGCCAAAACAGTATAAGTCCTAAGACCTTTGTCTAATTTCTGAGGCTACCACTTGTGAAGAAGGCTTGTAATTAAATTCTTTGTAAGTACTTTGCAAAGAAAGGCAAAAACAATTCCTTTCACTTCAGGTACTTTCCATTATATTGGGGAAGTGGTTTGTCCTTCATTCTCAAAGAGAACCATGACAAAAAGGTCTTGCCTTGACTTACAGGTGAATTGGATTTAAGTGAGGGAGGGCTCTGCAAAGTCACCAGCCTTACTTTTCTAGATCAGGATGACTGGAGATGGCCCCCTTTTTGGGGAAGACAGGTTATATAAATAGGTACAAGAGTAAGGGGAACTAGGTGGCACACTAGATATAGAGTGCTGGACCTGGAGTCAGGAGGACTCATCTTCCTGAGTTCAAATCTGGCTTCACACTTACTAGCTGTGTAACGCTGGGCAAGTCATTTAACTCTGTTTGCCTTAGTTTCCTAATGTGTAAAATAAGCTGGAGAAGAAAATGGCAATCCACTCCAGTATCTTTGCCAAGAAAATCCCAAATAGGATCACAGAGTCAGACACAACTGAAAAAAAAAGTGATACAGCAATACCCAGAGTAATGGATCAGAAGTTTAGGGCCGGAGGGACTTTGGGAAGTCATAGAATACAGCCCTTATTTTTCATGTATAGAAGTTTAGGCACAGAGAGGTTAAGTGACTTACCCAGGGTCACACAACTAATAAATGTCTCTGGTGGGATTTAAATGCAGGTTTTTTTGGAAGTGGGAACTTTCAGGTCCAGTGGCCTTTCCACCACAGATGGAAAGTAGCCATAATAAAAGAAGGCTTTCAAAGTTGAAGGAACCCAGGAAAGAAAGATGAGATTTGAGCAGTCTTGAAAGGACAAAGGTGAGGAGGGCAGAGCATTCCACTAAGCATGGGGGACAATAGTGCCAGCCAGTGTGTCTGGATCATAGAGGTGTCATGTATGTTTGTAATGAGTAAAAGGATTGGAAAGGTTAACAAGGTGAAGTTGGTAAAGAGCTTTGGAGGAAAGGATTAGTTAAGTGCCTGCTGTGTGCATGGGCAGTGTGCTAAGCACTTTATACATATCTCATTTGATTCTCTGAACAACCTTGGGAAGTAAATTTTATTGTTATTTTCATTTTATAATTGAAGAAACTTGAGGCCCACAAGTTAAATTACTTGCCTAGGGTCACACAGCTAGTAGATATCTAAGGCTAGATTTGAATTTAGGTCTTCCTGACTCTATGCCTGTGGTGTTCCATCCATTGTGCTACCCTTTTGCCTCTGTGCCAAACAAAAGACTTTACACGTTTGGTCCTTTTAGGTAACAGAGAACCACTGAAGTTGATAAGGGTTTGAAGGCAGTAACATGTTCAGGTCTGTGCTGTAGGAAAATCACTTTATTATAGTTTGTGGTTACTTGTGAAACAACCTTATTGTTAGCCAGTTAAGGTTGTCTTAAAACCAGTAAGATAATTTAAGATGCTACTTGAGAGTACCATTTAATAACATTTATAATATAAGATTTAGAATTTCTAGGGCAGTCAGCTTATTTTACAAATGAGAAAACAAACCCATAAATACTGTATGATTTGCCTGAAGTCATACAGGTAGTTTGGGATCTGAATTTGGAAGATTTGAAGGTCCTTTCATTCCATAACAATTGTTCTTTCAATTATATCAAACTGCCTCTTCTCTGTCAACTAACTTCATGTTTAGGTTCATGAGGTAATAGAATAATAGACTTGTAACCATAGTCTACTTCTGTGATACATAATTTAAATCTGTTTGTAAAATCTAAAATTTCCTGCCATTAAAACAATGCTTTTTATTTAAGTAGAAAATGTAAATCTTCTCACATAAAATCTGGAGTTTTGTGTTCATTTCTGATGCCATGTTTTTGGGGAAGGATATTAACTGAATGTCACTGAAGAAGGTGACAAATTACCATAACGAAAGTCCTAGATCTGAGGATCATTTGAAGGAACTTTATCGCAAGTGGGGGGGGGGGCAGTGGGAGGGAGGGTATAGAATAACTGGCTGCTAGGATTTTCAAATGGGGTTAATCCTGCTTGGCCACAGATGTCAGAATTGGACAATGTGTAGAAATGGCAGGAAGGCAGATTTTAGGCTCAATAAAAAGAAAAACTTAATTGCTACCAAAACTGTTCAAAAATGGGAATGCGCTGCCTCAGAAGGAAATAGCTTCTCCTTGTTTAATATATCTTCAAGCACAGGTTTCCTATAATTTCAGAGGTCGGAGTGAAAGGTGACAGTTGTTTCCCTAGAGTTAGCAGTATATTCTCATAAGTAGTTGGTAATGTGGTAAGCATAGAAGACCTTGCATGGGGCAGGTGATCACATGGTGGCCAGAAGAAACAATACAAGGACACTCTCAAGAACTTTGGATTTGACTGTACAACATGTAAGACACTGGCACAGGACCGCTTATCATGGCGTGCGCACATAAGAAAAGGTGCTGTGCTCTTTGAGTAAAGCCTAATTGAGACAGCACAAAGTAAACGCAGGACGTACAAATTGGGGATATCCACCCCAAATATTCATACAGACTATCTGTGTCCAACCTGTGGTAGAGCATTCCAAGCTCGTATTGATCTGATCAGCCCCAGTCAGATACACTGAAATTTGATTTTACAATGGTGATGTCATTTTGGTCCTCTTTGAAGACAAAGGACAACAACCAATGTGGTAAGCAGTACTGTTGCAGTTTTAAAAACCTAGAGCACAGTCTGACTTAAAATATTGCCATCCAAGTGGGGTTTATTAAAGGTCATAGGGTAACATAACTAACTGGTTCTTAAAGCAAAGGAGGAAATCAGCAGTCAGCATGGTGCCCCCTACATGCATTAGATTTGGAGTAAGAGGATGTGGATGTTTAAAAATCTGTCTCTACCACAGAGTAACTGTAAGACCATAGGCAATCCATTTTAGCTTTCTTGGTATCCATTTCCTTATGTAAAATGAAGGATTGGACATAATGATCTTTTGAAAAATGATCCTTTATTTGAAGAGATTATAGACTTATGAAAACATGGGTAGTACAAGATGATATATACTAAGACTCCAATACTTCTGGCAACGAGAGAAGTCCTATAGTCCCTTCAGAGGAAGAGAGAGATTACTGAGGGCAGGGCAAGTGAAGAATTCTTCAGCAAAGATCTTAAATGAGATGTCCTATATAGGATGGAGGCTGTTGCTGGGAATGCGAGAGTGTTCCAGACAAATAATGTAAGTAAAATGTCAAGGTATATTTTGAGGATACAATAGCATAGTGAAATACCATAATGCAGTAAGTTTTAATATAAAATATGGGAAAGAATTTTATGAATTATGCAGAGCAAAAAAGCAGAACCAGAACAAAATATATACTAATTTTGATTATATGTAGGAAAAAAGAAATGGAGATGAATGGACAAAGAGTCATGATGGAAACTGAGGGAGTAGAAAATAAGTTATGTCATTTGAGGGATGAATCTTATTTAAATGTGAAAAGTTACAAAGTGATTTTAAATGACTGTATTTGTGTTCATTTCTGTAATCCTCCTTTGAACCTCTTTTGACCTGGAAAATTAATGAGGTTTAAGTTGAACTGTATACATACCTGTAAGACATTTATATTATGAAGAATTGTAAATTAGTATATTTTATGAATTTCTAATCTTCTATTATATTTTATTTAGCCTCTAAAAATGAAATTGTTGATGATAATCAATAAGAAAGATCCATACCATCCTTTTTTTCAACACTTCACTTATAAATGCATGATAGATAAAATCAAGATTTATACTAATCAAGTGTTAATTGAAAAATCATCAAGCTTTCTAATGAAGGTATGTATGAAGTTTTAATGATACTCTTCAAGTCATTTTGTTGAATTGTGTCAATAGTTAATTAAAACAGAAAAGACAAAGTTAAAAGCCTGATCTTCGTGAATAATTGAAAACCCAAATTTTATATTTTGATAAATGAAAATAACAAGGCCAAGATTAGTTACAAAAGAAAAATCGGGCAAGTATAGCTGATTGATTTGTTTTGTATTCTAGCCAGAATAAATTTCAATGCTATCTAATCCCCTTACCTTTCAAATGGTGGTATAGATTTTTTTATCTATGCCTCATAATATTTTATGTACAAGTGTCATTCATGTTAGGACTGTTGTGATTTTCACCAGTATTTATAGCTCTTTAAAATGATCTGCTGTCTTTTTGGTTACCAAAAACCATGTTTAAGGAAATGAATATCTACTTTTACAAAGCTAGAATGCATGTACAGATTCAGTATTTATGATGTCATAGCTAAGATATTGCAGTTTAATTGGTTATAGATCAAGTTGTTGAGCAGTCACGAAGTTGCAAGTTGTCTCTTAATCCTCAGTGTGGTTATTCCTTCCATCACTATAGATTTTGTCAGCAATATTTGAGTAATAACTTACTTTATTACAAGAGATAGCAGAAAAACATGCATGCTAGGTCTCCTTTTTACAGAGTACAAATGAGGCCAGCAGTGCAGACAAAACCTTGGGTATTTAAGGGTTACAACAAAACTGCATGATTTGCATGGAAAGAGAAAGGGTCAGTTCCCTCCTTGAAAACTGCTAAACCATGAAAATAGGATGCTCTGCTTATCTGAAAGGGTCCCAACTGCACAGTTTATTAGTCTGGGTTAGACTGGCTAGAGCCATATTTATAGCTGACTCAGCTTCAAAGGAGCACTGTTAGGAGTTCTTTTAGGATCAAGAGTTGCAAATTATGTCAGTTCAGGGGGACTTTATCATTGGCTCATTCTGAACCCCCTCTATAGTTCTGAAAAATATGATATCTCAAGAAAATGGGTTAAATTTGCTTCAGGGCCACATTCATAATTGTAACCTATCTTTTCTCATACTGTGTGATTCTTGTTCATGTTCTTCGTAGATTCCTCCAGAGGATCTACCTAGCTGTAACTTCTTTTTGTCTTTGGTTTCATTATCATTTGAATATTAGTATCATATATGAGTTCTTGAAAGAGTAAAGAGTATGCCAATTCATTGTTTATGACAAAGATCACAAATTTATAATTTAAATTAATTTTAATGGTGTAAAAATACATCCTCGGTAGCTTGTTCCTTTTTCCCCATCATACCTCCATTATTGCTGTTAAATAAGAGGAGATAGCAGAGGACTGAGAACTATATTGAGTTTTCACATAATTTATGTGGAAAAAACCTCAGTGCTCAGGCAGTTCAATCCAAACCTGAAAAAGTACTTTTTTGTTTAAGGACCTCTAGTGTCAAGGAACCAATTACCCATTAATAGCTGTTAATTTTTTTTTTTTAGCTCTAAAAAATGCTGGTTCTTTTTTTGTGATAAATTTCCCCCAGTTAGATATAAAGACAATTGTTAACCATTCATTTAAAAAATATTTTGAATTCTGAATTTTCTCTCCCTGAAACAATAAGCAGTTTGATACAGGTGATACCTGTTCAGTCACACAAAACATATTGCCATATTAGTCATATTGTTGAAGAAAACGTAGACCAAATGGGGTGACAAAGCATTAACAAATACAGAAAGTGAAAAATAGTGTATTTTGATCGGTGGAGAGCATTGTTCGTTATGAGTCTTTTGGAATTGTCTTAAGTCATTGTGTTGCTAAGAATGATAGCTCTAATTTTTAAGAAGCTTTTCCTAACCTACAGACTATATTTGCAAGTGCCACTTATTCTACCTCATTGTGCTTTGGGGATATGTTGAACATTTCTGGCCCAGAACTGAACACAATTACCCAGATATTGTCTTACTGGGATAGAATTTACATACAATATTACTACCACCTTCTTGTATCTGGATTGGCTCTTCTTCTCTGAATGCTTGTCAAATTGACATTCTTGATTGCCGTATCACACTTGATTTCTATTGAGCTTCTGTTGTAGTCCACTATAACCCCAAGATTTTTTTTTTAGAAAAATTCTATCAATCCATGACGCCTCAGTCTTGTACTTGTGAAGTTGACTTTTTGAACCCATTCAGCACTTTACATATGCAAATACCTTTTTAAAAAGTTTTTGTTTTAATTTTTAAATTATGGGCTTTATATACACACATGCACACATACATACAGACACACTCATCTTTAGCATTTCTACATAGAACAGAAAGATGTGAAACTGTGATTCGCTCTTGTGGACAACTTGCTTTTTAAGAAAAAAAAAAGTTATGTAATAGATTGAAGGGATCATAGTATGAGAGCTTGAAAAGGACCTCAGGGGCCATCATATCTATTCCAAAACCCACATATTACAGATGACGAACTAAAGACCAAGGAGCTTAAGCTTCTTGTGCAAGATCTCACAGACATTAAAAGTAATTATTAGAGATAGAATTTGAAACCAAGCTAACTCCAGAATCAGTGGATCCCTCTATTGTAACATGCTGCCTTATGTTACTTTCAAAGCTTTTTACTAATTGTCTTGTTTTCTTCTGAATTTCTTTGCTCTGAAATAATCAGTGACTAGAACTCTTGAGTTAGGGAGACCTAAATTCAAATTTGACCTCAGATATTTACTTGATGCGTAACCCTGGGCAAGTCACTTCATCTGTCTCCTTCAACTTCTTTCATCTGTAAAATGAGGATAGTTGTGAACATAAAGTGGGATATTTATAAAGCATTTTGCAAACCTTAAAGTGCTTTATGATTGCTTGCCATTATTAGTATTAAATGCTTCAGGTTAGCTCCGCTCTACTCCCAAACCCTCCACCCTCAAAAAAAATATGGTCCTTGTAACATAAGTCAAACAAATCCACATGTCCAAAAAAACTACATTCTCATTATGTACCACAAATTTATCCACCCCTCTTTCAAGTTCTGCTTGTCTGTTGTACTTGTCAGAGTTCTTAAGTCTTTCAAAGTACTTTTTCTTTCCAAATGTATTACTATATACATTGTTAGTTGAGTTCTGCTCACTTTAATCTGCATTGATTCAAACAAGTCATCATTTCTTTGTCCCTTTTAAATTTCACACTGTCATGTTAAGCCTGACCTTTCTGAAATTCAGATTTGTAAGAGACTTCAGTGGCTATGTGGTCAGACACATACCGCACCCTCAAAATTCATAGTGCAACACTCTCGTTACTTGAAGGCCTCCAGTGAAAGAGGGCAGTCCGCTGCCTCTTTTTTTAAAATTTCAGTAAATTTTCCCCAATAACATGTAAAAGCAATTTTAACACTTTTTAAAGTTTTGATTACTAAATTCTGTCTTACCTTCCTTTCCTTCTCACCACTTCCTAGAGATGGTAAACAATCTGATATAGGTTATACCTTTGCAATTATGTAAAATATTTCAAGATTAGTTATTTTTGTGTAAGAAAATTTAAACCAAAAAAATGAAAGTGAAAAATAGTATGCTTCAGTCTATTCAGATGACATCAGTTCTTTCTCTGGAGGTAGATTGCATTTTTCGTCACAAATCTTTTGGGATTGTCTTGCATTCCATTACCCCATGAGATAGGTCATTTCACTTGTGAATAGTTCTAATTGTTAGAAAGTTTTTTCTCTAGTATTAAACCTAGATTTCTCTCTTTGTAATGTGCATCATTTGCTTCTAGATCTGCTTGCTATGACTAGGCTTAAGTTTTGTGGCTAGTCATTGATATGAAATTCATTACCTGTTAGTCTAATGGTGATAAACCTCTGTTTTGCTCCAGAAATAGCAATTAAATCTGTTGCTAAAACATCACATGCAAATTTAACCTAAAATTGATTCAGACTTTGTAATGTTGCATCTATAAAATGATGGTTAATTTGTTGATCATTTCAAGCAAAAGGTGGTACATAATATGCATATACCAGCAAATTGGCTTGAGTTGCTCCTTTACTTTCTCTGTAGTGTTTTCTAGGTCATTATGACAGGGGTAGGAGAGCATGGAACTGAGGTCTCTCATTCTAGTTGGCTTTTGAGAGGGTTGAAATGTTACAACATTTATATGACCCAATGTTTTATTGCACAGAGAAATGACCTGAACATCAAAGAAACAAAGGACTATCAAAGAACCTGGAATAGACAGGACTTTGAATCTTCCATTCTAATCAAAACAGCATAACTTCTTTGAAGTTCCATTTGTTTGTTAAAAATTGTTTTTTATGTGCAGTTGGGGGAGAAATATTTTAAAACATATATATATATATACACACACACACACATTTATCAAAGAAAAAGACATTTGATTTGTTAAAACTTAGTGAGTTAGGAAGCTTTATGACTTCAAAGAAAATTATCTTAGATTTATTTTTAATGTTCAATTTTATTTGACATATTTCCAATTTATTTTTTTGTAGGCAGCATTAAAAGTAGTGAAAAGCACAAAAGATGAAGAAATTGTTGGTCCCTTTGTTGAAAGCACAAGCACAGAAACAGAAAATAGGTTTGTAAAGCCATTGTTTGACATACTTAACATGGAAAAATTAAAAACAGAGATGAATTTATTTTAACCCTCTGTTCCACTCACCTATTTTTCCTTCTGATCAGCAATATGTATTTGCTGCAAGATGGCTTATTAGGGCAGGAAGCCTAATCTTTGGTGAGAGTTTTCACTCTCAAAAGGGAATTGGATTTTATAAGTCATCTAACCCTAGGCCAGCCTACTTTTCAAAATTCAGGACACATCTGAAACAACATTCTTACGTATTCTAAACAAATTTATCCATTTTCATATTGATGTGTTATCTTCCTTGCTCTATCAGTCATTCTTATTTGTCTTCATTTTCTCCTGGCCACTAAATCTTTCACTTTTGCCTACATACCTCCTCAGATATCCTCATTTCTTTGATCTTGCTACTGCATCAAGTCCTTACCCAATTTCTTTCCTCCCTTTTTTGGCCACGATCTTAGACTACTCATGCTGCCTTTTATTCTTCAGCACTTCATAACTCCTCGTTTTTCTTGCTATCTGACTTGCGTCACCACCATTCTGCTGAAACTTTCACAAAGGAAGTAATGACTGTGTTATATCTCTTATTATTACTCCTTCTCCTTGATTTTTTCTGCAGTGTTGACTCATAGACCATTCCTTCCTTCATATGGTGTCTCTCCATCATCTTCCTATGGTTACCCTCCCTTGCTGTTTTCTTAGCTCCTGCTTTTCCTTCTGTTCTTAAATATGTATATGTAAAAAGATCTCATTGGCACACTGTTTCCTCATCAATCTAAAGATACGCTGTGGGTACTAGGTCTTAAAAAAAAGCTTTATTGACTTTTTGACTTTTAACACAAACATTTCCTGACATGTATGTACACAGACATACAAAAACATAACTTCCCTTTCATAACAAAAAAAAGTTATTGGGCAAAACTGACTCAGTCTTATTCTGATAGGGTGTATAACATTCCATGTCTGTCCTACTCCGTTCTGTTGGGTGTATTCCGTCATAGGTTCTCTTGGAATCATTGTGGTGAACTTTTCTGTAATTATGGGAGCAAAACCGATCATTGTATCTTCACAAGAATTCACTATTTTATACATCTTTTCATTTCCATCATTATATTCATCATGTATTCCTGCATTTCACAATTCATAAAAATTTTCTTGTGTTTTCTCTAAATTCCTCATCCATTATTTCTTAAAGCACTATGTTATTTTCTTAGGATTATGTGCTTTGATTTCTTTAATCATACCCCAATTCATAACTTCCTACTTGTCCTTTTTTTTCCTACAACAAAAATTGCTGCTATGAATGTTAGTATATATGTATATACATCCTTTTTGGATTTTATTTACTTGCAGAATCTTTTTTTTTTTTTTTTTTTTTTTTTACTATCAAACCATCATGGACTTAGATTTTAACTCCGGATTTTTATATCTATCCCTATTCAATGTTATTTTTGATATTTTTAGCCTATCACCCTTGTATGTTGTTGAATATCGGGTGTATTATGCTTGTTGCATGTTCCTTCCAGCCTTGTTTCCCTAAAAATTTAATAAGCAATGTTATCTGTGCCTTCATTAAATTCAATTCAACAGCATTTAGTATGTGCCAGGTATTTGCCAAGCACTATGTCTAGAAAGATTTCAAGAGCAAAACACAGCCCTTACCTTTAGTCAACCAGATAATCAAAAAGAGGTGAGTCATGAATTTTATACTGAGAGATGAATTTAATTTAAGGGGGAAAGGAAAAGCCTTACATGTAAGAGAAAGCATAAAATATTAGTCGTTAAGACCTGCTTGACATGGTGATAAGGTGTATATTAAAGAATAATTGAAAATAAGGTTGGCTAGGTACAGTAGGGCCCAATTTTAAATGAATTCAAAATTTAGGAACAAAGAATTAGATATAAAAGGGTAGGGACTTGAGTTTCAGGGAGTATATAAACAAATGGTTGAATGAAAATATGACTGAGTTGTAAGAATTTCTATCTCTCATTGTACTTCGTTTATTCTTTTGAGGTGAGATTTTTGCTCATCAGTAAATCTAATAATAAGCTTTATTATAATGGGGCTTTATCACAAATATTTTCTGTTAAGTGACACCTGCTGACACACCAAGGTTGCATTCAGAAAGTTTGTTTCATTAATTAAAATAACAATCTACTATACAGATTGAGTAATACTTGTGAAAACTTTTTAATTTCTTGATTCTTTTTCTTTAAAAATTAGTGAAAACCTGGATGCACAATCGGAATCTCCTGCAGGTTCAACATCTGTAACCAGGTAAAATGAAATTACATTTTTCTGTTGTTTAATTTTAAAATCATTGAATGAACCAACCGGGTCTTGGTCTTACATTTAAGTACAGTAAGTAACCCTGATAGTGTGATTTTAAAGAATAACAGCTCTTGTTTGTTTAGGCTTTAAGTTTCTAAAACAGTCTGCACAATAACTGTGAGGTAGGTCATATAAGTATTGTTCTCAGTTTACAATACAGATGAACAGATATAATTTATATATATATATGTATGAAATTATATAATTAGTAAATAGCCTACTCAGAATTTGCACTCAGGCTTCCTTAATTAAAGTCTTGTATTTTGGGTCTACTATATCATATCTCCTCTCAATCAGAGAGGAAAGGCAAAACTAAAACCAAGAGAGCTAAGAGAATTAATATTATTTTAATAGGTTGTCACAATTTTTAAAACCTCATTGAATTGTGTCACCAGACTTGGTTATGGGAAGTCAATTGATGAAATTAGTTTGGTCATATTGTCAAATCGAGCCCTGCAGTGGGCAGGACATTGAACTAGATTTAATGTTAGGGTCCTTTTCAGCACTTTAGAATGATAGGATTAAGACATTCCAGAATAAATCTGTTCAATGTTTTCCATGCTCCTGTTTATTTGTTTAGATACCTAAGGATAATCTCAAGATCAAATAAATTCAAGTTTTTAGCATTTGCCTTGCTTTATATCTACCTAAAAGGCAAAAATTGTTTCCAAGAAAGAGAAATGAAAACTCCCTGAAATATATTCAGAAATAATTGAACAAATAGGGTATAAAATTAGACTGCCAATTCATTACTTGGAGTTAAATAAAGACACACAGTGTGAATATAAGTTTACTTCAAGGTAATTTTGTCCCCCCTACCATCACTGTTAGAATGCAATTATAAGCATAGATCAATAATTATTTCAGACGGGGGCAGAGCCAAGATGGTGGAAGAAGAGGACGGTCCTGTAGAAGCTCGCCTCCATAGCCCATAAAATACCTGTAAAAAATGAGTAGGCAGAAGCCACAAAACGATAGAGTGAAAGAGATTTCTAGCCCAAGGCAGCCTGGAACGCAGACAGGAAAGGTCTATCACACCGCAGTCCAGACGGGACCAGAGTAGCAGAATCCGCAGTAGCAGCTGCAGTACCCAGATTGCTCAACCCACAAACGCCAAAGACAGCTTCAAAGGTCAGTGAGAAATCTCTCACCTGGGGGTGAAGGGAATGCGGTCTGGCCCTGCCGCCTGCAGCAGCATCCATTTTTGGAGCCCTCAGCTTAAACACCCTGGGGGAATTGAGCTGCTGATCTGGAGCTGGCTTGTACTCTGGAAAGGGAATTTTACTTACATGTCCTGGGCAGAAAAGCTTTGGTAGCTCCCAGACCAGAGCACAGACTAGGGGAGGAGTAAACTGCTCTCCCTTGATTATGCCACCTTGGAGAAACTAAGAACTTAGAGGTGTCCCCAGGCTGTCTTTGTCTCCTCTTGACAGAGGACTCAAAAGTCAAGTAACTGGCTGGGAAAATGCCCAAAAAAGGGGAAAAAATAAGACTATAGAAGGTCACTTTCTTGGTGAACAGGTATTTTCTTCCATCCTTTCAAATGAGGAAGAACAATGCAAAATTATGTGACTGCTTGAAAGTCATGATAAAAAAAAAGAGCCTAAACATCATCTTTAATGAAATTAGCTTTTTTTAATGTTTATTTATTTTTAGTTTTCAACATTCATTTACACAAATTTTGAGTTCCAAATTTTCTCCCTATCTGTCCCTTCCCCCCAACTCCAAAATGTCATGCGTTCTGATTACCCCTTCCCTCAATCTGCCCTCCCTTCTATCATACCCCTTCCTTCCCTTATCCCCATTTTCTCTTGTCTCATAGGGCAAGATAAATTTCTGTACCCCATTACCTGTATTTCTTATTTCCCAGTAGTATGCAAAAACAATTCTCAACATTCATTCCTAAAACTTTGAGTTTCAACTTCTCTCTCTTCCTCTCTCCACCCATCCCCTCTGAGAAAGAAAGCAATTCAAGATAGGCTATATATTGTATGTGTAGTTTCAGAAACAACTTCCATAATAGTCATGTTGTGTAAGATTAACTGTATTTGCCTCCATCCTAAACTCACCCCCCCC
>CM053773.1:14046856-14085348 GCA_028658325.1 Potorous gilbertii | reverse complement strand
CCCCCCCCATTTATTCCGTTCTCTCTTTTGACCTTGTCCCTCCCCTAAAGTGTTTATTTCTGATTGCTCCCTCCTCCTATTTGCCCTTCCTTCCATCATCCCCCCTACCCCACTTCTCCCCTACTTTCTTGTAGTGTAAGATAGATTTTCATACCAAATTGAGTGTGCATGTTATTCCTTCCTTAAGCCAAATGTGATGAGAGTAAGCTTCACTTTTCCCCTTTCACCTCCCCCCCTTTCCCTTCCATTGAAAAAGCTTTTCCTTGCCTGTTATATGAGATAATTTGCCCTCTTCCTTTCTGCCAATATATTCCTCTGTCACCCCTTAATTTTATTTTTTAGTTATCATCCCTTCCTATTCAACTTGCTTGTGGTCACTGACTATGTGTGTAATCCCTCCAACTACTCAAATACTGAGAAAAGTCTCAAGAGTTACAAAAATTATCTTTCCATGTAGGAATGTAAACAGTTCAACTTTAGTAAATCCCTTATAATATCTCTTTCTTGTTTGCCTTCTCATGCTTCTCTTAATTCTTGTATGTGAAAGTCAGATTTTCTATTCAGCTCTGATCTTTTCATCAAGAATGCTTGAAAGTCCTCTATTTCATTAAGAAACCATTTTTCCCCTGAAGTATTATACTCAGTTTTGCTGGGTAGGTGATTCTTGGTTTTAATCCTAGTTCCTTTGACTTCTGGAATATCATATTCTAAGCCCTTCAATCTCTTAATGTAGAAGCTGCCAGATCGTGTGTTAGGCTGATTTTATTTCCACAATACTTGAATTGTTTCTTTCTAGCTGTTTAAAATATTTTCTCCTTGACCTGTGAACTCTGGAATTAGGCTGCTATAATATTCTAGGAGTTTCTCTTTTTGAATCCCTTTCAGGTGATCAGTTCTTTCAATATTTATTTTGCCCCCTAGTTCCAGACTATCAGGGCAGTTGTCCTTGATCATTTCATGAAAGATGATGTTTATGCTCTGTTTTTGAGTGCGGCTTTCAGGTAGTCCCATAATTTTTAAATTGTCTCTCCTGGATCTGTTTTTCCAGGTCAGTTATTTTTCCAGTGAGATATTTTACATTATCTTCTATTTTTTCATTCTTTTGGTTTTGTTTTGTGATTTCTTGGTTTCTCAAAAAGTCATTAGCCTCCATCTAATTTTTAAAGAACTATTTTCTTCAGTGAGCGCTTGAAACTCCTTTTCCATTTAGCTAATTCTGCTTTTTAAAGCATTCTTTTCCTCACTGGCTTTTTGGAACTCTTTTGCCAATGGAGTTAGCTTATTTTTAAAGAAGTTATTCAGCATTTTTTGGGGTTTCCTTTATCAGGCTGTTGACTCGCTTTTCATGCTTACATGCTTTACACTCTCATTTCTCTTCGCAATTTTTCCTCCACATCTCTTACATGATTTTCAAAATCCTTTTTGAGCTCTTCCATCATCTGAGACAATTGCATATTTATTTCGGAGGTTTTAGATGCAGAAGCCTTGCCTTTTGTCTTCATCTGAAGATAAGCATTGTTCTTCCTCATCTGAAAGGATGGAAGAAAATACCTGTTCACCAAGAAAGTGACCTTCTGTAGCCTTATTTTTTTCCTCTTTTGGGATTTTGCCAGTCAGTTTGTAGACTTTTCAGTCCTTTGTCAAGAGGAGGGTATACTCTGGGGACCTGAAAGTTCTCAGTTCCTCCAGGGTGGCGCAATCAAGGGAGAGGAGTCTATTCCTCTCCTAGCCTGGGCTCTGTTCTAGGATCTACCAAACCTTTTCTGCTCAGGATTTGCGAGTAGAATTCCCTTACCAGAACATACACCAGTCAGCCCTCTTTCTCATCCCAGGGCTGCCACTCATGGCTGAGACTGAGATCAGCAGCTCAATTTCCCCAGGCACTTTAGACCTGGGGCTCCAAAAATGGATGCTGCTGCTGCAGCCGCCGCCACCACCACCACCACCTCTGCCTCCTGGGGCCAGGGCTAGGGGAGGACCCTCTTCCCTTCTCACCCAGGTGAAAAAGTTTTCTCACTGACTTTTGAAGCTGGTTTTTTTTACGTTTGTGGGTTGAGGGATCTGAGAACCGCAGCTGTTGCTGGAGATTTTGCTGCCAAGACCTGTTCTGGTCCTGTTTCTGTCAGTGATGTGCAGCCAATGCTGGGCTGGGTTCCATGGGCATGGACTACAGTCCATGCCCCATGCAATTGACCTTGTTAACCTTGTAGGCTATCTTGGGCTAGAAATCTCTTCCAATCTATCATTTTATGGGTTCTGCTGCTCAAGAATTTGTTTAGAGTCATTTTTTACGGGTATTTTATGGACTGTGCAGGAAGAGCTAGATTAGAGTAGGTGCATCCTTGGCTCTGCCCCTCTCTTTGCCTGAAATTATCAAGGAAAACTGCCCTGATTTTCTAGAACCAGGGGATATAATAAATATTTAAAGAATCCACCAATCACCTCCTGAAAGAGATCAAAAAGAGAAACTGTTAGGAATATTGTAGCCAAATTCCAGAGGCAAATGAGAGGAGGGAGCAATTAGAAGTAAACACTTTTGGTTAGGGACAAGGTCAAAAGAGAGAATAGAATAAATGGGGGCAGAATGGAATAGAGGGAAATTAATAATTAGTCTTACACACCTTGGCTATTATGGAAGTCCTTTGCAAAACAACCCACAATATAGCCTATATTGTATTGCTTGCCTTTTCAGTGGGGATGGGTGTGGAGGGAGGAAGGGAGAGAAATTGGAACTCAGAGTTTTAGAAATGAATGTTGAGAATTGTTTTTGCATGCACCTGGGAAATAAGAAATACAGGTAATGGGGTATAGAAAGCTATCTTGCCGTACAAGAAAAGAGAGAAGATGGGGATAAGGGAAAGGAGGGGTGTGAGGGAAGCGGGGTAATCAGAATGCACATGTGTTTTAGGGTGGGGAGGGGGGAGATGGGGAGAAAATTTGAAACTTAAAATTTTGTGGAAATGAGTGTTGAAAACTAAAAGTAAACAAAAAAATAATTTAGATGCTTTTAAATAGAATCTGATTTTCTCATAGAAGCAATAACAATAATGAAGTAAGTTTCTTGTGGTTTTTATAGAAATAGTGACAACCACTATATTTAATAAACTATAAATGCTGTACCAAAATAGCATAAAGCTTCATGAAATTATAAGTCTGTTAAACATAGTGGCCAGTAACTAGAATATTGTAAAACTTGCTGGTGATTTCCTCACCTCATCTAACCCATTCCATTCAGCTGTTAAATTGATCTTGTTACAGTATAAGTCTAACCATGTCCACATACACCCCACCCCCACGTTCAGTCGACTGCAGTAGTTCTCTGTTGCCTTCTGTTCCAGTCTTGTGTAAAGTCCTCAAAACCTGGCTCCCTTCTACTTTTCTAGTCTTCATAAAGCTTACTCTTCCCATCCCCACCTGAGATAATCTTCTGATACAGTGACACTGGCCTCCTTGCTGTTTCTTGCATGATGCATTCTTCATCTTCATAGGCTGTCCCTTATACCTGGAATTCTCTCTTAACTCATCTTTTCCCCATTGTTTTCTTCAAGTTCAGCTAAAATCCTGTCATCTATATATAATAATCCTTCCTTGGTCCTCCTTGTCTTAGTGCCTTTCCCTCTGAGATTGACTCCAATTTATCCTGTATATAATTTGTTCGTACATAGTTGTTTGCACGTTGTCCTACATTAGTGCTTAAGCTTTTTGAGAGCAGGACCCTGAGTAATGTCATTTCTTCTAGTAATTCAAAAAGTGCCTGGTACATAGTAGGCAATTGAATAGACACAATACAATTTCAGTCTTAAGTGCTTATCTTTTTAATAATCCTTGGTTTAATTTTAACTGTTACAATTAAGGAGTTGAAGAAATGAAACAGCTTTATCAAGATTGTTGGAAGAACTTCTTGCAGTAGATTTTTACAAATATCTCTGAGAAGATTTGGATAGCCTTAGGGTCACTTAATAGATTTTTTTCAAGATTGATTCGTTAAAGCCTTACACTGTTTTATTTTCCTCATTACACATTTTCCTTATTGCAATCATAAGCATCAGATCAAGTTGTTAGTATTTCTGTTTCTTTTGTAGCAGTCTTTCAGTTTTCCTAAGCTGAAAAGATCAATATATTCTTTGGCATTTGTACCTGGGGCCCTGATACATTTAAAAAAAAAAAATGTCCCTGTAATATGTGAAACAACACTTACGTACACCTGAGTTTTTCATGCTTTGTGCCTTCACTGTAGTGTTGTGCTTTATGTCAAGAAAGAAGTCTTAGAGTCTTTGCTTAAATATTAACCAATTCAAAAGATGCTACACTAATTTTGGTCGTAAATCTATATAATTCAGCTTTTCCATTTTAATCATGCATTTTGTCCATTGCATTTTAAAAATGGATTGTCACCATTACTTGTACTGTTGACGACTTTCAAGTGAATGTTGTCTTTCAGATTAGTCCTCTTAGAAGGCTACGTGTTTGTTCACATTAGTGTGCCACTGTTCAGTACATTTTTGGAATTTCTCCTATTGCAAAATACCACCTACATCTCAAAATCAGTCGCATTACTCTAGCAGTTTTGTTACTTGGCTTTGATACAATACTTTTAATTCTTCCCCTGTTTCCTCAGTAAGTTTTCTACTCTTTGCCTATGTTTCAAGAGCTTCCAGAGTGGGGTGTATTGGGATTGGCCCAAGGGAGCCAAGCAGTGAAGGGTCCTATAGTGGAGTGGGGGAGGAGGAGGAAATTGTGCCAATAGTCCAGAGTGACACCAGGGGTAGAGGAAGGCTTACTTGGAGGACATCAGGAAGCAAACTAATAGAAATAATCTTTGAGCAAAGAAAATACTTGTCAACAGAAGAAGACTGCCTGAATATTACTTGGAGTAAGTATTATTATAAATTTCTTGAATTGGCTGTTAATTTAAACATTTGAATTATCACAAATAAGTTTGTTGCAGGTACTAGAAAATGTGAAGGTGTTGCAAGCCTCAAAGACCTTAGCTAGGAAGGGCTGGTGAGAAATGGAGGGAGGGGGACATGATAGCAGCCATGTCCCTGGTACTGGCTCAACAGCAATCAGCAATCCAAGGTACCTTGAAATAGAGGAAGAGTGTCAAGTAAAAAAGGTTTGATAAAGCCACTGACTCCGTAATTTTACCTACTCCTGATACAGGAACCTTCCATAAGATTCAACGTTTTATTTTATTTAGGTCTCGTGGAAGTCTCTTATTTTTGTCACAAACTATACTTCAGAACTCACAACCCCAAGATTTTGATGGAACAAGACTAAATATAAGGAGTCAAGGAAGTGAGTATTGTTTTCTAACATAATCATAGAATTTGAAAACTAGAAGAGACCTTGGAGATCATCTTATTCTCCAGCTTCTGTAAATGGGACCCAGGTTGGCACAATCTCAATTTAAAACCCAGGTTTCTTGACCCCTAGTACTGTTTTTTCTCCATTCTGACATGATGCTTCCATTTTTTTCTATCCTTTGCCATTGAAATAATTTTCATTCACTTTAAACCTATAGGAGGGTATTAAGCTTACTGTTTTTGCAAAGTGCTTTTTAAAACTTTCCTGTCTCTGCTAAAGTCCTACCAGAGTGTTTTGGGGTTGTTGGTTTTTTTAATGGTATGAAAATGACCTTGGGTTCTTAAAAGCTTTGCCAGTAGAGTGTAAGCTGTAGTAAGTCTTTCTCAGTGCAATACTTTGAGTAAAAAATAGAGTGATGGATTAAGTAAGTGTGGAAAAGCCTAAAATACCAATAAGTTATTCTCTTTTTGGCCACACCTAAGATGTAGAGGTATTGAGATTCTCGGTATTGGTGAAAGAAATTCTACACTGATAGATCTTACTGTCCTTTGTTCAAATATTATGTCCATTTAAAAAATGCAACAGCAGTTTCCTAAAGATAATTGATTAATTGATCCCCCTCAGGATGGGGAGGAAGAAAGTTGGCTGGGATAATGTAATTATGTGTTTGTGAAACTTTGAAATACCCTATCTCTTTAAAGCTTACATATTTCTGTCTTCTTTAGGCATTCTTGAAATAATTGAATAATTAGGAAAATAATAAGTAAATTTTGTGCTTTTGCACAATGGTGAGGAAAAGTATAAATCTGAGAATTCATCTTTAATCATTAAATATCCATTTTTGCTTAATAAGAATATTTCTTCTTTTAGGTAAAAGGATCGTGCAAAGTCTTAAAAACAGTAACAAAAGTACTAAACATATAATAACCATTAAAAACAGTAACAAAAACAAGGCAAACAGTGAAACTGAAACAAACACTTCTGAAGGACCTAGACGATGGAGAAGGAGGAGGGTATGTGTTTCTTAATTCAAATTAAATAAAAAATATTTATGGACAATATAAATAGGTAAGATAAAAAATAATGCTTTCAAATATACACATCTCAATGTATGACCCTCAAAAAAACTGAGTAAAGTACCTTTTAAAACAGATAATTTATTAAGTGCTTTCAACATGCCAGGCATTATGCTAAGCTTTTGGGATATACAAAGAAAGTCACAAGGAAGTCCCTGCTTTTAGGGAGCTTACAATCTTATGGGGGAGACAACATCTAGGTAAAAACTTGATATGTAGAAGAAGACGCTAGCATTAATGGAGGGGCTAGGAATAGCTCCTAAAGAAGATGGGATTTTAACTGGGACAAGAAGGGAGGGCAAGAGACAGAGACATAAAGGGCAGCAAGTAGAAGTGAATGAAATTGGGAGAAACGGTGTTGAGGAACAGCTAGGCGAGGACCATTGGGCATCATTAAATCCAAAGTACTTAAAGGTAAGTAAAGTAGAAGACTTGGAAAAATAGAAAGGGACCCAGATTGGGAAAGGCTTTGAATACTAAGCAGAGGAATACATATTTGATCTTAGAGGTGACAGGGAGCCACTGGAATTTACAGAATGAGGAGAAGAGGTTGGAAGACTTGACTTTTGGAAGATTGAGCATGGAATAGAGTAGGGAGAGCCTTGAGGCAGATGGAGTAGCAGGTTATTGTAATAATCCAGGTGTGAGTTGAAGAGGGCCTGTACCAGGGTGGTGGAAGGGTCAAAGGAGAGAAAAAATTGTATATAAGATGGTGGTACAAAGGTTAAACTAATAGGCCTTGTCAAAAGATTGAATAAAATGACACCTAGATTGTAAAGCCTACCATTGACAGTAATAGGGAAGTCATGAAGAGAGAAAAGCTGGAGTGGGGGATGAGTTCAGTTTGAGGGACACTGGGTTTAAGAAGTCCTTGCGATATCCAGTTCAAGATGTTTCATTAGTCTATTAGAAATGCCATTCTGAAGATAGAGAGATTAGGCCTGGGTAAGTAGATCTGAGACAGCATATATTGCACCAGATAAACTGAGTCCTATCTGAAATATTAAAATCATATTTGAAATAACAATTTAGCATTGTTACCTTGATTCTCTATGCTGATCATGAAGTTAATCTAGTAGATGAAGGTGGCACAAGACTTCCATGATATAATTAGGGAGATGAATGAAAAGGAATAAGCATTTATACGACACCTCAAATGTGAGATGATATTTCATTCTTGCAAGAATCCTAGGTGGTGAGAGGTGCGATCACTGTTCCTATTTTACACTTGAGGAAACAGGCAGGCAGAGGTTAAGGGACTTGCTGTGGTGACAAGCAAAATAGGATTTTTTGCTGTTTTTGTTTTAGAATAATCAAATGCAAGATTGAATCTTGCCTTTATCAATTGAGAGTCTTTAGTAGGAGTAAAGTACAGAATAAAAGTTTCTCTAACCAGAAACAGTATATGTATTTGTATTGATAATTATTTTAATGTGATTAAAGATTAAATAGCTGTTTGGGTGAAAGAAAACTTCTTAGGTCACCTTTTGAGAAGATGGCAACTTACTAATATCATCCATCAAAAGATGGAATCTTAACCTACTGAATATGTTGAGTTACTGCTTTCTCATTTTTCCTTCAGTCATGGCATTCTTTTGTTGAGGGTATTGTTTAGGAAACTTGGAATTATTTAAATACTCTCTTTAATCGTAACTCTATTAGTTCTGGAGGATAAACTTGTTGACCATATGTAGTTCACATCCCATTTTCCCTAGGAAAAAAGGATTTGATATTCAAGAAGACAGTATTACTCATAATTTTCCATCCTTCATTTCCTTAGTGTTTTGACTAAAGAGATTTATACTCGAAAAGGAAATTCCCTTTAGCTGCCCTTTCTTTCAAATCAACAAGAATGTTGTGTTTTACTGACCAAGACATCTTCTGTTCTCTTAGCCTCATCTTTTATGTCATTAGTTTTATATCGATTTAATATCTCAAGTTACAAGTTTAGTCTTTCACCCATTTCTGATTGTTCATTGGTTGAAGCTGATAGGATTCCACAGAGCCTTTTAATCTGATGTCAATTTTGAAATTTTCTGTAATTAAGTGATGTGACTATACACATAGAATTTATTAAGAAATAACCAGCGATCTTTTTTCACTCTACTTAACTTAGACAATTTTTGTTTTTTGTGTGCCATGTAGCCCTTTCCATGTCCAGAACCTTCTGACATTAAAAAATCACTTAGATAATTTTTATTGACCTTTTAATAAACAGTTGGATATTTTCCAAGAATAATGTTATCGTACTTCTACCAAAACTAGTGATTAGCTTCCTCTGAGCTGAAACTGTTTGACCTCAGTGCATCCTGTCTTAGACTAATCCAAATTATGGTTTGGTTGCCAATGTTGAGGTTATTAGCTATTGTCTGAGAAGTTGCTTTTTCTTAAGTCATTAATGTCCCACTTTCAATCCCTTCTCCAGAATCTTTGAGTTTTGTATTCATAGATTGTATAGTGAACTGTGATCTTATTTCTTGGTGCCAGGGCCTTGAGATATAGTATGTTTTAGAGAGCTTAAGAGAGCATTAATGTTTGGCCTGTAACTTGCCCCCAATACTTTGGCATTGCAAGTCAATCTGTCCTCTTTCTTCCCAACAGAGCTTTTGTACTTACAGTTCCTATGTAGAGTTTTGTTCAGACTCTTAAATAGTCATGGTTTATGGATGTGACAGTTCTGAATAACTTGTCACATATATTTTAATTTTAATATTGTTAACTATTCTCCCTTGTGTCCACCTTTGTACTAAAAACATGTAATCTCCCTACCTCATCCTCAATACATTGTCATAAAATTACAACTGTCTATCGTTGTCATTTTGTTTATGGTCATGTATCAGATGTTCAAGGTGAGATCACCATCTTGTCTGCAAAATATTTCTTTATCAACTTCACTAATTCATTTACCTAAGGAAATTAATCTGACCTATTCTTCTGTTACTACATATATTCTGATTTCATTTATAGCAAAAATAGTAAGTGTACTTGCAGTTTAGTCCCTCTCAGTGTATCAACCTGTGGAGTATCAGCGTTAAACTAATGTCTTTAACCATTTTGAATACTGTGTGATTCTTAACATCAGCTTCCTCCCTTCCATGATCTTCATTGATTAAACTCAGTACACTGGGCTGAGAAGTAGTTTGGGGTCCCCCCCGCCCATGGTTCAACATGTCTAAAGAATTCATCACCTGCTGTGAACCTTCCTATGTCATGATAACTTTAAGTAGACTGTTCTCTTGCCAGACTTGTGCTCAAAACTTCTTTTGCTTGGTAGATGTCAGGACTTGCTATCTCCAAACAATCAAAATCTTGGCTATATTATTATAAGTGTAATTTTTAAAAGATTTTTATACATAATTAAAGCCTCTCTAGTAATTACCAGCATATAATTTTCTAATGCTGAAAGTAATGTTACGAACAAAATACAAAAATTTCTGATTTCGTTTTGATATTAGAAATCTATAATAGTCTCTTACTGTCAAGATATTTAAGCATTGGAAAAATTATGCAAAGCCTGGCCTATTGTAATATAATAGTTCTCACTATTCTAGTAATATTTTATTATATAATGCTTTCTAAAACTTCTGTTATACTCTTAATAGTCATTATGCTATAAAGTTTGGGCAGGTCAGTGCCTTTAAAGTTAAACTGGTTTTCCAGAACAAGGGTTTCTAATTTGTTTAGAATGTGAAAACATAATATCATCTTCAAAACTGAATTGAAAAATACACATTTAATGCAGCAATAGAAATCTAAAAACAAATTAGAATATTTGAAGAGATTTCTCATAGTCCTTGATTTAATAGCGAGTCTCATTCCAAAACTATTTTAAGCCAGGTATTTGGGACACATTTTCTTTCTAGAAATGTGTTAAGAACTGGAAATCAAAGGGATGCCCATCCGTGGGGGGTGGCTCAACAAGCTGTGGTGTACTGTTATGATGGGTTATTATCATTCTGCTGGAAAAGCAAGCAGAGTGATTTCAGAAAAACCTCGTTCTGTGAACTGATGCATAGGGAAGTGAACAGAGCCAGGAGAACCTTGTACACGGAGACAGCAATGTTGTCTGAAGCGCCGTGAAGGACTGATGATGGTGCGTGTTATCTGCCTCCAGGGAAAGAGCTGATATCGATTGAATACGTTCTGAAGTAATGCTGTTTTTCACTTGATTTTTTCCTTAAACTTGAGTCTTCTTGTACATACTGACTTATATGGAAATGTTTTATATATTTGCATATATGTGATTACTCACTATCTCAGAGAGGGAGGAAGGGAGGGATAGAATTTAGAACTCAGAACTTTAAATAAAAATGTTTTTTTAAAAATGGGGAAAACGTGAAATAACTGCCTAAGTCACAGAACAAAACAAAGAAATATAACCTGCACATCTAGTTACATATGGTATACTACTCATCTTTACAGAGTTTCAGCTTTGCTATAAAAACATCTTTTCTTGCTGCACCTCTGGTGATGTGGTGAAAGGGTTTTCAGAGGTGATGGAATCCATGGATAGCTTTCAGTGAGTCCATGAATTTAGATGGGGAAAAAATCATGTTATTCAGTATAATTGGTTCCCTTTATAATTGGCCTCACCAGACTATCAAAAGAGATCCATTACAAAGAAAGTTTAAGAATCCATACTCTAAAACAGCATTTCAAATGTACAAACAAAAATTGTGAAAAATGATTGAAGAAACTGTCTTCTTAGTGTTAAGAGAAGACTTAAGAGGAATGTGATAGTTGTCTTCATATACTTGTAAGAATCTCATGCGGTAGGTATTAATCTCAAAGGTCAGAAATAAAATAATTACTCAAAATGATACCCTTCCAGTAGTTTTTGCTGTAACAGGAATATATTAGTTGACAGTCTGTAGAATTCATCGAATTCATCATCTACTTATTAAATATTTTTTCTTATGAAAGTTTTGCTTTAGTTGAATTTCAGAATAAAACTTTTTGTTACTGCTATGTTTCCCAAAAAACAAAAGATCTAATTTCCTTGAGAAAAAATCTATGATTTCATCAAGGTAGGTGCATTCTCTTAATGAATTTCATTTCATCCTATATGGCATTTATTTATGTTCCCATATGTCCATCACTGTGGGCACATCTGTCATGTCATTGATAATTTCCTCATTCTCTTGATATTGCATGGAATACCCAGGCTCTCTCTCAGTCTTGCATTTGTCAAGTGATCAGTCCATCTTTTTTGCTTACATATCTTTTTGATGACATCCTTTGAATAGTGCTGTTCTTGCACACTTCTTGATTGCTAAGTGCCGCCTATCACTCACTACCATATGACCGCAACAGATGACTTGTTTTAAAAGTGGGTCTTGTTTAGTTGAGATACATAACTCAGTCTGCTTTTCTCTCTTTTGTTTAGTTATGGGGTTCTGCTCATTGTTCAAGATAAATCCTACTGGACAAGTTCTTCTTCGTTCATCTATTATAAACAACAGAAATTCCTTTCCACTTGTTTTTTCCCCAGTGTAGCTAAATGGCTGTAATTCATGAGTGATTATTGATCTCTCTATGAGGTTTTGTTATTGATGCAACCTGCACAATGTCATCCGCAGATAAGAGCTTCTGGAGGACATAGCCAAGTAGGGGATATTTCTTTGATTTTGGTGTTATGATAGGATGCTGCAGTTTTTCTGGAATGGTGGCAAACACCTTTCCCAGGCGAAAGTCATCTTGTTTTATGCCTGCCTTCATCTCACACGGTCATCAAGCAAGCAGTTAGGTCTGTTACATCTTCTAAGGAGCTGTGTAAGTGTGAGTGAGACAACATTTTGCTCTGTTGAATCAAATGGTTTTTATAACCAACAGACAAGTCTATTAGGATATTGTGTTCTTTACACCTTCCATTCTTTTCTGTCTATAAAGGTCTGCTATATAATACCATTCACAAAAACAAGCTTGTCTCTTTTTCATGCCTTCATGAATGCCATTGATTTATATGTAGTTTATTGTAATAAAAATTTTTTCAGGTAGAAAAATGGGTAAATGATTCAGTAATTATTAGTATCTTCCTAGATAACTTTAAAATGTCAGATTTCTTTTTCTGTGCCTCTGGAATCTTCCCCTCTTTCAGAAGCTTCTAAGAATTCTTCTCTCCTTACTGATTGGCTTCATCTAAAACAGTAAAGGGCTTTAAAGTAAGTACTCTCGTCTTGCTTACTGGCTCATTTGTTTAGAGCACCATATTAATAAGGTAATATTTTAGTCTCCATGTTAGCCAGCTAGCTTTTTTTTTCCAGCATATAATCATAGACTCTATTATATAGCACTGACTGCTTGTTTTTTGCAGATATGTTTGGTGCTCCCAGGTCAAAATGTACGTGAAGGGATTGTCATAAATCTGGACTTGATAAGTAAGAAAGCAAGTCAAAGAATATTCCATAATTCCTTTTCCTGTCAAAGAAATAGCCTCCTAGCTGAAATGTATTGGTTACCTTAGGGATGAATATTTTAGTAACTGATCATAAGGTTATATCTGTGGAAAATAGTTTATCCTTTTAAAAATACAATATACCAATATACTACTGCCATGGTCTTTGTTACAATTCTTGCAGCGGTACTCTGTGTTGGAAGAATTGTGGTTTCCCTATATTTCATCAATAAATTTTATTTTAAATCACCAAAGTAGTTGAAATTGGACAGTAGTGGTACAATATAGAATCTAGGAATATACGTAGTAAAAGATCATGAGCAATAGTGTAAACTTATTTTCTCTTTTTGTCTAAAGACATGGAGTTGGGATGAAGACAATAAACTGAAATCAGGGGTGAAAAAATACGGAGAGGGACAATGGCAGAAAATTCTCTCAACTTACACATTCTGCAATCGAACGAATGTTATGTTAAAGGACAGGTGGCGGACTTTGAAGAAGTTAGAATTAGTTTCTTCAGACAACGAGGCCTGAATGTGTTCATAAAAGGTGGGTTAAATGAGGAAAAGCATCTAGATCATTTGGTTTGTTTTAAACATTAGCAGTTGATGTTACATTCTGAAATTTTTAAATGTTTTCATGTGATAGCACTGTTACTGTTCTGTGGAACCGTGTCAATGGACAGGCTTCTTAGCACTGCCATTTTTGAACCGTGCCACATACATAAGTATCATTCTGCTCAGTTTAATATAGAATAGTCTGAAAAAAAAAATCTACCAAACAAAATTTGAATGTTTTGAGTCATTGAACAGTAATATTCTGCTAAGATACAGTTGCTTGACTTGATGGCTTCAGTGTGTCACTTTCAAAGTCTCGTTGATAAAATCATAAATATATACAGTGTTACGATGCATGGTATGTTTTCATATAAGGAGGAAGGTTAAAGGTAATTACATATCTAAGATAACAAAATATTGACTAATAAGTTGTCTTATACAACAGATTGTTTTGACTTTGTTTCTGACTTGTAGTATGAAAACATACATCATAAATATCAAGTTCTGTGATTTTATTTAACATAGTACAGGAAAATATTAATTGTACTAGAAAGGAATTCGGATAGATCAAATTAACAGTTTTAATATCACTTAGGTGAAAATTGATTAGAATAACTCTTGGAATTGTTACTGCCTGTTTTGTTCACTTCAAGTATTTTGTTCTTAATGTCTTGGTCAAGGAACACAGAATTACTTAATTGTATACATGAGTGCATCAAGTTAGTTGGACTAGCTAGAATGTTTTTCTTTGTTAAATCATTAAACCAGGGAAAAAATAATGTGAAATTTATTTATGGTAACTTTAGAATTGCCTTGCCAAGTATTAGACCTTGGAGTTTGTAGACACATTAGAATAGTTGTGTGTTTTCCATTTTCTGTTTAAAATTCAGTCAACCCTTTTGCTGCTAAAATTGTGTATTATTAAATAAAAAACTCCAATTCTCATATTGTTGGCAGGTATTTGAATATGCACAAATTCTGGACTCTGCTGCCTGACTGATGACTGACTTCATCCCCTTTGCTTCAGTCAGCTTACATTATAAAAAGGACAGCACAAGTACTTTAAGTACACCCTTAACCTTTTTTGTGTCTTGGGCCCCTTGAGCAGTTTAAAGCCTCTTGGCTTGTCAGAATATTTTTTGTTAAGTGCTTGTGATGTGTCTAGCAGTGTGCTAAGCATATTTGGTAATACTAAATTCAACTTGAAAAGCTCTCAAAAAGCTTACATTTTAATGGTGGAAGACAATACACAAAAGGAAGCTGAAAATGGAACACACCCAAGAAGTTAGGACATTGTGTCAAAAGTGTAATAGTCGATGGTTTTTGGAGAAAGATGATTTAAATTTGTGGCATGTGAAATTTAAAGTACTACTAGGACTTCTTCATATAAATATGTGTGGGTATGTAATAAAAAAAAAAGTTTGGGAAACAGTTGGAGACTAGATAGGTTATTTCCGTTAGAGGTAACAATTCCAACTATGTGAATGGATGAACTTGACCAGGGAGTAGAGGGGCTCTATTTGATAATAGAACCATATAAATACCCAGAAGGGACTCTTCATATGGGTGGCCCTTTGCCATCTTAAAAATTAAAAAGTACAAAATAATCTATTCTGCCCTCACAAAACCTGCCCTGCTCCATCCACCATTTCTAAGATTACCCTAAACTCACTTACAACCTCAGTGTTACCTAGCTCTTTCATCTCTTTCCCCATACAGACTCTCAACTTTAGTTCAGTCAATGACCAAATCTTGTTTATTCTACCTGGAAAATAATTCATGTTCTCCTTTCATATTGCTTATATCACTGCCAAGTTATGATAATCCCATTTCTTCCATTCTCTACCCTCTCCAATCTATCCTTAGAGTAATAGCTAACACATTGTAGTGCTTTTGCCATTTGATCCTCACAACAGTGCTGTGAGGTTAAGTGATTTACCTAGCTAATAAGCATTTTTGAGGTTGGATTTAAACTCGGGTCTTCCTGACTTTTGAGACTTACCATGCCATACCTGCCTACCTCTGCTAATTCGTATTTATCAACACAAGTCAAACTGTATTGCTTCCCTACTCAATTCCTTCAGTTGCCCCATTTTCTCTGTAATATAAAATATATTCTACAATCTGGCATTAAGGACCTTTACAGTCTCTGCCATCTTGTGTTTTCACCCTTATTTCATCCCTTCAAGGATTCTCTTTTAGATAAACTCAGCTAGTAACTTTTCTATGCTATCTTACCTCTGTTTTTATGTACACCATCCCCCAACTATTAATAGCCTTTCTTCAGTATATCAGCCTGTTGGAAGTCTGTATCTTCCTTCAAGATATAGCTCAGATGCAACTTTTTAAAAGAACCCTTCCCTCATTTTAGCTTCCCTTCAGAAAATAAGTGCTCCCCATTTTCTTGAAACACTTTATAGTCTACCTTGCATCATGTTCATTTGTGTACATGTCCCATCTCATCTACACCCCAAATTGTCTTTAATCTCATTAAAGACAGGGACTGTTTTTCCCCTCTCTTGATTTCCTAGTTAATAAACTGCATGCCCCTCAACCCAGCAGTGCCACTACAAAGGGACCAAAGATTTATCACCATTCTTATTGTGGTGGCAAAGAATTGGAAATTGAAGGGATGCGTATTATTTGGGAAATGACTAAACTATATGAATGAGATGTAATACTATGGTGGTGTAAGAAATGATGAAGGGGGTGGTTTCAAAAAAACCTGAGAGGATTTATAGAAAATGATACAAAGTACAATGAAAAAACCAGGAGAACACTTTATATAATAAAAATATTAGAAAGACATAGGAACTCTGATTTGCTTGTTGTTGATCCTGTTTTCTAACAGAGTGTAGGAGCATAATCCTACTGTTTAGAAAACAGGATCACTGACATGAGGAAGTCTAGACTTTCAATTGAATTGAACTGAGACGGTGTCAATTGAATTGAACTGAGACGGTGCTGTGCAGTCATCAGCCTCACTCTCTCCCCCAGAGTCATCGGAGTCCAGCAGCAAGAAGTAGGTCAAGGCTACTGGCAATGATCAGGTGGAACTCTAATGAAGACAATGACCAATCCTAGTTTTGAAGAACTCGTGATCAAACGTGCTATCTATCTCCAGAGAGAGAAGTGATCAGTGCAAATTGAAGCATATTTTCTTTTTCTTTCTTGCTGTTTTTGGACAGGAATAATGTGGGGATTTATTTTCCATAACTACATATTTGTAATGGTTTGGGTTTTGGGGAGTTTTTTTCACTTGTCAGTAGGTGGGGCTGGGAAGAAAGGGAAAGTTTTTAACTGCAAATAAAATAAAACTGAGCTTTTTGAAGAGCAAGGAAGTAGTACCATTTTATTATGCTCCTACACAAATAAATCCTATAGTTGATGAAGGGTCATTTCAGTTTTCTCAGGTTGCTGGGGGGTGACACACAGTTAAGGAAAATTACTTGGTCATCTAAGTGGCCCAGTAAATGAAACACTTGACCTGGAGTCAGGAAGATAGAAGTTCAAATGTGACTTCAGCCACTTTCTAGCTGTGTGACCCTGGGCAAATCATTTAACCCCCGTTTGCCTCAATTGCTCGTCTGTATAATGGGGACCCACTAAAGAGGAAAATGACAAACAACTCCAGCATCTTTGTGAAGAAAACAGTGAATAGGGTCACAAAAAGTCGGACATGACTGAAAACAACTAAACAGTGACAACACGGAACATGAGTTTTGAGGTAGCCACTAAGCATAATGTAATTTTCTTCTTGATTTCTGTTTATATTGGCAGCTAAATGGCACAACGGAGAGAACACTGGGCCTGGAGTCAGGAAAACCTGACCTGAGACCTCAGTTCAAATCCAGCCTTAAACACTTACTAGTTGTGTAATTCTCGGCAGATCACTTAACGCCTTTCCTCTTCAGTTTCTTCAGCTGTAAAACACCATCTCACGCAGTTGATGTCGATGAAATGAAATTATTTGTAGGCATTTCCCATAATATCTAGCCCATAGAATGCTCCTAAGTGCTTATTCCCTTCTCATATTATCACTTCATAGCGTGATAGCGGCTTTTGCTTTTAATTTTTTTTATTTTTTTATTTTTTTTTATTTTTTGGATTAACCATGTGCCTCTCATTTTTAGTCAATACATGTTTTTGTTTTAGGGCTGTGTTTCGTGTAAGCAACAGATGGTAAGGCTTTGACTTTATTCCATTCTATGACTTGCTTTCATTTTATTGCATTAATCCATTTGTATTTCAAATTATGTGATAAGTTTATATTTTCCTACATTTGTTTGTTGTTTTTTTTTTTCAAATTAAGTTGCTTTTTTTTTTCCTCGTTTCCATGATAAAGGTAGCTCTCTTCTTACAGGTTCTCTTGCTGTCATCCTCAAACCCAACCCTTCCTATTTGTCAACCCTTTCCCTAGTTTTACTTGTTATTCTCCCCTTTTGTTATATAATTATTCCCTTTTTTCCCCCTTTCTTTTTCCTGTTCAGTTAAGTGGTTAATTCAAAATTACTCTCATGTCTTCTTTATCTTTTTAGTCTTTTTTTTCTGTGCCTTTTTAAAAAGAAAAATGTTTATTGATATCTTTTGTTTTTACATTCTCTAAGTTTTTCCCAACATCCTTCTCTTCCTTTCCCTCGCCCCCAGTCATCTCATATAATAAGGAAAAAAATGAAAGGAGAAAAAATAGCAAATCCTAATTAATACATCTTAAAATACTGAAAACTATGTGGTGTTCCATATCTAAGGACCTTACACTTCTGCAAAAGAATGAGAGGGAATGTCTTATATTTCCTTTTTTTGTGTGTTTTTTCCATCTACATTGGTATAGTCATGTTGTATGCAGCTTACTCTGCATCAGTTCATGTAAATATTTCCATTCTTTGTATTAAGTGCAGAGATAAGAATTCCCATCAGGGCAAGTAACTGTGACAGAGTTCAAAACTTTAATATTCTGCCACCTTATTCTGTGACCTTATGTCATTTAACCTCCTACTACTCAATTTTCCAGGCAGTATTTATTTCATTACATTCATACTGTAGGTCCTGCTTGAAGGAATTTTCCTTTTTTTCAGCCCCAGCCATCAACACATTGCCTGGCAAAGAGCAGGTGTCTAATACATTCTTAACTGACCTGAGTAAAAGGAAGTAATAATTTACTTCTTTGTTTTGGGATAATAGTGATAGTGAATGACTGTCAGCCCTCTGTAGTCTCAACTCTTTCTTATCCCAAAGAAAACCATGCACAGGAAACAAAAGTAGTATTTTTATTTCAGCTTTTAAACAGGATCTTTTCAATTTCTTAAAGATAAAGCAATCACATTGTTAAACAAGGTCCCATGGTTTAAAAACACTCCCTATGGGAGTTTTCAGATTTTTTGAGGCACTTAATTCTTACAGTTGAAATGTTTCTTGGATGCTAATGGAAGTGAAATTCTGTAACTGACATAATTACTCCACTCCTAAGTTTCCTTCACTCAATATAAAAAGTAAATTCTATTGCCCCTCAAATTAACACTGGATTGTTCTTGTCTATCAGAAACGTTCATGTCCGTTTACTTTCTCCAGTAAAGCTTTAGCAGATCAGTAAATGTTTTTATAAAGTGCTTATGAAAGATTAAATAAATCAATCTGTCTGAAAAGTTTTTGAGAATAAGGACCAATACAAAGTAGGAAATATTCCTAACTATTTAGGAAACTTAAAGGAGATTTTTGACATGGAAAAAAATCTTAACATGACTTAAAGTGTAAATACCCTTGTTGATTGTGGGACAATAGCTTCAATGCAATATAAGTGTACGTCATGTGTGTCTCATAGACTTCCCACCGAGGAGACCCCATAGAAGTGACCTTTGTGTAGACAAATCTCAGATCCTCCAAACCATAGCAGTCATGTGGGATAGTCAACTATTTTGACACTGGATTCTATGCCACAATTCCCTTCTTTATTCCTTTATTTTCTTGAAAGCATGACAATTAAAGGTTTAGCACACACAGCAGATTTTTTTTTAAGATTTGTGAAATGTGTTAAATGTTCCTTATGATATTAAAAATATTCACAATTTTTGAAAACTCCTTAAACTCTAAATAAAAATGAAACTGTGCACAGCTGGACACGAGCAGTGATCCACTCGCCGAACTTTTTTCCATGTTCCTTGGCATCGAGGATTACCAATAGCTTGCCAATGAAGAGTTTGATTTCTGAAACAATATTTTTTAAAAATATGTCACTAAACCAGATAAAATTTGATGTTGATTATCTTTTTTCAGTTGAGAGCTGACCTTTTAAACTTTGACATAGAGATTTTATGCCTTGTGGTATAGCTAAGGAAAACATTTGTTCCAGACTGATTTCTCCATACCTCCTTTCACATTCTTTGACTACTTCACTCTACCAAATCTGACATCTGGATACAGGAAATACAAATTAATGTTAGTAGAAGCCTAAACAAAACATTATCTTATTTTAAGTTGATTTTATTGGGGTTGTTTTCCTTGGGAGTGAGGGTATTGGGACAGAGTTGAGGAGGGAGAAGATGATGGATCAATGAGTGTGGCCTTACGTGGCAATATTCAATGTGGGACGTCCCAGGACTTTGGGCACTCAGTTTAAAGCCAGGACAGACAGCCCTGAAGAACCACCACTATACATTTCAAAGACCCAGAAGGGCCTAACTCTGGGAGATGATGTAGGAACTCCAGTGACCTAGGTTAAGTAAGTTCAAGCATAGCAGAAAGCAAAGCCTGTTGCTAGCACATGCTAATAACTAAGGCTAGAAACATGAATGAATTGAAGAAAATACAGACCACTACAAGGAATTAGAATAAATGTCAAAATGCCTAAAGATACTCAAAAATCCAACCTAGAAAGAGTGCTTTGCTGACAACTGAAAGCAGAGACGGAAGGAAAATGCCTGTAATGACTAAATGAATATCTAGAAGAAATGAAACATAAACATGGAATAAAATTTTGAAAAAAAGTTAACCAAGTAATGGACTCCTTGAAAATTAGAATTGACCAAGCAAAATCAATGACTCCATGAGACAGTAAGAAATAGTATAAATTAAAAGATTGAAAAAATAGTAGATCTGATATAAGAATAACTCAGCTGGAAATGTCATCAGATGATTTCAGAATCACTAGACTGCCTGAAAACTGATTTTTTTTTTAAATGAGCCTGGACATTGTATTTTAAGAAATCATAAATGACAAAATTATCCAACTGTTTTAACTAGAAGCCAAAGTGGAAACAGAAAAACTATTCCTATTGCTTCCTTAAAGAATTCCCAAAAGGAAAAGTCAAGAATATCAGTCAAAATGTTTCCACATCAAAAAAAAAAAAATACAGGAGGCAGAAAGGAGTTTAAGCTCAGAAAATCACAGGATCACAAAAGTAGTAGTGCCTGCTATACATAGTAGTAAATATTGGAATAAAACTACCAAAGAGATGGAACCAAGATGATAGAATAACAAGAAATAATACTGTAAACTACCACTACCACTACCACTCCCATAGAAACTCCAAAAAGATGTAAAAATGCACCAGACCAAATTCTGATGGAGAAATCCATTGAGTGATTTTTCCAGTCCAGGTCTTCACAGATGTGGGCAACTTGCAGCCTCTAGGTCCTCAAGTACTCAAGAATCCAAACTTGTCTCAGAACAACTTCTATTAGATTTGTTCTAAGTTTGGATTCTTGAGGACCTAGAGGCTGCAGGTTCCCCACCCTGGTAGGGAAACAGAGTCTGCAGACATTGGAGAAGGTATCTGTCCAGAAGATGTATGCGGGAAGCATTCCTATAGTGGGAAAGACTAACCAGGGCAAGAAGTCAGGTGCCAAGTAGCAGTTTTGTTCACTATAAGTGCCTGGTCACAGATCCAAAGTAGACTGAAGTAATCTTGCTCCTAAAAACCTGAAGCACTGAGCAAGCAGCAGTCAAGCAGCTCAGATCACAGTTTTTAGTTCCAGCTTCTAGCCCAATCTGATGACTCCAGAAGAATAACTAGGGTAGTACTCCTAAACCAAAGGGAAGCTTTCCGTTCTGTTACTCTGAACCAGTAGAGTTTCCCAGATGGTTGAGTCAATCAACAATCCATTATTACTCAGAATTAAATTCAAGTTAGGAACTTGCAGAACTTCAATGGGAGATTTGTTAATTAGTTGTTATCCTTGGTTTTCAAAGAAGACCAAAATACCATCACTAAGTTAGAGTTAAGGTAGTGTGTCCAACTGATCAGACCAATATGAGCTTGGAAGCCTCCACCACAGGTCAGGCACAAAGATTCCACATGAACGTTTGGAGTGAAGATGTCTCTCAATTCGCTCATTCCATGTTTCTTTTGAACTACTGGAATTCTGTTTTTCTTAGAGTAGAGCACCTTTGATGCAGTCTCGCCATGTTGGGTGGTCCTTTGCCAGTGTTACCCATATCATGCAATTGATGCTAGAGTTCTTCAAAGAAACCTTGAAAATGTCCTTGTAACTCTTTGAGCTCCATGTGAGTGCTTGCTTTGTGTGAGTTCTTTTAGGCAAACATATTTGCTAATGCCTCTTCACTTTCTTTCAGAGCAATGAATGCAAGATCATCAGCAAACAAAAATCATACACCAACTCTTCCTCCACTTTAGTCTTGGCTTGTTGACTTTCAAATTAAATAATTTGCCATCAGTGTGGTAGTTGACTTTGAGGTCATTTTCATCCTTGTTGAAGCTATCTGACAACATTGATGAAAACATCATGCTAAAAGGCATGGAAGCAAGCATACAGCCCTGCTTTACACCATTGGTGATTGGGAAAGTGCAAGAACTTTGTCCATTATCCAGAACCTGGGCAAGCATGCCATCATGAAACTGATAGACAGTACTGATAAACTTCTCGAAGCACCCAAATTTTACCATAGTTTTCCACAATCTCTCATGGCTTTGGTCAGATCTATGAATATTGTATACAGACTTCTGTTTCTGACATTTCTTCTGGAGTTGTGCAGGAGCAAACACTATTATCAGCCATTCCTTAGCCTTTTCTGAGGCCACACTGGGTCCCAGGTAGATGACCATCTTCCAGGTGAAGGATCAGCCTATTAAGGAGGACTCTGGAAAGAATCTTGACAGCATTGACTGAGAGACACCCCTTCTCCCCTGTGATTGTCCCTTTTGCCTTTATAGAGATGGAAAATGGAGGCATCCTTGAACTCCTGGGGGATAATCTCTTCTTGCCATATAACTGGGAAAATTTTAGTTAGCTTTTATATGAGCAGTGGACCCCCTGCCTTGTAAATCGCAACTGGATAAATGGTCAAAGGATATTAGCAGGCAATTTTCAGAGGAAAAAATTAAAGATATCTATAATCATATGGAAAACTGCTCTAAATCACTTTTGATTAGAGAGATGCAAATCAAAACAACTCATCACAACTATATAAGATTGGCAAACATGACAGAATGGGAAAATGATACAATGTTGGACAGGATGTGGGAGAGTTGGAACGCTAATTCATTGTTGGTGGAGCTGTGAGCTCATTCAACCATTCTGGAGAGCGGTTTGGAACTACGCCCAATAGGCTACAAAAATGTGCATACCCTTTGACCCAGCCATATCACTTCTAGGACTGTATCCCCAAGAGATTATAAAAATGGGAAAGGATCCCACATGTACAAAAATATTTATAGCAGCTCTCTTTGTGGTTGCTAAAAACTGGAAATCAAGGGGATGCCCATCAGTTGGGGAATGGCTGAATAAATTATGGTATATAAATGTAATAGAATACTATTGTGCTATAAGAAATGACGAACAGGAAGACTTCAGAGAGGCCTGGAAAGACTTACATGAACTGATGCTGAGTGAAAGGAGCAGAACTAAGAACTTTGTACACAGCAACGACCACAGTGTGCGGGAGTTTTTTCTGGCAGACTTGGATCTTCATAGAAATGGAAGGACATAAAAAAAAAAATTCCCAATGGTTTTCTAAGGCAAAATGTCTTTCACATCCAGAGAAAGAACTATGGAATTCAATCACAGAATGTAGCAGATCATTCTTTTTGTTTTGTGTGTGTGTGTGTGTTTGTGTATTATGTTTTGGTTTGTTATATGATTTCTCCCATTTATTTTAGTTCTTTTTCACAGTATGACTGCAGTGAAAATGTATTCAATAGGAATGTATCCGTAGATCCTATATAGAATTGTATGTCATCTTAGGGAGGGAGGGGGGAAATAGGAGGTGGGGGGTAGATAGGGGGGAAATATCCAAGTTTTATGGTAGTGATTGTAGAACATTAAAAATAAAATGAAAAAAATTTTTAAAAAAATCTCAGCTGGAATAGAATCAGCAGCAGACACTTTGCCACACAAGAGGAGGTGAATGGCATTCAAAACCTCTTCAGTTGGAAATCTGACTAAAGAGGGACTGACTTCAACTTGAGGTATATAATCTGGTTTCAGCACTGATGAGGTCTTCATGGCACTGCCATTCACCAGAAAAAACATGTATCCAGCTCTAACTCGGGTAAGCTGGCCTTCATTTACCAGCCTTGTTTCACTCAGGGCTACTATTTGATACCTGCTGAGTTCTGTCACAATAAGAGCTGTTCATCGAGGTCTACTAGACTAGTTGTCCATAAGTAGGTACACATTCCATGTATCAATGGTGAGAGCAATTATCTTTGCAAAAGTGTGTGTGTGTGTGTGTTTTGACCGCAGGGTGAGATCCCCACCTGCCACAGCAAGCCAGCCAGGGTTGGCTGAGCACTCTATTCCAGTCATCAAAGTTCAGTGATAAGACAAAAGTCAAGACAACCAGTGATGGCCTAGGAGGGCTTTGGTGTCTTCAGTGTCTAACTATGCCGCCTGCTTCAGCTATCTTCATAGCCACTGGAAGAAACTGTTCTCTGCCTATTGCACCAGGGGTAAGTCTTCACATGCAATGTAGGCATCCCCTCCTTGATTCACTGTCAGTTACCCTCAACCTTGCTTTAGCCCATTTGTTAAAATAGTTTACCAGGGTGTTGGAGCTGCACATGCGAGGGAGCCACAGGTGAGAGTTGGGTTTATCATGTGAACACCAAAGGTAGAAGGCAGCCCTCACACCAGAAGTGCTAGTCTTACCTGAACATACCTTACACCCAGATGGGAGATATTATTGGGAATGAGGCTGGAGAGTCAGCAATCAGATTTTTCCATTGATCAGATCACTTTGGAAGCACTAAAAACTTGCAGGGCCCCAATCTGTCCTTGGGAGATACTAAAATTATATAATACTCAAACTCCAAGAAAGCAGCAACAAAACCAGTTCATACTTTCCCTCCAGAAGTACAGAGTCCAGCCCTAACATCGAGTGTGAAGTCAGAAAGCAGGCTAGAAGGATGAATGAAAAGAAAAAGAAAAGGGTTAAAGTTACAAACCCAGAAAAAAGAATTACTCCAAAACATACAAGCAGAGACTCAGAGGGTAAAAAAGACTCAGCTTGGGCATAAACTTAATGAGAATTGCTGGAAAAGATGAAGCAAAAGGATTTTTTTAAGTGCTAAAGTGTCTTTATAAATGATAGCACTAGAGGAAGGAATAGAAAACAAGAGTTATGAAAGAAAAAAATGGAAAGAGAATTAACAATTTGGCACAGAGATACAAAACCTTGTCCAAGAAACAAATACCCTGAAAATAAGAATGAACCAAATAGAAATCAGTGACTCCCTGAGGCAACAAGAAATAGTAAAATAAAATCAAAAGACTGAAAAGCTAGAAGAAACTTTAAAGTATCTCACAGCAAAAACAACTGACCTGGAAAACAAATTTGAGGAAAAAATTGAAGGATCATTGGACTACCTGACTACCTTGCCCATAGGAAATAATCTAGACATTATATTGGAAACCATCTTAAAGAAAGTTGACCAGATCCCTTAGAATCAACTGCAAAGCAGAAAGAGCAAGAATCCATTAATTAGTTGGTTCTTGAAGAGGACTAAAATGACATCACTAAGTTTGAATCAAGTTATAGTGTGTGTAACTGTGGCTGATCAAACCAATATGAACTCAGAGGGCTCTAGTACAGGTCGGGCACAAATAGTTCATGTGAATATTTGGGGTGGATTCTCTAAATTTGTACATGTCACATTTCTTTTGAGCTGCTGCAACTCTGCTTTGCTCTTAGAGCTCAAATGTCTTCTTTGATGCAGGCATACCATGCTGGGCACCCTTCACCAGTATCTGCCATGTCATGAAATCAATCCAAAGTTCTTTAGAGACTTTGAAAGTGTCCTTGCATTGCTTCTTCTGATCACCATGTGAATGCCTACCTTGTGTGCGTTCTCTGTAAAATAGTCTTTTAGGCAAACAAACATTTGGCATTTGAACTGTGTGGCCAGCCCATCAGAGTTGTGCATGCTCGACAGTTTAGGACATGATCCTAGAGAGATGGGCTGAACACTTCCGTAGTGTTCTCAACAGACCATCATCAATCAATGTTGAAGCCACTGACTATACCTCAAGTTGAAGTCAATCCCTCACTAGCTGAAGTTTCAACTGAAGAAGAGATTTGGAATGCCATTCACCTCCTCTTGTGTGACAAATCGCCTGCTGCGGATTCTATTCCAGCTGAGATCTACAAGGCAAGGGGTCCACTCTCATACAAAAGCTGACTAAAATTTTCCCAGTTATATGGCAAGAGGAGATGATTCCCCCAAGAGTTCAAGGATGCCTCCATTTTCCATCTCTAAAAGCAAAGGAAATAGGTTATCCTGGGACAGTCACAGTGGGGGTCTCTTTCTCAGGCACTGCTATCAAGATTCTTGCCAGAGTACTCAATAGGTTGTTCCTTCACCTGGAAGATAGTCATCTACCTGAGAGTCAGTGTGACCTCAGAAAGGGCCAATGAACAGTCGATGTGGTGTTTGCTGCCAGGAGCAGAACAGAGGTCTATACACAATGTTCTTCGGACTAACCAATCCACTAGTCTTGTCTTGAAAGAAGTACTATAATTAAAATTCCCAGAAATAGCATAACTAAAATCCAGAGCTTACAGGTCAAAGAAATTTACTGCAAGTAATGAAAAAAATAATTCTTTCTGCTACCATGGAGCCATATTCATAGGGAATCACATACATTTGGCAGCCACCACTATAAAGGAACAGAGAGCTTGGGATACACTATTCCAGAAGGCAAGACTATAGGTTTACCATCAAGAATAATTTGCCCAGGAATACTGAATGTAAACCTAGAGGAAAAAAAATATGCTTAATGAAATAAATCACTTCCAAACATTCCAGATGAAAAGAATAGAACTACATAAAATTTCCAAGTTCAGACATGGATGAACAATCACAAGGGACTAAAAAAAGCAGTTTATGCTTACATTTAAATATAAGAAGATATACGTGTCTTCTGTGAACCCTATCAACATCAGGTACAGGAAACATAATGAGGTAAGGCCTGAGAATAGTTCTTGTATGTCTTGAAGGTCTTAAGAAAATGGAAACAGGGGAAGGGAAAAGAAGGTCATGGAAAATTATCTCACCCATCAGAGTGGGCAAGTAGACATACAAATGAGGAGGAGAAAGTGCAGCTGACACGAGCCTCACTCTCATCTGAACTGATGAACAGACACACACACTTGGATATAGAAATACAGTTCACTCAACAGGAAAATAGGAGAGGGGAATTAGGGACAAGGAAAGAAGAGGAGGAATTAGAGGGAGAATATTTTAAGGGAGGAATTGTCAAACAAAAATAAATTCTAAAGAAGAACAAAAAAGTACCTCTTTTTGAAGTGGCAAAGAATGGAAATTCAGGAGGGTGCCCATAAATTAAGGAATGGCGGAAAAGATTATGACACAGAAAATATGACAGATGTGATGGAATACTACTGGAACCAAAGAAATGATTAAGGGAGGGGCTTCAGAGGAAGCTGGGAAACTTATAGGAAATGAGGGAGAGTGAGGTGAACGGAACCAAAAGAACACATTAGATAATGATGATATAGCAAAGAAAAACAAATTTTGAAAGAGTTAGAGACTGATCAACATGATTAACTATGATTCCAGATGACCGTATGGTTAAAAATGCTACCCACCTCCTGATAGAGAAGTGAAGGACTCTGTGCAAAATGAGATTTTTTTTTTTAACATGGCCACTGATTATATATTGGTAATTGGTTGCAGAAGCAACTCACCTGCAAATCCTAAAGGGGGGGGAGGGAGAGGGAACCTTTAATGGAATAGGATTTTCAAGCATTCCTGATAAAAAGACTAGAGGTGAGTAAAAACTGTGAAATGCAAATACAAGAATTGAGGGAAACTTGGGTAAATTTACTGTAACAATTCAAAAGGGCTGTAAAATTATCAAAGGCTCAATAACATTCCAAAAGTGATACAATAACAACTTTTCCTCCAAAATTCGTTTTCAAAGCATAATAATAGAGTTAAATAAGGAAAAGAGAGGACCTAGGGGTGCACTATTCTGAGGATTTTAATAGGATAAAGAAAAGGGTAGGTAAAAAGGAACACAGTAGTGTAGAACTGAGAAAAAAGATGAAGTGGGGAAGAGTGGGCATCAGAGGGATATCACTCTTACCTGAATCGGACATTGGACAAAGTTTGATTGAACAACATAGTTAGGTATAGAAATAGACCAAACTCAAAGAGAAAGCAGGAGAAGATGATGGGACAAGGGATTTTAAAGGGGGAGAGATAACAGTTGCAAAGAAAATAAACTTCCTGATCCTGAAGGGATGATTAAAATGAAAAAGAAAATAACTGGAAACTAAGAGGTCTCCTAACAATTTAGAGAATGGCTAAAAAAAATGTGCCAGTTGAATATAATGAATTTTTTCACTCTAATGACTGAAGATGATTTCAGAGAATCCTGAGGAGTAGGAGCTGATACATAATAAACAGAACTGCAGGAAAAATTTATATAATGACAGCATTGTAAGGAGAAACAACTTTGAAAGATTCAAGAACTCTGATTAAAGCAATGAGCAACCACATTTCTACAGATCCTGTGATCAAAGTATCAAGAAAGACAAAAATTTCGGACCTGGCCAGGGTATGAATTTGTTTTGATCTACACAATTATTTTTTACCATGAGGTTTTTTGGGGGATAGTGTGGTTAATGGAGATGAGGGTGGTCAGAGGGGAAAATGGCACAGCAATGGTGGCTCCCCCTTCTAAAAGAAGTGATGTCATTGAAACATTTTTAAAATTAAAACAGAAGAAACTAGAGATAAGCTGGACAGTTCTGAAAGCAACATGTTTATGATTTTTAAAAAGCAAATGATATGGGAAAGAGATTTATAGTTTTATATGCAATTTTTCTTGTGTTCTACTTTGTATGTAGAAATGCCCTCTTTTGTGTTTATTAAATTCAGAATAAAATATATATCTTTTTAAAGAACAGATCATGGTAGGTTGTTAATCTTACCAGTGACATGAATAAGTACACAAGTGACACATAGGCTTGTGTAATGTCTAGATATGCAAAACTGAGAAGGATAGCTAATGCAATGACAGAATCAGAATTCAAAAATAATTAGCCAGAATAGTTCATTGGACCAAATCTAAAAATAAAATTCAATAATCTACCCCCCATATCCAAATGTTTGGGTTGAAACAAGTCTTGTTTGGCTTATAAAATATTCAGCTTCATAAGTAGTCATATTTGTAATAGTAAAATGATGAGGCTGATAATGAGCGCCACGGGATAGTGGATAAAGCTGGCATCAGTGCCAAGACCAGGGTTCAAGTCCTTTTCTCTGACATATAGCAACTCTGTGACCTTCAGCAAATCACTTAACCATTCTAAACTCTTCACTTCGTCTAACTACACATATTCAAACAGCTACCAAATCTTGTCATTTCCATCTCTACAGTATATTCCCCATCCTTCAACTTTCGTAACTGATCTTGGCCACCCACTAATTCTGGCCTTCAATATCTTTCATCTGTTAATGCAACAGCCTCCTACCCTAAAGTCTCTTCACACACGGGAACCATTCTCCCTAGAACCAGGGAAATGACTTTGCTAAAGTTTAATTTTCACGGTGTTACTCCAGTGCCTTCCTATTACCTCTAGGATTGAATGTAAATTCTTAACATTTACAGCTCTTCATTACCTGGCTCTATTGAACCATCTCACCCATGACTTCCATTCCAGAAACACATTCTACAATCCAGTCATCCTAGTCTACTTGGTGTTCCTTACACACAGCATTTCATTTCCTGTCTCCTTGCTTTCTCTTTGGTTGTAATTCATGTCAGGAATGCCCCCTCCCCTCCCTTTGACTCCCTGGGAGGCCTGGTTTCCTTCCAAACTGGTAAGTTCAAGCTCCACCTTCTGCATGCACCTTTCTTGGTCATCCCACACTCCTCCAATCTTTACCACAAGTGCCTTGCTATACAAGGTCACTTGTAGTTATCGTGTATCTATTTGAGTTTGCATATAACCAGCATATGTACATGTTGACTTAAATTAGAATGTAAGCTCTTTGAGGGCAGAGGCCATTTTGCTTTTCTCTTTTTATCTCCACTTTGTAGAATAATTCTTGTCAGATACTTAAGGTATCTTAAGGTACTTAAGAAATACCTGAATGATTGATCAAGTTATCTAACAAAGAGGGAGAGGGTATCAAAGTGAATCTTATTACCTTGAAAAAAAAGTGACCCACAGGACATCAGCAATTGTGCATTATACTCAGTTACTCAGTCTTTCTCATTCCACATGTCTAATCAGCTGCCAAGTTTTATCATTTCTATCACCACCTTTCTCCCCTCCATATCATCTGGCCACCACTTTTTTTCAGGGTCCTATAATTTTTTTTTCCTAGACAACTGTAATAGTTTCTTTATTGGTTTCCCAGTCTCAAGTCTCTTCCCACTTCAACCAATTCTTCACACAATTGACAAAGTGATTATCTAAAGGAGAGGTCTAGCCTCATCACTTCTTTACTCAGTTAAATCTTCACTTTTTAAATAAAGATTCACCTCCTCTTCCTCCTACTGTTCCCCATCGAAAAAGCAAGAAAAACAAAATCCCCTATTACAGAGTCAAGTAAAACAGTTTCCCTCTTTGGTCTTGTTTGAATAACAACAAATATGCATATATGTATCTCAGTCAGCACTCTGAATTTATTACTTCTCCATCAGGAAGTGAGTAGTCTGTTTCATCATGAGTCCTCTGAAGTCATGGTTAGTCATAGTTTCTAAAAATTTCAAAGATGATCTTCTTTACATTTTTTAAACAAAGATAAAAATATAAGAAATACCAAATTATATGAATTGCTACACTGCATTTTTAAATATCCATGAGCAAACAGGGTTAAGTGACTTATCCAGGGTCACACAGTAACTGTCTAAGGCTGGGTTTAAACTCAGGTCCTCTGACTCTAGGGCCTGTACTATGCCAAACTGCCTCAAATTGCCTGCACAGCAAATACTTCTCAATCTGTAATGTAAAGTCTTCAATTATTCCCTTAACTTAATTAGAACGTATGAGATGGTCTATAAAGGTGAAGGGATTTGTTATTTCTCACAGGGTTCAATTACAGAGGGTCTGAGCTAACTGATCTCTTAGGTTCCCTTTGGCATTACAATTTCATAATAAAACAGTATGAGTAATGAAAAAACTAACAAAACTAGATTATTAAAAATATAAATTTTTAAAAGTCACTAGCTCCTCAGTTCCTTGGCCAGAAGCTAGGATATTTTATGAATAAAAGTCAAATTAAAATTTATTTAAAATTCATTTAAGCCCCAAATGCAAATGAGATATTCTGAAAAAATATTAAATCTAAATATAATATCTATTTGAAATAGATTCCCTATTTCTCTTTGTCCATTTTATGGGTTGCTTTTAATATTTTTAATTTATATTAACATACTGAGACCTCGAGGCCTAAGTGCCTAGTAAAACTTAATTCAAGTTATTCAACCTAACAACAATGTCGAAATAATGACTGACTAAAAAGGACTTTGGAGAGGTTCACACCATGCTTGAAAAATGCTTTTTAATCCCTTTTTTAAAACCAGTTCTACCTGAGGCTCTTAAAACCAGACTACAGCCTTGAAGTGAATTGGCTCTGTCCATCTGAAGCCAAGCACTGATTCTGGTCTCTAAGCTTCTGATACAATTAGCAAATGTAGATGTTGAGTAGAAAGTACTGGGCTAAATTGCCAGGCTGATAAAATGTTAGGCAGGTTCAGGTAATTTTTGAACCACTGAACTACTTACTGCCTTAAACTTATGCGGTAAGTTCACTGATCGTATCAAAGTTGGATAGCTTCATAGAGAAACATCTCACTGTTGGGCCCTCTGTGGATCTCCCTAGAAGCTGGCCTAATGGACTCATTCATCTTAGGCTACTCTACTCTGGAAACTCCCTGGATCCAGGATGAGTGCCATAATCCCATCCCAGTCTGGACCTAGAAAATAAGATGCTTCCAGTTTTAGAGGCTCCAGGTGAGGTCTTTACAGTGGCTATTTTCAAATTATCTTTTCTTCTCAAACCACCCACACCTACCTGTTCCCTCCCTCTAAGCAAAGGAACTTATATTTTGCAGGAAAAAATGAGTCTCTTCATTGTAAGCTCTCTATCTTCCCCAGTACTAGACATCAAATCGACTCACTAGCCAAACCCCACTTTGCTTGAGTCTTCAAAAATGAGCCCTTCTTGCAAATAGCAATCTCTTTACCGATGCCTTTCATATCATCCCCTCATTTCCTCCAGGAGCTTGTCCCTTTATGATTATAAATCCCTAATTTTCAACTTTTTGTCCAATGGCTTCTTTCTTGTTTCATTCAAATATGTTCAGCTCATTCCATCGTTTAAAAACCTTAAATAGATTCAACTATACTTTCAAGCTATCATCCTATATTTTTTCTTTCACAGCCAGATCCTTAGAAAGAATCATAGATATTTGTTGCCTTCATTTCCTCCCTTCCAATTCACTTCTCAGTTCCATTCTATGTGACTTCCAGCCCTATCACTTTGCTGTGAAATACTCTCTCCAAGGTCACCAGCGGTGTCTTTGTTCATAGATGCAATAATGTATTTTTTCCTAGAATTCATCCCTGGGTTTTTTGTGACATGGCTCATGCTCATGCTCTCTCTCTGTCTCTCTCTCTGTCTCTGCCTCTCTCCTCTCTCTCTCTCTCTCTCTCTCTCTCTCTCTCTCTCTCTCTCTCTCTCTCCTCTCTCTCTCTCTCTCTCCTCTCTCTCTCTCTCTTTCTCCCTCTCTCTCACTCTTTCTTTCCGTGATTGTCTATCTCTCTCTCTCTCTCTCTGTGTCTGTCTGTCTCTTGTCTCTCTCTCTCTCTCTCTCTCTCTCTCTCTCTCTCTCTCTCTCTCTCTCTCCCCCTCTCTCTCACTCTCTTTCTTTCCGTGATTGTCTATCTCTCTGTCTCTCTCTCTCTCTGTGTCTGTCTGTCTCTTGTCTCTCTGTCTCTCTTTGTGTGTGTGTTACTCCTCTGTCTCTCTGTTTCAGTCTGTCTGTTTGTCTCTGCCACTCTCCCTCTCTCATCACCTTCCCTTTCATGATCTTATCAGCTCCTAAGGATTCAGCTATATCACTTTGTAGAAGACTGACAGATTTAAATGTCAATCAATATTTATTTATTAAATTTATTAATTACTTATAATAGTGCCAGGAAATGTAAAGCTATTGGGACACAAATAAAGGAAGAAAACAATCCGAGCTCTCATCATGTGGGGACAAGCAGGTATTAAAATGAGGACAAATTATTACATTATAATGGGGACAATAGGTAAATGAAAAATACATTCAGACTAAAAGAAAAATAATCCAAAGGAAAGTTAGAAGGAAAAGCGCTAGCAGTTGAAGTTGGAAAGGCCTCCAGCTAAAGATAGCTTTGTAATGGAGTCTAGGAGGAAGTGAGTCATAATAAAGGAGGGAAAGTATTCTTAAGCATAGGAGATAGCTTGTGAAAAGGTAGGGAGAACAGAGAAGTCCCCATTTTTTCTCCTAATCTTGAGTGCCACATCCCCAGCCACAAGCTGGATATTTCCATTTGAAAGTCACATACACATCTCACACTCGGCATGCCCAAAACAAAACTCATCCCCCCCTTCCTCATACCATACAATTCAGTCAGGGATTTTTCTAGGAATCACCCTGGAATTTTCCTTCTCTCTCACACGCTCTGTCCATTTAGTTCCGAAGTTTTGCTGGTCTCACTACCTCAGCATCTGTTACACCTGACCTTTTTCTACTGATCTAGACTCACTCTAAGATCATTAAGTCAACCAATAAGCATTTATGAACAACCCAGAAAGTTATTGCAACATTCCAAGCATGAAGTGATGGAGGCCTGCAGCACGGCAGTAGTTGTGTAAGTGATGAGAAGGGGATGGGGACAGGAGATATTGTGAAGATAAAAACAAGAAGAACTGGCAAAAAAGAAGGTATATGCTGGACAAATGCAAATGAGCTCACACTCTAATGCCAAAAAATAATATATGAAAGGAAGCTGGGAAGGGGGAGAGGAAAGACCCAGCACCTGGCATAGGGGATGTGGAAGAAGAAGCCTGGATTATCATTTTGGTGCTTAACTGGTATTTTTAATTAGTTGGCTCTCTTAAGGTCAATGAATTAGATTTTAAGAAAAAAAACTTAAGACAGTCAACTAATTAAAAACTCCAGTAAAACACCAAAATAGTAATCTAGAAACTCAAAGAAAATATTGGTAAAATTAAAAGAGTGAAAAAATTGAAGCACATTGAATTAATAACTAAAACTTGGAGCTTTAAAAAAAGTAGCAAATAGATGTACATTTTAGTAAATCTGATTTTTTAAAAAAGAAAGAAAATCAAATTACCACTGTCAAAAATTAAGAAGAAAAATTCACAACATATGAAGAGAAAAAAAATTACTAAAAATTATTTTGTCCAATTATATTCCAATAAACCTGGCAATCTAAATGAAATGTTCATTTAAAAAAATACAAAATGCCCAGATTAAAAGAAAAAGAATAAAAGATTTAAGTCAATCTCAGAAGATAAAAGGTATTAAACAAGTTTTAAATGACCTCCTAGAGAATGAAAGCCATTTCTCAATTGATAAATCATCAAAGGCTATGAAGAAATGGATCTCAAGTGAAGAAACTCAGACTATAACCATATAAATAATGCTGCAAGACATAATAATTAAGAGAATTGCACAACATAACTTCTCTGGGGTCCCATTTCATATCTATTAGAAACTGACAACAAAGGAAAATGACAAATGCTAGAGGGGTTGTGGGGAAACTGAGATGTTAATGAATTGTTAGTGGAGATGAGAGCAGATCTAGCCATTCTGGAAAGCAGCTGTGAATACTCTTTTACCCACAGATATAACTACTACATCTGTACCCAAAATGGATCAAAGAAAGAGAAAAAGAACCTATATATGCAAAAATATTTATAATAGCACTTTTGTAATGGCAAAGAGCTAGAAACTAAGGAGGTTCTCATCAACTAGGAAATGGCTGACCAAATTATGGTTATATGAATGTGATAGAATACTGCTGTGTTTTAAGAAATAATGAAAGAGACAGTTCAGAAAAACCTGAGAAGATCTTTATGAACTGATTGATACAGAATGAAATGAGCAAACTAGAACAATATATATAACAACATTGTAAAGGTAAACCATTTTAAAAGACATAAGAACTCTGATCAATGAAATGACTGACCACAATTGTAGAGGACTTATAAAGAAACATTCTCCCCACCTCCTAAGAGCTAGTGACCTCAAGGTACTCACTGAGAAATATATTTTTTGCATGTGGCCAATGCAGGAATTTGTTTTGCTTCACTATGCATATTTTTGCATGGGTTTTGCTTTTTTGCTCTCGTTTTCAAGAGGGTGGGGTAGTGTGAAGGAGAGATGGGTTTTTATTCATTGAAAATAAAATAAAAATTTTAAAAACAGAGAAAGCAGGATCTCTGCAGTTATACACTATATTGGACCTAGTACATATTATATGTACTCACTAAGAAAATAGAGCTCTCCTTCTCAAAAAAGTTTATCATTATAAATAAGGCAGAAAAGTATTCTATCCTGTAACAAAATACTTGCTTATACAGACTAATCTACCTCTCTTACCCATCAGAATCCAGGCCATCTCTGGAACAACGTAGATTCACAGTATTCATGGCTGGAGGTTGGCAATCTACACACACAGTATAACCTTCTCGAAGGTACTGCATCCAACGGGTCAGGGGACCATTTTCCATAGCACAGTAATGAGTCAAGGATTCTGTCTTGAACTCCATACAATATCTACAGGGGAAAAAAGTTAAAGACAATTTCATAAGCTGTAATACAGGTATGACCAATAAAGAACCTTAAAGGATAGTGTTCTCCAAAATCAACATGGCATAATAGAAAGAATACTTAACTTGGCATCAGAAGCCATGGCTTGGGACCCAGTTTTGCACCTAACTATTCCAGTCCTTGGAAGCATCCCAATAATTAGAATTTTTATTGACAGACTAAAAAACAACCAGAAACCCAGCCCCAAAACCTTGTGCACTTAAGCTTTCTCATTCTCAATTTCTTCATCCAAAAGAGAGACTGAGAAAGGATACCAACCCAGCTCCCATTACAGGGTTGTTATGAGAAAAGTACTTTATTAAGTGTAAAATTGCTGTTTGCCCAATGATATTGTGGAATGATATCTTGACTTCCTCATGAATTGAAGTGAGGGAGAATTACACAAACTTATCAGCCTCACTCTTTCTTCCAGAGTCATCCAAGTCCAGTTACAGGACAAAACTCAGGACAACTGGAGCTGACCTGGGATGCAGCATATGTCTTCAATGGTTGATCAACCTCTAAGTGCTCCACAGCACCTGCTTTAGTGGCCTTCATGGCCACTGGAACAAATTGTTCCCATCCAAACATTTTGATAAGAGAAGTCTTCATGTGCTTGGGTTAAACATCCCTAACTCACCAACAGATTTGAAGCCCCAACCTGGTTTAGCCTGTCTGCCAGGACAGTTTTACTGGGCTGTGTCTGCTGCACATGCTACAGCTTCCTGAAGACACAAGTGAGAGAGTTGGGTAAAGGTGGACACTACAGGTGGAAGACTGGTATAAGGAATATTAAGGGAGCTCTGGTGAGAGGGCTTACCAAGCCCTTTTCAGGGCTGCTCATCCAAGTATAAAATTTTACACGTAAGCAATCTACAAGTACTGTCACAACATTTTTTTATCTTGGAAAATGTAGTGAAATAAGCAGTTCTTTGATGTTATCTCCATTTTTGGATTGGTGACTTATTTGTTGGCTGATCTTTATCATCTTTTCTCTTCCTAATCCATGATTTTAATGCACTCCTACAAAGCAAAAAACAAATCTGATAGCTTGTGTCCTGGACGCAGTTCTTAAATCATGTGTCAGAAGGAGTGTTAGCTTCTCTTGTTTGCATTTTTGATTTCATTTTATTTTTTTCAATTGTGGAACATTACTTTTTTTATCCCTTTTATTCCCCCCAAAACAAGAAAAACAAAACCCTTATAATATAATATAACCCTTATATATTCTGCTGATGTATCAGCAAAATAGTGTTGCATACTTTTCAAAGAATTTTACAAAGTTAAACAAATTAATGTTGAAAAAGGCAGTTATGCTTTCAAGTTGTTTTGTGTTTTAGTAGACTAGCAGATCTTAAATTTTTTCCTCAAAGAGCTTTTGCTGATATGACTTATGATCTGTTATTATTTATTATATTAGAAATTAAAACATCTTAGTATTATTAAGCTAATTTTGAACTTATGGACCCCCTAAAAAGGTCTTGGGGTTCCCTATGATCCCTGGACACACTTGGAGTATTTCTATATTGGGACAATGGAAAATAGGTTAATTTCTATATTGGGACAATGGAAAATAGGTTAATTCTAACACTCACAAGTGGATACAATGGAAGAGATTCTAATAATCTATGAATAGTTCTCAAAGGAGAACTTTCAGGTTTAGGCGAGGATTTTCAGAATTGCTAAAAAAAAAAAAAAGGATATCTAATATGTTGATTTGTGATTTAAATGTTATTTTATTTATAGCTCTAATATAAAAACAAAAAAAAAATATCCAATGATAATTACAGAAAATATCACTTTGACAGTATTATTTCCTTACTGAGCTACAAAGAAAGACTCCTGAAAATAAAGAACTGTGATAGATGATTAAGGAAGATTGGATGTATCCAATTGATGTATTGATGTATCTATCCTGTTCTGAAAAATCTTATTCACAGGCAGATTAATAAACTATATGATCTATTGGAAGGAATTTTTTCCCAACTCAATTGTCTTTCACATGGTGAGATATCCTTGTGGTAGAAAAGGAAGGATGCTGGATTTAGAATGAGGAGATCCAGGCTCAAATCGTGGCTCTGACATATTAACTTTGTGACTATGGGCAAATCATATAATCTCCGTTAATCTCAGGTTCCTCATCTGTAAAATGAAGTAATAATACTTTTACACTTTGCCTCACATGATTATTGTGGGGAAAGTAGGTATCACTATACAAATCTGAGGTTTTTACAAGTACTATACATGCCATTTTTAAATGCACCTAGCAGAAGTTATGCTGTTGTCTGTACAACCTACCTAGACTATAAATATTGATGATAATTCAAGTTTGTATTGTTCACAAAGTGTGCTATTCATAACTATCCTGTTAGGCAGGTAGAGAAAATATTATTTACCCTATTCTACAGATGAAGAAACTGAGGATGGGAGAATTTATGCATTTGCCCACAGTCATATAGCTAGTAAGTACGGAGCTGAGAATTCCTAGTGCCAATTTCAGCTCTCTTTCCATAAAGTGCGCTAATTCACAAAGTGATGTCATTACTTCCCATACCACCTCTCTGGGTTTCATTTTGTTCCTCCATAAAATGAAAGGGTTGGATTAGATGATCTAAGGTCCTCCAGTTCTAGGTATGGGATCTTGCAATTCCATTTTTATAGAAAACCTTTCTCCAAAGAACTCAGAATTCAAACCTAATTTACTCTTTATGGCATTCATAAAACCAGGAAGAAGACATATATTTTCTATTCTATGGTAGCAGCAGATTAAATTCAGAAAGAATAAATGCACTATAAAAGTCAATAAAAAAGCAAATTCAATTATCCAACTTAGATTGTGTCTATGTGCACAAACAG
>CM053773.1:14028823-14046356 GCA_028658325.1 Potorous gilbertii | reverse complement strand
TAGAACCTATACAGAATTGTATGCTGCCATGGGGAGGGAGGGGGGTAACGGGGAAAGTGTGGGGGGGATAAAAATCTTAATTTTAAGGAGGTAATTGTAGAACATTTAAAAATAAATTAATTAATTTAAAAAAAAAAGAAATAGTAAAGAGTACTATTACAGGAAGATAATGCAAAACAGGAATACCATATGATTGCCCACAATCCTGTCCATGGGAAGTTGTGTATTCCAGACATCCAGCTTTCTCTTCAAGGTGTGGGCAAGGCTCTCCACCATTCTGAGGTTCTTGCCGCACATACCGTCTCCGCACACGTGTTGCAGGTTTACACTGGTCTACACAACTGCTCCAGGGACTCCATTCTCCCACAATGCATGGGCGAGCTAGAAAGTAAAATGATAAACATTTACGGGTGAAATTCTCCAGTGCATCATGTTAACACCTCACTGTCTTTTCTAATGTAGGATTTAAGTTCAACACCATCTAAATTTGTTTTTGGCTGATATCCACTTGAAAAGGTAGCATACAAGTCCTCAAATTATTTTCATTTATCTTACCCTTACAGCTGTTCCCAGGAACTATGATTGTCTAATACTACAACACATATCAGACATCAGATGATTACAATGCACCAGACAGACTTGATAAATATGCTCTTTCCACTAATGATAGATGGTAAATCTACAGGGACCCTTCTCTCAAAACCCCAAAGTGGATTTTAGGGTCTATTTTTTAAAAAATGCTATTCTAGAGAAGGTCCAACCTTGATCTGTATGAAGCAAATCCAAGAAGAAAGTGTAGAGTAGACCCATTCTAGAAGATTCAGTACCTATCACTAAGAACTATTAGAGAAATGGAATACTAAAGCTAAAAGAACCTTAGAGATCATTTAGTATAACTCCCTCATTTTACATATGAGTAAACTAAGAGTCAGAGATATTAAGAGAACCTCAGACTATAACCTCGATTTCTAGAAATGCCTTAGGATTTGGTCTGCCCAAGATAAGACAAGACCTTTCAAGGCAGCTGGAGATAGGAGACAAATTTCCAAGGGTGGCACAAGTTTCCTAGAACTGACCTGGACACTGTGAAGACAAGGGTATGGTCCCCAGTGGGCAGAATGAGGCTGGCTACTCCCAGTTTCCCATGGATTGATTCTATTTCCCCATTCACTTGATTGGACCATATGAGGTCAAATATCATCTAAAAAGGCTGAGATGTCTATTTAGCACACGTGAGATTAAGCCATTTTTAGATTGACTCAAAAAGCCACAAACCAGGATTTCAAGGTCAAATATCACTGATTTTTTTTCAAAATCCGTTGCCAATTTAGTGATCAAGAAAAGATTTTTGAGAGATCCTGTTTGTTTTTAGATTTATTTCCCTCAGGAATTAGAATGAGATAAAGGATAATTCTAACAATGACAGTAATGAATGATCACTAGCATTTCCATAGTGCTCTAGGGTTTGCAAAGCAAAGATTGCTGTTCCTATTGGTGAATGGCATGTCATTACTGAGCCTGAAGAGTTCATTCTTGTTTCTTGCAAACTGCAATCTAGCCCTGCCTCTCCTGTATTGGATTTAAGGAGCTATCACTTTCACCTATATGAATCACTGTATCTGGGAAGTGAGTAGCTATATGACTGGATATTTTGGGAGATCATACATTATGTCTTTCATACATTCCCAGGAAAAACTACAGAGCTCTGTGTTGGCGCCAGGTTGGCAAAGAAATGCTTTAGTGTCCCTCAGTCACCAACTATCACTATTTGTCTCTTCCCTTACCAAATGACCTCTCTCACCTTCTGTTTTTTTCAAGGAACATTTCATTTTCCTGATAACCTGGAAAGCGAACAAATGTTCTTAAGTCCCTTTCTCTTCTCTTCTGGGAGGAAGGCCAACCTGAACTTTGAACACAGATAGCAAGCACTTGCCCTGGCAGAAAGAAAAGCAGCATCTACTTCAAAGAGCTCACTGTAAAATTCTTCCTTTTCATCATATTTTCCCAGAATCAAGATCTTCAGTTCTTCCACTTTCTTGGAGCAACGACTTGGGGGTCCCTCAACAGGAAAACTGTAAATCCCTTTACCTCATTAGCATCCTGAGGGGTATATTCAACTTCATCCTCTCCCCACTTATTCTCCAGCTTAAATCCTTCAGTTTCAAAACTCTCCAGGTCTTCACCACACTTTCTCCTTTCCTTCAAGTCTTTCTTTCAACCTACCTTTCTTATTATATAAGTACATGGGATAAGCTAAGATGAAAATGAGAATTGCTTTAAAAGTATATTTAAGATCCTAAACTTCAAAAATTTTGGTTCACCTTTAAATTTTTGTTTAGTTCATCCGGTTTGCTCCAAAGCCATTTAAGGCCCTGGATGAAAAGGCAATCTTAACTAAAAGTTACTGTTTTCTACTATTGTTACTATGGCTTCAGGTTTGAACTTGGCAGAATGAGGCTTCCTGTTTTGCTTAAAATCCATGACTTTAAAAGACCCATCAAAGAGATTCAGAAAGTTTCTTGGACTTTGAAATACAATATTTAGGAGATTTAACTGAGATACAAATTGAATATATTCATTTGAAAATAGTTACAAATAAAAAGGTAATCCCCAAAATATCAAATAGATTTGTTTATATGTTTGTTCCCTTCCTGCACATAATAAAACACAATAATCTATTCTTGATTTATTTTTGTGTTTTTGATTATTTTGACTGCAATTTCTTTTAGTTAAGGAAGGACTAGTTTTTGGGGAGGAGAACTGGAGGGCAAGCATAGAAGTTCTAGATAGATTGATTACTAAGTAAGAAGCTTACATAATTACAGCTGTATGACAATGATCTCATTTTTAAATCTAATGCATTACTGTTCAGTACTCTTTCCCTCTGATGCTTATCCCATTCAATTTAACTCACATCTCTATAAATCCCTCTAAAGGCTCTCTTAAAATTTACCATTCTTGGTATCCATTTCTTTTTTACTAGTTTCTAATGAAACTTGACCAGACATTTTGTCTGTTCCATGATATTCTGAACTGTCCTCACTACAAGTTAACTGCAATCATTCAGTTTCTGAAAATTCAGTTAAAATCTGATCCCTTTGGGTTATCCTAGGAGTTGGGGTACTTTGCTAACAGCCAGGGATTATAGATTCAGAAGATACCAGAAAGCAAGGTCACCTGCTTGCATAAATATTCATTTCAGCCAATATCGGCAAAGTGTGCAAGGCATTATGTGCAGCAATGGGAGTACAAAGGGCAAATGAGATGTGCAGAGACTACATGAGAACTCACAATTTTCCAGGGGAATAGGATGGGTACACATACACACACACACACGAAAATAGGACGTAAAACAGAATGTGCTAAATACCAGATAGTGATCCAAAGTTCCACGACAAGCCTGAAATGAGAGCGATCACTTTCAGTAGAAAGAAGCAGCAAAGATTCCAGGGAGGAGGAAGTACCCCCGTGGGCCTTGAGGGAAACTCAGGAAAAAAATAAAAGAAGAAATAAAGTTGCTGTGCACCATGGTTTTCACTTCAGAAAAGATGAAGAGGATTTAGGGCCCCTTAAAAGAATGAAGAATTTTAGTGACAAGTAAATTTTAATCAACCAACATTTAAAAAAACTAAATTGTAAAGACTGAAAGCTGCCTATTGAGAAAGTAATCTAGTCCAAGGCTCACTTTACAGAAAAGAAAACTAAGACCTAAAGATGTTAAGTGTCTTACCCAAGGGTGTACAGATATTAAGTAGCAGAGCTGGGATCTGAACTCAGATCCTTTCACCCTAAATCCAAGGCTCTTTCCAATATACCAAGGAGAATACAGGAAGGAAAGTACCAAAGGGCAGGAGAATTAGGAAAATAGAAGTAATGCTCTATCAGTAGATAATAAATGGTCTACATAAGGCAAAAACATGCTAAAAGGAAAAACATTTATTAAACTACTAAATGCAAATATTGCTAGGAACTAAACTAAATAGGACATTACCCATCCCTGCTTCCCATGGTTTTCTATCTCTAACTCAATTCTATCTGCATCAGGGAAAACCCCTCAAATCAAGGCATCCCAAGTCTAGAGCCTTGAGATGTTTTGAATGATTCTCAGAAACAATGATGCTCCTTCAGATAGGCAGATCTCACTTTCTCACTTGCCATGATTTCTCATTGTGTTCCTAGAGATCCTCCCAACAGGATCTCCCTATACACAGCACACCTTCCTTTGGTAGATGCACAGATAGGGAAACTAAAACCAGCCCATCTGAAGGAATAGGACTTGGGTCTCCATCCTGAGTCTGCCATTTTGTACTACTTGGCTGACGTTGGGCTAAGTCACTTAGTCTTGTGGGACCTCAGTTTCATCATCTGTCAAACAAAGGGGTTGAACTAATTTAAAGGTATCGAACTTGCTTCCACAAAGAGACCAGAATCAGAATGGAAAATAATTGGGAGATGTTTAACAAAATAAGTAACAATATAAAACAACACAATGTTAAGTGGTGATTTTCTAAGTCCAAATCTCAGGGTTCTACTAGACTTTGACATCCCTGACTATATCATCTGTAAGATTCATTCTAGGTCTGGAACTCTTCTTCTTTTACTACCTCAGAGCTACCAACTTCTTGTAAGAGTTGTCCATCTGTGATCTCTCCTTCACAATATGTGACCAGCCCAACTTCTTTGCATCATTTCTTGAACCAAAGGCATTGTTAGGAAGATGGTTACAGACTATTTTTACCCACTGTGTATCCTCCCATCTCCCTTTGTTCTGCTGTTCAGTCATTTTTCAATCATGTCCAACTCTTCATGACCCCATTTGGGGTTTTCTTGACAAAGATACTGGAAAGGTTTGCCATGTCCTTCCCCAGCTCATTTTACAGATGAGGAAACTGTGACTTATCCAGGATCATACAGCTAGTGCCTAAGGCTAGATTTAAACTCAGCAAGATGAGTCTTCCTGACTCCAGGCCAGGCGTTCAATCCATTGTGCCACCTACCTGCTTCATTCTCCTTTGGGTTATTTGTAAATTTAAGGATGTGCAAAAGCCACCTTGAACTGGGCTTTAAAAAGTCAACCGTTAAATTTTCAGTGTGAGTATTTCTACCTCAGGAATCAGCAATGTCACAAATCAGGACATGATTTATTGTTTTGTTGACTGTCTGAACTAATAAAGCAATGGTAAAAAATGGTAGTGATTTAGTTTAGACTTAAAAGTCTGTTATGGGTTTTTGGTGAACAGATTGTTAAACGTTTACAAGTACACCTTATTTTTAATTGACATTGTTCTAAATAATTTAAAGGAATTGAAAGCACTATACAATTCTCCAAATGGAATGTAGGTGATTTCTCCTTCCTCTGTTACCTCCTCAAAAAGATTTCAATAAATCAGTCAGCCATGATTTCCCTTTGAAGAAGGATGAGGCAGAATGAGGTAAGTGAAAAGAACACTGGTCAGAATTAGGTCAAGGTCAGTCCAGGTTGGACATTTAGTCAGCGAGCAACCATGGACAAATCACTGAACTTCTCCATTCCTTGACTGTAAATGTGGATAACACATGTATTGCCTGAGTCCAGATGTGTGCTGGAACCAGCTCAAATAGCTCTAGAGAGTCGATTGTTGAATTTTTAGTGTGATCGTTTATACCTAGTAAATCAATAAATGCTACAAATAAGGGCCTGATATATCGTTGATTTTCTAGACTTGGGGCAACTAGGTGCCACATTGTATAGAGTGGTGCAGTCAAGAAGACCTCAGTTCAAATCCTGCCTCTGACACGTACTAGCTGTGTGACTCTGGGAAAGTCAGTCAGTCCTAATATGCTTCAGTTTCCTTTTCTGTAAAATGGGGATAATAGGAACGCTCACCTCCCAGGCTTGTTATGGGGATCAAATGAGGTAAAACTTGTAAGGTACTTAGTGTAGTGCCTCACACATGGAAAATGATGGATAAATGTTAGCTATTATTATTTCTTGAAGTGATGGGGGAAATGTTAATAATGTAGATTAAAAGTGTGTCTTGTGGTACATTTCCCTTCCCCTACCTCCCCAGAGCCAGCTGTTAAACATTTCTCAGTTTACTCCTCCTCATAGCCTTGTTGTAAGGAAAATACTTTGTAAAACAACATGCTACAGAAATGTGATCTCTTACCACTTCATTCTTCTGCCTCTCCCAACTATAATCAGGAGCAAATGAACAATTTTCTGCCTGTCTTTAGGTGGTACCTTGTTGGACCTGAAATGTGATAATCCATGCCATTGTGTTCCACATTCAGAGTTGCATGGTCACTCAGGTCACACCATAATGAGCCTTCCCCACTGACTTCCTTAGCTTTGGTTCCACTCTCTAAATAAGGTGGGCTATAAATAAAAATGATGAGTTAGCACCAAAACTTATTGTGCAGAATGACTAAGAAAAATTACAAGCTGACATTATGAATTATTGTATAAATGCTGTATTCATTTAAAAGCCCAGACATGAAGGTGCCAGTTGGGTTCAGAGCAAGTCTCCCTCCCAACCCATAGTGCTAGAGGCTGACTGATGGCATTCTAACAAACTGCAAACTCAGATCAAAAAATATTTGTGGGATTTTTTTTAAGACAGAGTTTTCAGAATTAAAGCAAGTTGTTTCATAAGAAAGGTTAATTTTTTTAAATGCCCCAAAGTTGCAAGTGACAACAAACATCTTAAATAGCACACACGCACATACACATACACCTGTCCATCTACTAGAAGGCAGATGCACCTGTTTGAGGAGGCGTTCAGGAGGAAAAGAAAAAAGGAAAGAGAACAGAAAAGCTCCAAGGAGCTTACTCTCTCTGGTGCCAGAACACCTGAATTATCATCTTCATTCTGCCACTTACTAGCTGCATGACCTTCAGTAAAACACTTCACTCACTAAGGCTCAATTTCCCCATCAGTAAAACAAGAACTTTGGATTACATCATCTTCCCAGGTTCCTGCCTAGCTAGAAACTCTTCTTCCCTCCCCCAAATCTGACACTGATCCTGGTTCTTTTTAACAGTAATCCAGCTTTGTGGAATGAAATAATTGTCCCCTTGGCTAGATCATAAGAAGAAAAGGAAGTAAACAAGCATTTATTAAGCACCTACTAAGTGACAAGCACAGTGCTAAGCACTTCACAAATCATATCTCATTTGGTCCTCATGACCCTGGGAAGTAGATGCTGCTATTATCCTATTTTACAGTTGAGCAAACTAAGGCAGACAGAGGCTAGATACAGCTAGTAAGTATCCAGACTTGAACTCAAATCTTTCTGACTGCTGGCCACCTAACTGAACAGTCCAGCAAGATTTCAGTCCTCACTATATACTGAAAGCAAGTAATGTAGATCTAGACTCACAAATCCCCCAGTCTCAGAGTTAGTAACTGTCTGAGACCATTTACTCCTAGAGAAGAACTCCCCCTACTAAGCACTCCACAAATGATCATCCAGCCTTTCCTTAAAGGCATCTACTGAAAGGGAACCTATTTTGTGAGACAGACCATTCCAATTTGGATAGCTCACCTGGTTAGGAAGTTCTCCCTTACATTAAGCCTTGTAAATTCTCTCTCCACAATTTCTTTTTTATCTTCCCCCTTCTCTCCATTCACACAGCCATCACCCTTGCTTAGATCCCCATGACCTTTCATCTGGATTATTGCAATAGCTTCCTAATTGCATTCAGTCTCTCTAACCCCACTCCTTCCAGTACACCTTCCACACAGCTACCATATTGATACTTCTTAAAAGCATAAGTCTGACTACAACATTCTTCTAGTCAACAAGTTTTGGTAGCTCCCTATTGCCTCTGAGAAAATTACAGAATCCTTTCAGCATTTAAAACTTTTCATACTCTGGCTCCAAACTATCTTTCCAGACTTAGTTCCATTATTCCTCCTCGCTCTCCCTCTCTCCCCCCATTCCATGGATTCTACATACCAGTTGAACATACTTACTTGCTGTTCTCCATATAAGATAATTCATTTCCCATCTTCAAGTCTTTGCACACAGACTGTCTTTCCCTCATACTTGGGATGCCCCCTCTCCTCACTCTGCATCTTAGAAACCCAAACTTCATTTAAGGCTCAGCTCTAGCTTCCACCTACTTGAAACCTTTTCAAATTTTCACATCTATTATCTTGACCAAACCCTGCCCCCCCAAATTACCTCATGTTTATTTTACATATATACTTGTCTTTGGTAATATTTCCTCCCCCAGAAGAATATAAACTCTTTGAGGATAAAGATTATTGTTGTTGTTCAAAAGTGTACAGCTCATGACCCCATTTAGGATTTTCTTGGCAAAGATACTGGAGTAGTTTGCTATTTCCTTCTCCAGCTCATTTTTATGGATGAGGAAATTGAGACAAATAGGGTTAAGTGACTTGTCCAAGGTGATGCAGCTAGTAAATGTCTGATGCCAGATTTGAACTCAAGAAGATGAGTCTTCCTGACTCCAGGCCAGGCACTCTATCCAGCTGCCCTGAGAGCAAGGGTTGCTGAATTTTTTTTTCTTTGCATCCTCTAAGTCTAGTGTGTAATATCTGGTACATAGTAGGTATTTAATAAATGCTGAATGAACTGAATTGTCAAATATGACTCTCTTGTGACTGCCACCTCTTACTCCTACTTCTGCCCTGGAGAGTAGACAAACCTAATCCCTCTTCCACCGGCCAGCTTTTCCATATGCAGCCAGTGCTCTTCATTTCCCTCTAACTTCCATCCAATTCTGATGCCTATGATCTCAGGGACTTTATCAATCTAATCCCCTCTTGATATGCCTCCTAGCCTCTCAATGTCCTCCCTAAAATATACCTCGCAGAACTGAATATACTACTCCAGATGAGATCTGACTAGGATAGAGTACAGTGGCATTTTTCTCTCTCTTATTTTAGATACTATACCTTTCTTCATGCAGCTAAAGATGGAATTTTGTGATTTCCATCTGCTAAAAACACCAGATCTTTTTCAGACAAACCACTTTCTAACCCTACCTCTTCAATACTGAACTTCTAAAATTCATTTGTAAAAAGCCAGGTGTAAGACTATATTCTATTTCTCACTATGAATTATCTTGTGCTTAGATTGTCTTATGTCTTACTCCTATTGAAGTCTTTGGAGATTCTCTCTCATCTAACTCATGAGTTAGCTATTGCTCCTAATTTTGTGTCTTATGCAAATTCTGTAAATATACCATCCATGCCACCTTCTTCCCAGTCATTAATAAAAACACTGACAGCGTAAGACCAGGTAGAAATACTCAAGTTACTCTACTATAGGAATCTAGCTAAGCTGATAGGAATTAATGACTGTGTTCAGCTATCCAACCATATTCAAATTCATCTAACTATAGTCTAGTAACTTATATTTCTCCATTTTAACCACAAGGATAATATGAGAGACATTTTCAAATCCCTTGATAAAATCTTTATAAACCATAGCTGCTACATCAATGACCTTATCATGACAACTGCCTTGTCCATGAAGAAAATTAAGTTAGCACCATCACCTGTTCTTGCTGAATTGACGCTATTTCTTTATGATTCCAGTTTCCTTTTCCTAGATAGCAATTCACCACATGCTAGAATTTTGTCAGAAACCAAAAGTGAAGCCTACTTGGTCTAAATCTCAAAGGCTTCACTCTTGTTTCCTTTCTGAAAACTGGGACAACTGTTATCTTTCTCCTGTCCTGCATCTTTCCCCCATTATTCTTAATTGTTCAAATATCTATTGCTCAACAATCATACCCACTAGTTCTTTCAGTACCTTAGGATGTACTTCCCTGATGACAAAATATCAAGGGCAGTTAGGTGCTTTTACTATCTCCCTACTTATCTTGAGTTTCAACTCTTTATTAGCCATTATTTTTTGTTCTGTCCTTTCTCCTTGGCAGGATGCAAAATGGGCAGAAACAACTCAACCTTCTTTCCATTGTCTATTGTTCACTGTATAATCTACAACAATTAGCATTCTCTCTTATCATTTTTTTAATCCTCTCTTATCATTTTTTTTTATCCTCTCTTATCCCCAATGCAGCAATAAATAAGTCTTTCACTCTTCTAGGAGACTTCTTGGGGTAGCCAGGTAGTACAGTGAATAGAGCCTCAGGCATGGAATCAGGAAGACCTGAGTTCAAATCCGACCTCAGACACCTACTAACTGTGTGACCCACTGTTTGCCTCAGTTTCCTCATCTGCAAAATGAGTTAGAGAAGGAAATGGCAAACCACTCCATTATCTTTACCAAGAAAATTCCAAACAGGTCACAAAGAGTTGGACACCACTCAACAGCATTTCCTCCTCTTTAGTATCCCTGATACTTTGCCACATTTTTGTATTCATTTTCCATGCCCTACCTTTTTTATGTCTTCTCTATATGCCTTTTATAATTTAGAATTGTTCAACACCGATGTTTTTAAACCAGTTTCCCTTTTCCTCTACATCAGAATTGTTTCTCTTTGAGTCTTCTGAATTTCATTCTTGAAACCTCCAACCCATCCCCCCTGGGTTTACTACTCCTACACAGTTTTAATCCATGGGATCAAACTATTTTTTCTCTGAAAGTTTTGATGACTGATCTCCAAACATTTAGGATAGATATCAAACTATGCTCAGATTTCCTTTCCTTCTGTTTCACAAATTTGAAGATGGAATGGCTATTTCCTCCCTCAAGGTACTGTCATTTCAACTTCAGCAAGCAGTTCTTCCTCACTGATGAGACTCAAGGCTGAATAGCTACTTCTTTTTCCACCTCTTTTAACGGATAAAATTATCATTAAGGTGAGCCAAGAAGTCATTAACTCTGCTTTTGGCAGAGAGAGACTTCCAGATGTACAGATAATTGAAGTCCCCTATCATTGTTAGTATATCATCCTTTTTCCATCCTTGTGATCCATTTCCCAAACTCCTCATCTATTTCCTTTCTGTCCAGGTGTGCTGTAGTATACTATACAATATTATTTATATATATTATCTAAAGTCATAATGAAAAAATATAAATCAATTCTCTGCAGTTACCATCTTCCTGATGACCACTGTTGGAAAAGTCACAGCAAGACTTTCAGCTGTGAGCCCAGAGAATATGCTGAAAAGAAATTTTCTTAGATGTCTGTCAGAAGAGAGTACAGACAATAAGGGAAGTGATGGTACAACCATGAGAAATTTGAAGTATACTTTTAAAAACCCAAGCTATGTATAGATTTGCAGTTTCATCTGCAATCCTCTTTAAGTTCTTTTTTCTGTTTGGAAATGTTCAGATTTATCAATAACTGTCAAGTTCAAGAAAAACTGTTTTAAAGTCTTCTTAAAATCTACTTTTTTTTTCTCTTCAAGTCAACAGAGCTTTCTGAAACTCTTGAAAATATGAAGAGAGAATGTTTAGGGATTCTGGATATGCTTAAGACAGAAATCCTAGAAAATACATATCCCTTTTTTGGCTTTAGTTTCCTCTTATCCACCACTAACAAGAATTTTCCCCCGCATGCAGTTGTTCAGAATTTTTTCACTAAGAACTTGAGTTTATTTGAGTACTTCCAGATGGCAGGGTCATCTCCTCTATTACTTATCTCAAAGTTCTACACTGAAGTTGGGAATTGTGGGTTTGCTCTTTGTTCTAACTTCTTCACCTTCATAGACTTAAAATGAGGATTGTATGTTGACCATATGCAGACCGTGGGAGTTCTGTAACTAGAGTTTTTTAAAGAATTGCTCTCTAAGGAGCCAAAAATACCTTCCTTAACTGAATGCTTTCCCTCTTCACCTCTATTTCTTGGAATGCCTACCTCCTATCAAGACCTATTTCCAGTCCTGGGGGGCAGCTAGGTGGTGTGACGGGATAAAGCACCAGTGCAGGAGTCAGGAGGACCTGAGTTCAAATCTCACCTCAGACACTTGACACTTGCTAGCTATGTGACCTTGGGCAAGTCACTTAATCCAAATTGCCTCATCCTGGGTCATCTCCAATCATCCTGATGAATATCTGGTCACTGGATTCACATGGCTGTGGAGGAGAAGTGAGGCTGGTGACCTACACAGCCCTCCCTCACTCAAAACAAAGTCAAGTGCAACTCATGTCATCATTTCTCTGATGGCATGGTCTTCTTTGGCAACGAAGGAAGAACACACATTTCCAGTCCCATCTCCCACTAAGACTTGTCTGATCCCACCAGTTATCTGTGTTCCTCCCCCCAAAAAAATATTTTTAATTTACACTGCATATATTTCACATTAAATTATCTGTGTGGATGTTATTTTCCCCAAATAGAATGTTTTGGTTTTGCTTTGTATCCCTAGCATCAAACATGGTCCTACATAAATATTAATATTAGGCAAACTGTATTGAACCCTAAAGCCCCTTCCTTAAAGGGTTTTTATATTCTCTCTCTTTAACCTGAACATGACGTTCTCCACAAGGTAACCCAAAATCACTCCCTCAGCTTCAGCTGTCAAAATCCTCTTTCCTTTAATTCAATCATGGTAGAATCTGATGGGTTAAATTGAAGATTATGCCTTTAACATATCATAGTTTGATACTTTGGCACACTACTTTTTCTTCAGTTTGTTTCCCTAATTCCTTAGTAAACCTTTTAACCCTGACTTTTTCTTTGTTGGATTAAGGAAAGGAAAATTGACCAACACCCAATTCCAAAGAAAGCAGATTTCCTTGGAGAGATCAGGTTTAGGTTGGTGGAAGAAGGAAGTAGAGAAAAAAGCAATATTCATGGAAGGGGGCTGGGAGTTGTACTCAGTCTCCTACAGACATTTATTTATTCCCACAGGACTTCTAGCTACACAAAAGGGGTTGAATCTCTAGACGGAGGAAAAAATGGAGAACTGGTGCCAGACAACAGTACAAAACCAAGGAGGATGTTGTAGTGGTAGAGAGCAGGACCCAGAATCAAAACAATTTGGGTCCAAGTCCTTCTAATATTGTGGATATGGAGATAATCACTTAACTTCAAGTACCGTAAACTGATCTCAAACTACTATAGGGGAATTTCCCCACAGAGAAAGCCCTGGGTTCAGGAAAGCCCTTACAAAGGAGATGGCACTTGGATTGAGCTGTGGAGAACAGATTGCTGGATTTGGGGGTCAGAAGCCACAGACTGAACTTCTATCTTAAACACTTAGTAGCTATGAGATGCTGGGCAAGTCAATTAATGTTTACTTGCCTCAGTTCCTCATGTATTAAATGTGGGGGCTTGGACAAGATGGTCTCTCAACTTGCTTCCAATTCTAAATTTATGATCCTATGAACCTTGAAAGGAGCTAAGGATTCTAAGCGAAAAGAATTGTGGACACGGTCACTAAGTGCTGAGTGTGCTTAGGTACAGAAATCAGAGTTGAAATACTGAACTCAGCAAACAGATCATTGACTACTCTGGGAAACAGAGTGACTGAATTATAACAATAGGCATGTGAGTAGAAAGAAGGGAACGGAACCAAGAGATGGTATGGAGGTAGAATTGATGAGACTTGACAATTGATTGGACACGGAAAAAGAAGGATAGAGAAGAGTCAAGGATAATTCCAAGGTTTTAAGTCTGAATAACTGGAAAAATGGTGATGTACTCAAAAGAAATGGGAAAATTTGGAAGATGAATCAAGTGTAGGAATTGTTAAAGTTTGCATTGCAGTATCATATCACAACAATGGCTCCTTCTATTCCTATTGACCCTCTTCAGAGAATAGTTAATTTCCAAAGTAGTAAACCAGAATTTCATTTCTTCTCTTGCCAGTTATAACTTTACTCTTATGTCTGCCTTACTGTTGAGAATATCATTTATCAGAGGCAGCTAGATTGTGTGGTGGAGAGAGCCCTGTATGTGTAGTCAGGAGGATCTGAACTCAAATCTGACCTCAGACATTTCTAGGTCTATGATGCTGGGAAAGTCACTTAACCTCTGTCTGATTCAGTCTGCTTAACTGTAAAATCGTGATCATGATACAGGATTGTTGTGAGAGTCAAATAAAATAATATTTGTAAAGCACTTATCACAGAGCCCAGCAAGTAGTAAATGCTACTTATTTAATAAGCACTTATTAAAGTGCTTATTCCCATCCTCATTTCCCTTTTTCTCACGTCCTTCCTATTTGTCCAAAATGAGAACTATGGCAGTGAGAATAACAGATTATACCACAGAAAAGGTGAAGCAGTTACCCTTGCCCATGAAGAAGAAAACAGAATTACTTAGGAGCAGGAAATATTCTGGAGACTCCAATGCAGGGATAGCAGCATCTTGGATAAAATAAGGAGTGACTCAAGAATATGATTGCACAGTCACCATTTCTCAGGCTTTAGCTAGTCTTTATTTTATCTCTCCTGGATCATCCTAATTTATCTTTCCAATTTTGTCTCATGCTACCCCTGTTCATATGCAGGCAGCATGATGTAATGAATGGTGTACTTGGACTGGAGTCAGAAGACCTGAGTTCAATGCCAATGACTGACACCAAGAGACCCTGGATAAGTCACTAAGACAACTCCTAAGACCTATCGACTAAAATGAGATAGAATCAGTTCCCGTACCAGGAGTCACCCTGTGCTATTTAAATCAGATATTTCAGTATTCTACATTCTAATCAAAGTGAAATTATTCTCCACCCCCATTTTTATTCTGAGCTCTCTCTCACATACTTCTAGGTGGGCCAATAGACTGAGCTCTGGGCTCAAAATCAGAAATCTCTGAGTCCAAACATGGCCTTTCTAGCTGTCTGACCTTGGGCAAAACACTTTACCTGTTTGCCTCAGTTTCCTCAGTTGTAAAATGGGGGTAAAAAAAGCCCCTCCTCCCAGCGCTACTGTGAGGATCAAATGATGTATCTGTCAAACTTTTATGATAGTGCCTGGCACTTATAATTATTTATTATTAAATTATTATTTTCTTATCAATTTGATCTTTAACCTCAATAAATGTTTTAACATACAAATAGAAACAGTAAACAGGACTGTACGTGAAACTTTGAGCTTCCTTCAGAGTTTTTAAAAGTGTATACATAAAGTTTAACAAAGTAGTAACAAAATTGCCCTGCTTGTGTGAGTCTCTCTCTGAACTTCCTTCTGTTCTCTTCCTACTCTCCCTTCTTTGGGTCATTCTATGTTTCTGGAATGTATTACTCCTTGGTGGGATGAAATCCTTCTTTTCCTTTAAGACTCAAGTCAAAGTCCTTCCTCCAGGAAGGCCTTGAATTTCTCAGAGCAGTTTGACTAGATTTCTCCTTTGTAATTTACCTCACTTTTTCTTGTGTCACAGTACTTGTGTATTTCTCTCTCTATTAGGCCATAAAGGCTTTGAGAATAGAGCCTACATCCTCATAGGCTGTTGTGTTCATCCTTCACTTTCAAAGAAGACCATGACATCAGAGAAATGATGACATGACTTGCACTTGACTTTGTTTTGAATGAGGGAGGGCTGTACAAGGTCACCAGCCTCATTTTCTCCTTCTGAACCATCTGGGACCAGATATTCATCAGGATTCCTGGAGAAGGCCCAGAATGCAATGAGAGACCTTGACCTTTTCAGGTACACATTTAGAGGGAGGTAAAGGCCATTGAGTTAATAGATCTCTTTAGGAAGTAGTCAGGGAATGGCCCTTTTAAGGAGCAAAAGAAAAAAAATTAAATCAAGCTGGGAGGGAAACAGAAACTGTTACTATTAGTAATCACTCTAGGCCAGCCGTTCAGTAGAGCTTGGATAGGGCCCTATTGTTGTCCAATCTATGGGCTTCAGAGTGCACTGAGTTTGAGGTTTTGGGAACCACAGGGAGGGAAGGAGAGAGGGAGGAAGGAAGGAAGAAAGGGAGGAAGAAGGGAGGGAGGGAGGGAGGGAGGAAAGAAGGAAGGAAGGCCATTTAGACAGTAAACCCCAAAGGAAAGGGAGGGGGAGACAGAAGGGAGAGTATGAGCTGGGTTACCCAGCTATCTGGGTCCCTACTCAGGCAGCCCAGTCTGCTCACTGGGTGTTGTAACCATATAACCTGGTTAAAACAGTGCTCTGCGCATAGTAGGCATGTTCAATGAATTACTTAATGCAATGATGTAGATGTTGAGCCTGAATGCTGCCTCTTGGGGATGGGAGTGGCAGGGGAGAGTAGCCTAGGAGCATCACTTTGTAATGAGGAGAACCTATGCCTCATCTCCACCAAACAGCCCACATTCATGTGTTGCATTGTAAGGTGTGTACTAGGTCTGCGCAACCCAGAAAAGGGGTGTGATTCTTAGCAGGTTAATGATTTATAGAGCTATGGGGATAGAGCTAGGAGGAACCTCAGACCCTCATTTTCAGGGGAGGAACCAGAGATCCAGGGTCACACAGAGAGCAAGTGTTATCAATCATATTAAGATTTAATTCAGTGGGGATAGGATGGAAAGCTATTTTAAATGTACCACTTAAAGAATAACAAACTGGCTGTTGCTATAAATTACAAGTTACACTTACCTAGCTCTTAAGAGATACGTCCTGAAAGTATCTTTTTTTTAGATGAGGAGCTGAGGCTTAAAAAGTAACTTATCCAAGGTATCACAGCACAGTGCTAGAGGATGAGCCATTGCAGTCTGGATGCCTGCCTGAGTTTCCCAGCTCCCATTCTAGCGTCCTTCCTTTTGCCATGCTGACTCCAGCATGGTCTAAGCCATAACTGACCTCTAAGATTCCTTCCAGATATATATCTGGCAAAGAGAACTTCCCACCCTCCATATTTTTCAGGCAGGTGCCTACTGGAAAGACTTAAAGGAAGAAAATTTTTAGGAGAATGATGCAATGCCTACAAAAGCAATGCCTGGCATTATGAAGTATACTAGCAGATGCATTCCTATGTGGGCAGGCTATTTTTTAATCCTCGCCCCCTGCCCCAGTTCCCTGCCCCTCAAGACCCCACACCATGACTCCAGAAGGTGCGGTCACTAACTTATCCCCAAGTGGTTGCGTGGACCTTGTCCAAGCTGGCGGTAAGCACTGCCCCGGCTCTCTTCGGAGCTTGGGTCACATCCGAGCATTCTCTGGGCCTCTAGCAGAGGGCCCCGGGCTGGCAGCTCTGCACGGCTCGGGGCACAGCTGGCATGGCAGCCCCGCAGGGATCAGGGGGAGGAACGCCGTGCCCACCCTGGGGAAGGGGGGCACGAAGGCTCCCGGGCGCGGGCTGCCCTCTCCAGCCGCATCATGCCCCCGTCCCGGGCTCGCCACCTCCCTACCTGGGCACGCCCTGGAGTAGTCGAAGCAGCAGTCCCCCGTGAGCCGGCACGCCTGGTCACAGTAGCACGTCCCGTAGACCCGGTCCAGCCTCCAGCCCCGGCCGAAGCAGGTGGGGTCCCGCCCGGGGCAGCACCGCCCCGCTTCGGAGCAGCCCGCTCGGGCCCCGGCCCAAAGGCGGCCCAGTCCCCACAGTGCCATCCACAGGGCACCCGGGAGGGTCCGCATCGCGAAGGCAGCAGCGAGGGTAGCGGGGCCGAAGAGGCGGCGACGATGGCTCGACTTGGTCCCCAGGGAGAGCGAGCCGCCTCCTCCGAGAAGAGGGTGGAGGCGGCCCCCAAACCG
>CM053773.1:13988382-14028323 GCA_028658325.1 Potorous gilbertii | reverse complement strand
CGGTGGGCAGAGAGCAGGTGGCGCGGCCCCCTGGGGGGCCGAAGCCCTGCGAGTTCTAATGGGCGCTCGTGTTGGGGGGCACACGGGGTGGGGGCAGTTAGCGGTCCTCGGGCGCCTTTGGCAAGGGTTTCTACTCTGAGTGGTTAAAACCGGCTCTGAAAGCCCTAGACTCGTGGGGGCCGCGGGCGGGGAGGGGTGAGGGTGAAGAATTACCGCGACGGGTTAGGAAACCAGGGGCTCCCTCAATCCCCCACTCACCAATGAGAGCCACATTGACAAGGCTGGACTGAGAGTTGGAAGCACAGAGAGAGACATGTGAGGGACGGGTGGGATGCAGGGTGGGAAACTTCCTTCAAGCCACGGAGCAAAATGTGTTTGCTTGGGTGAAGAAACCGGAATGATTGACTTGGACTGAATGAATGGACGAAGAAAAAAGAAATGCTAGTCCCTCCTTATGACTAAAGTCCATCTCCAAGTAGATTCCCCACATCTCAAGAAGCTTCTTAAAAATAGCTGACGCTTGAATAGAAAGGATTTGGTGCTTTTTAGATCAACTTTCTCTCCTACAATAATCCAAATACACATACCGGAAGGCATTTCCCATCCCCTTTTCATGCTGATCAAAAAAGGTACACTAGATCTGAAACTGTCCATTCATTTAACCTTCAATCGGCTGGCCATATGGGTTCTTAAGTGAAATTGAACACAAAGTTTCTGACTGCAGGGATGCTCCCCAAAAAGAAGCCTTTTTGCAAGAGTGCTTTCTTCACTTTTAAAGGAAAGCATCAATAAAATGCACCGAAATAAAGTATAATGGTGAATGCCTCACTTTGTCAAATAAAAGTGACTTCTCAGACCATGCCAATCTAATCCAGCAATCATTTATTAAGCATATTATGTGTCAAGCGCTATGCTGGTGCTGAAAATACAAAAATGAAATGAAAAATAATAGCATCTGCCTTCAAGGAACTTATAGTCTATTGGATATGGGGAGAGGCCCATGTAAAAAAATTAAAATATACATGATGATATGAAGAAAGAGAATCCTCTTCTTGCAAATGAGGAAGATAATGAAGTGGCTACTTGAGCCTTCAGGAGCCTTCTGGTGAAGGTGAAGGGGGACCCTCCTCTACTGATATATTGTATGGTACCCTAGGACAATTAGATTTGTCAGATCCAAAATTAGGAAATATAGTTTGATATAAGATATTCATATCTTATAGATATTATAGATGGAATAAGGCTTTTATAGGCTCCTTCAAAGCATATTTTCGTTTATTAAAATCAGAACTCTTCCAGAAAATTCCAGATATATGATCCCTTCACCTATAAACCCTGATGATAGATAAACTCTAGTTTGTGAAGTTTGACTTCAGTCAAAGGGCTGCACTTAAGGACCTAGATGGCCACCTGTGGCTTCAAGGCTGCAGGTTCCCCACCCCTGGTACAGTGGTTATGGTACTGGTCTCAGAGTCAGGAAGATGGGTTCAACTCCTGCTTCTGGGAATTACTAGTAGAATAGGGGCTCCAGCTTCAGAGACTTACTAGGAAAATGAGGTTATATACTCTGGGAAAGTCATATAACATCTCTGTGCCTCAGTTTCCTCATCTGTTGTGAAAACTGGGGTGGGGTAAGCTCACTTGATGGCTTATAAGCTCTCTTCTAGCCCTGAATCTTGTGGTTATTATTTTTTTCCTAAGTTTTCAGGACAAAGTACTTTAATTCAATCCTACCCTGACTCTGTCCTTGACCCCCTGGATAATTTTTCCTTGTCTACTCCTTCAGTCTCCTTTTCCAGTTGATAAATTCTTCCCCTGGAACTTCCATTTGAGGAAATATCTACTTTAGCCATGCTCACTTCTCATCCAGCTCAGTCCTGACTCTACTTTTCCACCTTGTCCCACCTCCTTTTCTGCTTCTTTTTACATATCGTCTTCCAGCCTTAGAATGTAAGCTCCTTGAGATCAGGGCCTATCTTTGTGTTTGTATTAGTATTTCCCAGGGATAGCACAGTGTCTGGCATATAGTAAGCACTTACTAACTGCTTTACTTCTATCTCTTCTAGTACCTTTATGTTTTTTCTTTAGGTAAATTTCTCTGATGATCTATGATTCAAATGAAGACCTCCAAAAAAAGTAATTGTTATTATTTAGTTCTCATTTCCCCTCATTTTCATAATACACTCCCAAATGAGAACCTTAATAACAACCCAAGACAATGTTGTATCCTGAGCCACTTTTTACCTGAGAGTAATGACATACCCAATGCAATTTTTCCTCCACACCTTCCAAGAGGTGACTTGCCCTACAGAACACCTTTAGGTAACTAAAATTCTCTAACTCTGTAGGAATCTGGAAAAGCTCCAGAGGAAAATGAGACACTGGTGAATTTATTTCATGAATCATCTTCAACGTAAGTATGGAAAACTATGTCAAAGGGGTGTTAAAGTCAAGTGGAAAAAGATGAGCTAAGGTTTTCAGTAGATTTATTTTAATAGATTGGAATATACCTACCATTTCACCACCACAACTAAAAGAGAAAGATGCACAGAAGAAAATGCTCTGACCAAATTCCCTATACTTAGCCTCAGAAAGTGTGCTATCTGAGATCTAGAGGGTTCTGTCCAATTTAGACCCAGAATGAATGAAAGGAAACCCACTGTTTTCCATTACATCTGAAATGTGGATGTTCTAAAACTTTTTAAAATTTTGAGCCAGCAATAAAAGAGACTATTTTTTTTTCCTTTTTTAAGAGTGCTATTTTTAAGAGACAAAATAAAAGAAAGCTTGTTTGGTAAGAAACAGTGGAGCTCATGTTAAACTCATGTTAAAGCTTGTACTCTACTGCAAACATCAAGATAAGCCTCTCCTAGTAGCCACCAGCAAAGAAGCAGTTTCTGCAGGAACAGGCAAAGTCAGCAGGACAACTGACATTTCGAACCATAGAGTTCACGTCCTCGCTGGAAACAGTATGCTGTTTAATATAACAATTAGATACTTTGTATTCTATGTTTTGAAGCAAACTGAAGACAAGAAGATTGAAGAAGAGAGGCTAATTCCAATGACTGAGTGGGTAAGGGAGTGTGACCTACTCCTTGAAAGAAACTCCTTGTAAAGGTTTGTTCCTTGGAAGCAGGGGCAGCTAGGCGGCACAGAGGATAGAGCACCAGTGCAGGACTCAGGAGGACCTGAGGTCAAATCTCACCTCAGACACTTGACACTCACTAGCTGGATGACCTTGGGCAAGTCAACCCCAATTGCCTCATCCTGGGTCATCTCCAGTTATCCTGATGACTATCTGGTCACTGGATTCAGATGACTCTGGAGGAAAAGTGAGGCTGGTCACCTGCACAACCCTCCCTCTTTCAAAAAAAAAACAGTCAAGTGCAAGTCATGTCATTTTTTTCTCTTATGGCAGTTGTCCTTGGAAGTAGTAAGAGATGAGCAGGAGGAGAAGAGAGGAGATACTAATGAGAAGGTAAATCCAAATCCCATAATCTTGATCTAATAAATGTTTGCATTTGAATATTACTTTCTAGTTTTCCAAGTACATTTTCATAATTATCCCATTTGATAGTTGAAAGAAGCTATAGAGGCAATGTGGAGCTGAGGAATGAGCCCTGACATAGGAGTTAAAAGAACTGGATTCTAGTATTGGCTTTGATATTTGTTCACTGTATGACCTTGGACGAGTCATTTTCCCTCTCTGGGCCTGTTTCCTTATCTGTAAAATAGACTACATCAGAGGTGTCAAATTCATCAGGTCTCTTTCTGTAAAACTGCCAGTGCTGCCAAGGCAAATTAAAATATAATTGAAAAAAAATTTAACAAAATAAATAAAAATACAATCAAAGATTGATAATATTAATTTTTGGTGTTCTCAGTCAATATGCAGCAGAAGGGATATATTTCTATTAGAGTTTGACATCACTGGACTAGATGATTAATGAGACCCCTTTTAGTTCTAATATTATATGTTAGTGCTGTTATTTACAATGAAAACATGGAGATGAATCCTGCCTAGCAGCAAGATAGGTATATGCAGTTGTATAGGGTGATGGTACTGAACTTGTACATGGACTCAATTCGGGTGGGCCACAAGGTCTGGCACCTTGTTAATGGATATGTGCAACTAGTCGCAATTTACTGGTCCTTATGCCCCCATAATTTGGGGCTGATTACTGAGGTCAGCTGAGAAGAGTTACCCACCCTGTGGGCTACAAGGATCCAGGAGGGATGGCTCTAGGTCTCTTTTGAGGTAGCCTCTTTATTGGAACATATCCAAGCAGAGCTTTCCCTTGAAATTCCAGTAAGGAAGGAGTTCCTCTCCCTTGCCTTCTGATCTAGAAGCAATGGCTATTAAACTTGCAGCAGGGAGAACATGCACTTGCCTATACAAGCCTCAAACTAGACCTCAAGACTCCCTCTTCTATTTTATATTTCTTCCCCTAAGCATAAGTGACCAAACAGAGATCTTGACAGATAGAAGTTTCCAATCCTGACAGCTACTTTGTCAATTTGAGCAGTTGAGATTTCCTTGAGTTGGTGTTGGTTGCTGATCAGGAGGTGATTTCCAAAACAATTTCTTGGAGAAGATAACCACCTTAAAGAATAAGAAAGCCAAAGCCATTCCTTGACTTGTCAGGAGATTTCAGACTTGTGAATCTCCAAGAAAGACATCAGAAATGAAAGTGAAAGGTTCATTCAGCAATTCCTACAAAGTTATCTTTACCTCTCGAAAGAGTATAATAGGAGTGATGGGTTACTGGTCCATATTTTATTTATTCATGTATGCTTTGTTTTAAGCATTTCACCTGTGATGGAGAAATAAATATCTGTCTATACCTGACTACTGTTTTGTACAGTGAGTACCATTCTAAAAGTTCTCCTCTAGACTCTAGACATGAGTTGTGTCTCTGTTTAATTAATATTTCCCTGAAACTGTGAAAGGGAGGCAATGAGCTAAAGAGTATGAAAAAAGCCTGACTTTCTTTGGGGCCAGGAAACTGAAACTGGTGTTCTTAGTCCCAAACCAGAGCCCCTACAGGAGCTACCACCTCCCCAGCCTCTGAGTGGAACACCACACACACACACACACACACACACACACACACACACACACACACACACTACATACATACATACAGAGAGAGAGAGAGAGAGAGGGAGAGAGAGCGCGCGCGCGCGCGCGCGCGTGTGTGTGTGTGTGTGTGTGTGTGTGTGTGTGTGTGTGTGTGTGTGTTTGGTGGGGTACAAACAACTAGAGGAATGATAAAAGGCTTCTTGAAGCAGATGCATCTGAGCCCTGAAAGAGGACTATGGATTCTAAGAGAGAAAGATGAAGAAGGGAAGCCTTCCATTTTGCAGATTAAAATAAAATGCAGAGACAAAAAAGAAGTTAAGAAACATAGTCAAAGTCATGCCACTAGTTAATGACATATAGCTGGGACTAAATTCCAGGTTTTTAAATCCATTTCTTTCTACCACAACATATGGCCTTATTGTAAGATGAATGAAATTCAATAGAATACAAGCTTCTTAACATAGACTGTTTAATTTTGACTTTGCATTCCCGGGATCTGACAGGGTACTTGGCATATAGTGGGTATCTTTAAATTTATCTAATTTTTGTGCTAAATTTAATCAAATTTTATCAAATCTAATTAAAATGGATATTTATATATACATAGAAGTACATAAATAGAACTGTTTATGAAATGGACTGTTTTGTATCTCTTGCTTTAAATAATAAATTCAGCATGAAGCTTTCAGAACTGTCCTTCTTGCTTGTGATTCCTTCTGTTCGCTTTAAAAATCCTTTTTTCTTTTTGCAGCTTTTTTGGGGGGAGGGGATACTACCCTATCTCTAGCCTCCCACTTCTCAAATTGAAAGGATGAAAGGGAAAAAACCCTTGTAATAAGTATATATAATCAAGCAAAACAAATCAGTACATGCCTCTGTACTGAAAATCATAGAAGGTTCCTTACTAAGTGTTTGTTGAATTAGACTGTAGTGTGGCCCTTTACTTAATACCACTTACCATCACAGCTAGTACATTTTTGGAACTCTTTCCTAGAAGAGGCAGTATTCTAGCCACCCACAAGCCATGAGGTTATGGCTCCCTGGTGAGCTAGAGTCTAGGATGAGCCCAGCCCATGTTGATCTTTTATATGCTACAATGCTTTATCCTATTCCCAACCTTATTCCTACACTGCAGTGCCTCTTGAAAGGCAGCTGATATCTTGGGCACAGAACAGTGGGTGTCTACTACCAGAGCAGCTATAGCGTGAATGATAGTAGCAACAGATTGGCAGTTTCATACCTGCAAAAAAGAGAGAAGTAGTATATGGTGAATAGGTTTTTTAAAATATATATTTAGATACATTAATGGAATACATATCCTTGACAAGTGAAATAAATTTAAACTGGTTTTTTTGGGTTGGGGGAGGAATATATCCTACAACTTTTGAAGTCAGCAATGGAAACAAATATTCCCCTCTGTGAAATTGTCAAAGATAATGCAAAACTAAGCTGAATTATGCATCAGATTCATTTGGGTAACTCTTATAGCCTTATATGAGATTGATGACTTTCAGAAGTGAGCTGACATTGTTTCCCTTAATAACCGTTAGAAAAGAATAGGTTTTCCATTAGCAGATTACTATGAAAATCCCTATGGAAGTCGTCCATCCTTAATAATCTGGCAATTAGATAAAGATTACTAAAAACATTGTGATTGTACGCAGACCACACTGTGGGGTGTGACATGCATTATGTGATTGAAAGGATTCAACTACTACCTTGCCGAAAATGGTAGAGCATCACCATAAAACTGAGAAATGATCTTTCAGTTTCATTGGTGGTATCATTAATGATTTAATGAATACAGCATTCTGTTTGTACTCTGAAACTGATTTCTAAAGATGTCATTTATAAAGACCAATCTTAATTTTAAAAAAATAGAATTTTCCAGGAAATATTTTGCCCATGAGGGAAGAATTAGAAAAACAAACTCATTGGACAGAGTCAGGAGGCTAAAGTTATAGTCAAAACTTGAAGGTTTTTTGACTTTCAACAAATTATTTGAGTGCTGTGGACTTCCATGAACTCATCCATAAAATGAGGGGTTTGGATGATTGTGGGGATAATTTTATCAAGAAGAAGAGCTTAACCTTGGTGAAAAGGACTACCTCTTCAGCAGAGCCTAGAGTAAGGGGAAAAAGAATGAGTGGTGCTGTCAAGAAATTGTGAGTTGAAGAGGAAAGAGGTTATAGCAAATTGCCTCTATTTTCTCAGTAAAGTATGAAATGAGGTCTTTCGCTTTGGAGAAACCTCCAACTTTTCAATATGATACTAATAACTATCATCTAGCATCAGCCTTCATTGGGAATGAGAGGGGAAATACTACTGTATGGAGGAGACCATTTGTAATTCAGTCTAGAGCAAAGGATCCGCATATAGAAAAGGGCATGGGAAGAATTGAGATTTCAGACTTCCAAAAGCAGTAGCAGTGGCTTGTCCAAGGTTCTTAGGATCTTCACATAGTCATGGGATTTTATAGACGGAAGGCACTTCAGTGGTCAACCAGTCCACCTTAAATGGACTTTCCACTTTGTTACTTCCATTGAGCTTCTGCTTGAAGACTTCCACTGAAGAGGAAATTATCACTTCTCTGGTAGCCAAATGAACTTGAACAAATAATTGTCATTAAGTCTAGCAATGTCTAATGTTCCAATTCCCCTCCTGGTTTCTGCACCCTGCCCCTTTGTTTAAGGTAAAAGTGGAAAGAGTGGGACAGTACACTACAGATGCACTCAAAAAAGCCTTTTTGGTAGATGAATAGGACCAAACAGTTCTAGAAACAATTCTAGTTTTGCCTTTTTTGTCATTGGGACCTAAGGAAGAGGGAGAGAGCGTATGATTTCATTGGTGTATGGAATTTCTGAATGAAGAGTCTCTACTAATCCAAATTGGCACCTTTTCTGCCACTTACAGTCTCCAAGAGTCGACTGGTATCACTAATGATAAACAGTTTTGCTCAGGGTAACAAAGCCAGTATGTACCATAGAAAAGATTTGAACTCATATCTTCTTGGCTTTGAATCCTTCTAAAGACAATGTCTTTTTGTTGCCTTTTCTCTCTGTTACCTATAGATTTGCAAAATGCAAGAGAAAAATAAGTGCAGTATGAAGTTTCCTCAGACAAAAGTTACGTTTGTTCTTTTTCTGACTTTTGCTTTAACCAGCCCAGGCTGCATACAATTAATTCAAAAGCGAATCCTCTTCCAGTGGTAAGTCATGTAAAATGCAAATGTGTGGTTTGGTGCTTGCCAAATTTAATGCTTTCTGAGTTTTCTTCAAGAAAATAGTCATGATATATAGAGATGAGGTTTTCTGGATGATCCACCGTCCTTTGAATGCTCTCATAATCTTGAACCATGTTTTCCAGTTTTTTACCATCTTCCTCTGTGTGCATTTTCATATCAAAATTATTGACTAGCAAGGACTTAATTTGAAAGATATTAAATTCTTCACATAAGTTCTCTACTTTATCCTCAGCAATGCATGTCAGCAGAAAAGCTGCTTGTTGAACTCTACGTGAACACTGCAATGTGAGATGACCGATGTGATGTGTGTAATCAGGAAGAATCAACCATCTCTCCCATTAGCTTTGGTTGGAGTATATTCCATGGAGCATGCCTGGAGCTTGGCCCCTTCTGATAACACATATCCTGGTATGCACATGTTGACCACATGGGCTGGCTTGGTGCTGAAATCCTTGGCACTTTAGAATGACCCAAACAACTCTGAATTGTCCCTTGTTCTTCAGTGATGGTGGTAAGGGGAGATGACTACTTGAGAGCAGATTGACCACTAATTTAAGAAGGGCTGCCCAGTTAGTAGAACATGAAGGAGCGGCTTCATCTTCTAGAACCCACTCTACCGATTGGCTGAGCCAACAGGGGAAGGAAAGGTTCCCTGGATTATACCCATTACACCAAGTTTCCCATGAAATTCTATTTCTTGATGCCTTTGGTTATTTGAGGAAACTTACTCTTCCAAGTCCACTGTTTACCTATCAAGCTTTTATTCCATTTAACTCCTTTATGTCTTCTGATTTCATTTCTAGGAAAAATGTTGATTTGGATATGATTTGCTTCCTACTGTAGTGTGAGGTCTTGAATTAAAGTTTTGTTGATCATTGGATGAGGAAGGATTAAATTGATGTTCATTGATGGTATAAGAACTATGTACTATTACCGACCTCTGCCCCCACCACCACTGTTACTGTAGAAGAGCAAAGACACCACACCCCCTTAGTGTCACCTTGACTAAAATGTTGACCATCCAGCGGTCAAATTTCTGGCAATGAACCTTTGTGATTTATTGACTCTCAGCATATCATCAGGCCTGTGCACAAAGTCTATCTTTTCAGCTTGGTAGAATCTGTTGCTGCCTTTAAGAATCCATTCCACCATGAGCCAGCAGATCAAGACTTGGCTGAAGGATGTTTTCCAGCTCTCAAATTCTTTTGATCTACTTAGGATGCAGTAAATTAAAGCGACACACAAGATGGATATTGCTTTACATTTTTCCTCTTCAATCTTTCTAGTTATTTGCCAGTAACATTATAATGTGACAGAGACAGCTTTACCTGCCCAGGATTTGTAGAGATTGAAGATTTCCTCAGGGGGAAAGGGATTAGGGTAAAGTTTAGAGGTAAAGATAAAAGTTGAAATCTAAATACACAAGTTCACCTTACATGGATGCATAAAGAGTCATAAATCTTGGTCGCAAAATGGAATTCAGTCAACAAGGTACAGTAACTAAGTATATGTCTAACTTTCTCATAAAAAATCTACAATGGGTAAAGTTATGGATTGTGCCAAGACTGGTCTTTCAGTGATGATTAAAATCTGGCCCTGTTGATCCTGACTGCAGTAGAATTAGAAGCAGTATTTTTTAAATGACATTTTTAAAAATTATGTCATTTGCTTTTTTTTTTTTTAGGGCAAAATGATGCTCTCTGATCCACAATGTAGATCTTGATAGCACACTGTGTTTTGGGCTCTCTTCCTACGTGTGGAATTCCCATTGTGACCCAGGAAATTTCTCTGGGGGAGTATACAAAGCTCTATGAAGAATTATACTGCAGTCATGGAGGAAATGGGCCTCCAAGGGGCAGAATGTTCACATTCTATTCGGTTCTAAGAAAGAAGTGGGAAGTGCATCTGCAGCTTTGCATGGGAGTTTTGGTGGGTGTGAATGTGGTTCTGTAACAAGGCTCCACGGCTATTGGTCTCAATGCAGGGAATGTACAAGGAAGTAAACACCCTCTCTTCCACTCCACCCCACCCCATACTTCCACATGCATGCCTTTACATATGGGGCAGAACTTCTATTTGCTTGCATTATCAATGCCAACTTTGTGATCAACCACAAATGAATTTCTATTCAAAGCAGGTACATTTTTTGGTTAAAAATCAAGTTAATCCTGAGATATAGGCCACAGTTAAGCCATTAAAGAAAAGAAGTTAGATGCCCAGATGTCAGTTTTTCCATTCATAGAATTCCTTAAATTCTTACAAGTTTCTAATCCTGATTTTCTATTGAATTTATTACTTTGTTGTAGCCAGTTCCTATTTGTGTCTACTTGATTTCTTATCTAGATTTTAATTTTAATTTATGTTGAAATTTTAATATTTTAAGCTTATCTTCTCTAAAATAATAAATTCTCTCAGTTTCAGAACAGGTGCTAGCTTATTGATGGAAGGAATTTCTTCACTTGGGAGTTCTCTATACCAGTGAGATCACAGGTGTGGTTAAAAAAAAGATTCAGTCTATTTCTGATGTTTCCTTGTTTTCATCAGCTTTAAAATGAGAGAATCATTCTTATCCTTAAAAACTATGAAGTTCATGCATGATAGGGCAATGAAAGTTACACAGACACAGCCCTGAGCCCCAGGCAAGTTTGTAATCTGAGATAGACAACTGACCCAGTGCCTATCCCAGTACCTGGTACCTAGTGGGAATTTCACTAATTCTTGTTAGAAAAATGATTGACGTAAGTAGTGCTGAAAACTTAAATTCTAAGCCCTCAAGCTAAATCTTTCAATTATATACTATTCTAACATAACAAATTCAGAAACACCCTTGTTGTACCTCCTTTCATGGGCCCCCCAAGCACCATAGACTCTGTATGCCTCAAAGTAAAGAACTTACAAAAGATACTCCTCAAGTTATGATAGCACAGAACTGATCTGGGCCAATGGGCCTTCTTGCTTTTCATCACACATAACATTTCATTTCCTGACTCTGTGTCCTGTGTGGAAAGGACACCTGAAGACATTTGTCTAGATCTCTATTTGGATCAGTCATTGCGCTAAAGGGAATCACAGAAGAATCTTTATGTAAGAAATATGTTTCTCACTTGGGGATGAGAGAGTAATTTCCAGTCAACCCCCAGGTCCTTAAAACCTCTCTCTCTCTCCCTCCCTTCCTCCCTCCCTCTCTCTCTCTCTCTCTCTCTCTCTCTCTCTCTCTCTCTCTCTCTCTCTCTTCCCCTCCCCCAAACTTTCTTCTTTTTTCTAATAAAATCATGTATCCTTAAAATTTTGCATGTTATAGCCATCCTTTTTGGGGTCTATTTTGGGGGAAGTTGATTTTATCAGTGTGGAGAACTCCATTTAGCAATTCAAATCAGAAACTACTCTTCAGCTTACAGTTTTCAAAGTTTTCTTAGGACACTGAGAAATTCAGCGACTTTTTCAGTCACAGTTAAGAAGTATCAGAGGTAGAACTTGAATTCAGACCTTCATGACACTGTCTCCAGTCTTCTAACTACTGTTTCTCATTTAACATTATTTAACAACATTAACTATTACAGGCTGATGTCCCATCCAAATTCCTTTGAGGATCCATGAAAAGAGAGAATGCCACTGTATGTATGGGGAGGATATGTATGGTAGATAATGGTTCTTTTCATATGGTTCACTAAGTGCAGGGCAATACCCTATACCTGTTTGGTAAGGTGAAAGAGAAGGTAGAAGGTCTTAATAGGGAGAGAGATAATTGGGTGATTTCTGAGTCTAAGTATTAAGGCCTCATCTTGTTGTTGTAGTGTTTGTCCTTTCTTCTTAAAGAAGACCGTGACATCAGGATGACGACATGACTTGCAGTTGACTTTGTCAGTCCGTCCCTGCAGTGAGGGAGGCCTGCGCAAGGTCACTAGCCTCACTTTCTTCTCCTGAGCCATCTGGGTCCAGTGGGAAGATATTCATCAGGATGATTGGACATGGCCCAGGATGCAGTGGGAGACCCTGGCCCTGTCAGGCTAAGGTCTTTCTGGGTAAAAGAGAAACAATGACTATTTAGTATTTACAATCACTCTGTGCTGGGAGGGCAGAGACTTGTCCAGTCTATGAACCCCAGAGTGAATTGAGTTTAAGGCTTGATCTTGGAGCAAGAAATGTAGCTTTTGGGCATGGAGTATACCTTCCCCTGGGTAGAACACCAGAAGGAGGAGAAGGAAAAGGAGGAGGAGGAAGGCCTCGTCTAATCAAACCAGAAAGACTACGGAGTAGGGGTGGAATTCCAGAAGTATTTTAAATGATGACAGAGTGACAACTTACTCACGAAGAACTTTCTAGGCTTTGGATGAATATAAAGGGAGGAAAAAAATGGTTGGCATGGAATGACCAGATGAAAAGAGATTTGAGGGATCTTCCACTAACCCCAGGCTTCAATCAACCATGCTGTTGATTAGTTTGATTTTGTTAATGGCTTGGGTATGAAAAGAAGTGATGAATGCTGTCTTTGACCTCAGGTGACACATGCTTGCCCCTTTAGGGTTGAATGACTGTCTCATCTTGCTCCAAAAACTGCAATTTAAGCCTCATCAATTTAAGATACAGTTAGTGTAATCATCCAACCAATAAACTGCTGACACACTATTTCATCTGTCAAACGGACTTCCATTGTAAACTTCACTGTAGTTAGTCATCCATTCAGGGTTTTAATATTCTCCTAGTAGCTAATTTCACATTATTTCCACTTAAATGGATTTTCATCATTAAGCTGAGGTTATATTATTTTAATACATACTTTGTACTCACAAGACTAAAGGTTTACCTGCTTTTATAACCAAGTTTACTAAATTATTCTTTTGGGGAAAAAAAGCAACATGAATATGTTTTTACACATTTCCATGTAACAGTAGTCATGTCCATTGATTAAGAGAATACATAACATACAAAGAGCTATTGTGAAGGCATTAACAATTTTAAGTGAAATTATATTTTATTTGACATACCAATTATAAACACTTAACTAATATTAATACAGATATGTGTGATGTATTCTTTATTCGTTTACAGAACCCTATTCTTTTTTCTCCCTGGACATCCAACCTCCCCCATGATTTTTCATGTGTAAATGTTTCCCTTTGGTTCAGGGTTGGGGTTTTTTTATCTTTTGTTTTAATGGGTGTTTTGTTTATTGAATTGCACATCTATTCCTGGACCTTTCCCGAAATCTTTGCAGTCTCTGGATGGGCCCACAGAATAGAATTTGGGAACCATTATGTTTGGGCAATAGAGAGCAATTTCACCATCATCAAAATCATTAGCATTCTCCTTCCTGTTATCTTCAATGTGTATTGATTGAGTAATCTCATACTGGGCAAAATTGTGCAGGCCAGTAATCTGTGTTTGGGATTTCTCATCCCTTTTTATGTACGTCATACTCTTTAGATCCCAGAGTAAGAACCACAAATACAGCTACCCACAAAAAGTGCCCCATGCACAGGACTTTGTTCTCTCTCCCTCACCTTCAGACTTATCTGTCTTCTGCCCTATTTCTAGGACCCTGTCCCCTGCTCAGGAATGAGTACACCATACACTAATTCAAACTAAGCTGGCAATAGCTGACTACAATTTAATATTTTATCCAATGACAAATAACATCTATATTTTGACATTTGCATCCTGTAATAATGCTGCCCTAAAAATGGCTAATTTAGACATTTAAGACATTGAAGGCAGATGAAGGGGAAAAGCAGAAGAAGCAGACGGTGAGAGACTTTGCCAGAATCATTCCAGCTCTTTCCAAAATACTGAGTCCATCATCCCCTAAGTCACTTTAAGTTTAGGTAAGGTACTACTATAATTTCTTTCATGACCCAGAAAAAGGAATCTCTATTCATACTTGGGTTCCTATAAAAGTTACTGAACTCTCTGGATCAGTAGCACCCACTCAGAACCATTGTTTACAAGCCCCTGCTGATGTAGTTTTACCAGACAGATGCATTAGTTCAAAGAAAGAGAAATTTAGTCAAACAGCATAGCAAATAAAGAAAAGATTTCTCCATGCATTTGTGGGGGATACCCTCTTCCACAGGTTATTATACCACCAATGTGAAAGAGTAAATGTGAAGGGAATATGAATGAAGGGCTGCATGGGAAGAGTCCCCATGGTATATCCATATATATGGCCAAAGCAACTCATGCCTCTTTCATTACAGATCTGTCAGTGTCCTTCAGTGGAATCATAGGACTGCTTTCCCCTCTGCTGGGTGTCTTCCTTTTCTTTCCTTCACTTTGTTTCTGTTGGATGTCTCCAATGGGAGCAAGATTGCCAAGCTTTTCTCTGCTGATATTTTGTGGGCTTCAGCTATTTAGTTTCTTCAGAAACATCATCTACTCTCTTACTATCTATTGGCGACAGTAGCTAGAGAGCCTTCCCCTGGAAGAGAACTTCAGCTGTGTTTGGGCATAGCCAAAGGCTATGAGCCAACGAAAGCTAGCAGAGAACCACAGGCTAAGATTAAATTTATTTTTTGGATAATCTTTCTCCTAGTACAGACTGAAGGTCCTTGTTTCCAGATTAATAATTGACTTGAGGTTAAAAAATGCTTTTTGTCTTCTATTAAATTGCTTGTGAGTCTGCAACCATAATTATAAGTCAATTGGTATGGACTCACTTCATTTTCTTTTTCATTTTACTTAATTTTTCAATGAACAAATATTCATTTTCCTTCTCACTCCTCAAATTGAAAAGAAATCCAGAACCCTTGCAGCAAATGTGCATAGTCAAGAAAAAGAAATTCTCACTTTGTCCATGTGTAAAAAAGGTGTATCTCATTCCATATCTTGAATCTATCACTGTTGAGACATAGGTAGCATGGATCATCAATAGTCCTTTGGAATTGTGTTCAGTCATTTGAATAGAGATCTTAGTCTTTCAAAGATGTTTGTCTTTACAATATTATTGTTACAGTGTAAATCATTCAGGTTCTACTCACTTCACTTTCTACCAAGTCATAGAATACCTCCAAGGTTTTTATGGACTCATCTCTTTTTGTCATTTCTTATAACAAAATAATATTCCATTATGTTCATATAACATAATTTGTTCAGCCATTCCCTAATTGAGGGATATCCCCTAAGTTTTCAGTTCAGTTCTTTGCTAAAAGGAGATCTATAAGTATTTTTGTACATTCTTTTTCTTCTTTTTAAAAATTTCTTTTAAGTATAGGCCTAGTAGTGGTAATGTTGGGTCAAATGATATGCACAGTTTAGTAACTTTTCAGGAATTGTTCCAAAGTGTTTTCAAAAATGACTAGACTAGTTCACAGCTCCATCAACAATGTATAATGGATCCGTCTTCCTGAAGCCCCTCCAACATGTGTCATTTTCCTTTTTTCATCTTTGACAATCTGCTAGATAGGACAAAGAACATTGGAGTTGCTTTCATTTTCATTTAATCTGAAAATTAGTGATTTGGAGCATTTTAAAAATATTACTTTTGCTAGCTGGGTATCTTCCTTTGAAAACTGCTTGTTTATATCTTGTATCCATTTGTCAAAAGGGAAATGAATCTTATTCTTACAAATTTGAATCAACTCCTTATGTATCTTTGAAATAAGACCTTTCTCAGGAAAACTTGCTGCCAGGTTCCCCCCCCAGTTACTTGTTTTTCTTTCTAGCTGCATTGTTTTTGTTTGTGCACATTTAAAATAACATGCAATCAAGATCATTCATTTTATCTTCTGACTCCGCTCACTCTCAAGAACCTCCCAGTTTGACATATGAATTAAATTTAGTGACACAAATGACAAAAGGAAGAAGCAGGGAGGGACTTGAGGCCTGACCCACAGCTATATCTATCAGCCCTCATCCATACTTCTACCTTTATTATGCATATCTCCAAGCAATAAAATAACTGGCTGTGCTGTATTTAGTTAACACAACCTTTACTCATCTCCCTTCTTGCAAAATATAAATCAAACTGTATTTGATAGGTCCAAAACTTTATAAGAAAACTTGGAAGTAGATCAGTAATCAAGGAAGAGATAATATGGATTCCAGCTAGGCATGCCTGTACTGGGATTACATGACTTGGACCTTTGTTTACACCTTTGGGAATATTTTTCTTGGCCATGATCTCCTTTGGTGTGGCCCTTTAAAGAAATGTCAAGACTATTGCTTAGACAGCAGTTATTTCTTTCTCTTCACTGTTATTATTTGCCTAAATTAGACATACTATCACACGACAGCATTGTAGAAATTGTAGTTGAGTTACTATAGGCAGATAATTGCAGCACACAAGGGGAACTGAGGAGAAAAGCATTTATAATGAGGAGAAATTTGGTCTCCCAACAGAGGATTTACTCAATGAAAAAAAAAATCAAACCACTTTGTTCCTGTTTCAAGCTTAAATTATAGCCACAGCAATATTGAAGACTTGATGAAAGGATCATTCAGGTCAACTTCAAAGTAGAGTTGAGATGTATTATCTGTCATAGGAGAGCATTCCACACCTCCACCTCCACACTAGTAAACCCCACCCAAGGCCCTAACTTGCACAAACACACACAGTTCATTTTTGTTTGTTCTTGAAAGGGATTTAACTGATGGCATCAAGATGGGGAGACTTCAAACATTCTGTATTTCTGAACTTTACTTTCCCCCCACCCTCACTTCCTTCATACTTCCTTATGAATATCTTTTTACTCTTCAGCAATCCACCTATTTTAAAAACAAAGATAGTCAGAATTAGAAGTCTTTGAGACCAGAAGTTTTGTGCATACAAGTAAAATGACCAAGTTGAATATTCACAAGGGGTGTGATTCACTAAATCATTGCTAGTTTTGGAATTTTCTTCCCAAGGTCCCATTTGTTTCATTTTGTTTGGAAAATACAATCCTTCCCTATGAACTAACTTCATTCTAAAGTGAATGTTGAGATCAGAAATATTTACTGTTAGAACAAATGTATCAGGTCAGGAAATAGTATAATCTTTTAAAAATCTAATTTTAAAAAACATTATGTCGTTCTCAGAAAAATCTTCAGAAATTTTTTATAAGATATTTTTGCCCTTCAGGAAACTGATACTGGGATGCTGGTGAACTTAAAATGACTCCAGATAGGTAGAATTAAGGCAGTAATGTAATTATCCTCTAGAAAGGAAGTTAAACTCTGGAACCCAAAGCAGAAAAAATGATGTTCTTTACTCTTAGTTAACTTACCACAAGGAAGTAAGCACTCTCTTCCGAATCCAGTACTATCTGTACTTGCCCACAGAGCACCTAACCTTAAGGAGCAGACCAACTAGGAACTACTCCTCACCCTAGAACACTTATGGCTTCAAGTGGAATGGTTTATTCCCTCTACCACTCTACTTACATGATTAATCAGTCCTTTGCTGTAGCTTATCTGTGAATTCTTCTTTTCCCCAGCTGCTGCCCCTTTTTGACTATCTGATTATATTCTTTGTTTGTGTTAGCACTGAGCTGAATAAAAAAGATAAACATTTATGGTAGGTAAGTTCTGATCACTATTGCCAGGTATAAAGCGGAAGCAAATACACTTACAGCTGTAAATTACATTAGACAGAGCTTGGATTTTCTCATTTGTGTACATACATTCTTTTATTGTCATTTTTTTCTGAATTATATCATCCTTCTGCTTTTTGATTTCTAACACTGTCTTTTGAAAACACCTGTCTCCCTCCCCACTTCTTCCTTCTGTTTCTGGGACCATGAGAGCCAAGTTTCTTGCTGACTTCTGATGCTCTCATCAAAGTTTGACAACGATCGGGTAATAAGATTTTGATACTTCAGCGTGCCTGTGTTCTCTTTGAGGTGGGTACTCCCTGCCAAGTGCAGAGAGCAGTTTGTCCCCCTCTTCTCATCCGTTTTCATGCTTGTGTTTATTTTTCCATATGTCCTCTAAAGAAAATCTCTCTAGTTCATTGGAGCTCTCTTTTTGTTTTTTGAGATGGATACACGTCCCTCATGATGTGACCATCTAACTCCTTTTTCATTCATGCCGGTCCTGATTATATCTTGCGTCACTTTTAGCATGTGTGTTATCATTACCAATATTATGAAACCTAATTATATATCCCAAGTATTTCTGTCTACAATTTAGATTCTTCTGAGACCGAGATATTCCATGATCTGCAGCCAAATAGCTTCACCAGAAGAATATCCTAACAACGTCTACGTTTCATATAAGGAAAAAGTTCCCACCAATTGGATCTGTTCAAAAGTAGAATGAGGTTTCCTAGGGAGGAAGTGGGCTTCCTATAATGGAACCCCTCAAATAGAGACTGGATAAACACTTGTCCAGGGCATTGTGGAGATGATTTCATGGAAGGGTTTTCTGTTCTGGTACAAATTGGATGAGATAAACTTGGTGGTCCCTTCTAACTCCACGAGCTTATATGTATGTCATAATTTAGATAATGTGCATCACTCATCCTTTTATCTTTTCTTCTGTAAATTGCTAACCAAGTACTTTGAGTAACTGGAGATCTCCTTGAGGAGGTCCTGAAGTGTTCTGGGATTGGTAGGATCTGTTGCCTGAAAACAGGAGCATCTGGAAACATGCTCTCTTCCCCCAGATTTATAGAGAATTTCTCTTTTATTTGAACTTTGTTCAAGACATTGACTATGACATTGGAAAATAATTTTGGTGAGCATATGTTTGTCTTCTACCTTGCTTGATGTCTACTATTGAACAAGGGCAGCTAGGTGGTGCAGTGGATAGAGCACCAATGCGTGAGTCAGAAGGACCTGAGTTCAAATCTCAACTCAGACATTTGACAGTTGCTAGCTGTGTGACCTTGGGAAAGTCATTTAACCCCAATTGCCTCATCCTGGGTCATCTCCAGTTATCCTGACAAATATCTGGTCACTGGATTCAGATGACTCTGAAGGAGATGTGAGGCTGGTGACCTGCACAGCCATCCCTCACAAAAAAAAACCAGTCAAGTGTAAGTCATGTCGTTTCTCTGATGACATGGTCTTCTTCAGCAATGAAGGACAAACACACTATTGAACAAAAGTTTTGCAAGGATGATATACACACACATATCATATGTATGTATATTATGTTCATATACATGCTAGAATCTTGTATGACCTTAATATATGTGTAATATTCTATAGAGTCAAATGCTTTTTTAAAAAAACAACAAATAATTGCTGATCATCTCTCTGTCTCAGTGACTACGAAGATGCTGTCTACTATGGAAAATCATCTATAAAAAAGCTGGGTGGCAGAATAGAGTGCTTGACCTGGCATCAGGAAGATCAAAGTTCAAATCTGGCCTCAAACATTTACTACCAAGTCACTTAACCTCTGTTTGCTTCAGTTTTCTTAGCTATAAAATAGGAATAATAACATTACCTGCCCTCCAGGGTTGTTGTGAGGATCAAGTGAAACAATATCTGTAAAGCACTCAACACAGTACCTGGCATGTAGGAGGTGCTTAATAAATGCTTGTCCCTTCCTTTCATCAAGAATGCTGTCAATGCATTCATTTCATTTTCATAGTGTCTGAAGTATCTAAAGATGCATGTTGATATCTTCCTGATCATCCTTTGTCCTAATGATGTTTTCTACCATCTTTAGATTCCTTTAGAATTTTCCCCTATTTGAAATCTCTTTAAAATAGAGTGCTTTTAAAATTGTGTCACTTCCAGCATGGATTTCTACATGATCTTAACTGAGTCCAGTCATTCTTCTAAATGCCATCTTCTTTAGTGCCAATGTCACTTCATACAGCACTGTGGGCCCCAAGGTAATGGCATACAAATTTGGTGGTTCTACTGTCAGTGATGAGAAAAGATTGCTGTGGAAATACTGGTGCCATTTTGTGTCTATTTGTTGTCCTTTCAGTTTCAATTACAACTACTCTTAGGATCATCTGTCTCATGCAAAGCTTTGTGTAGACTCACTTTGTCTTCTGCTGTTTTTTGATATTTTGTGATTCCATACTACTCAGCATCTTCAATCATTTTCTTTTCTAAAATTTTACAAAGAGTTTCCAGCTTATGCTGGTGTTTGCTTTGACTCTCATGTTTGGTAAGAAGATCAAGTATTTGCCAATCATGATGGCTCCTGGGCTCTCTGGGCTTCTTTCTTGGGTTGAATATTTACTTCAGCTAAATTTCTCCAAGAAATGGTGACAATTCTATGCTGCACTATTATGATTCATTTTTTTGTATTAAATATTGGGAATGAAAATATAAAAAGTGATATAGTTATATCCATCTATTGGGGGCATGCACAGCTATACAATAAGCTAGAAATTATAACAACTTACATACACACATATATAAAATATACATATGCATAAATACATCTATATGTGTATATTATATATAGATCTATATAAAGATACTTTTACACCTTTATCCATAGATAGCTCTCATAGATATATGTCATATATCTATATACAATCATATATATATATATATATTCATAGATAAATACATGAGTTATCACTTGTTTTCTTCTATCACTTTCTAACTTTTATTACCATATATCTACCTACATGTCATATGCCTCCTAATACATGGTTACCTCCTTGAGATCAAGAACTACATTATTATTTGTATTGCATTCCAAGTATGTGTAGCAAATAGTAAATGTGTAATAAGCTTATAGTGCAGTATTATTTTATATGCACACAACACACATTTGCATGTAGATCTATATTTCTTACATGTGTGTATAAACAAAATCACATATGTTTTTATATATGACCATATATGTATAGTATGCACACACATATATTTTAAGACTTTCAAAGTATTTTCCTCATACCTCTCATTTACCCTGAGAGGTAAGGATTGCAAGTACTGTTGTTGTTTCTATTTTGTAGAGAAAGAGACTGAGATTGAGAAGTTAAATGACTTGCCCATGGCAGAATAAATGTCAGAGTTAGTTTGAACTTGAGTCTTGGCTAACTCCCAATCTAATAGTCTTTCAACTACTCTGTCCACCTCTTGGGAAATCCAAAGTATTTTAGAAAAATTTGACAAGGAAAAGAATATTTTTGTCTAAGGATGGTTGGATCAGAGAAGGAAAGAGAATAGAAGTTTTTTAGTTTTTCTCTAAGCTAAATTTTGAAAGAAGAAAAATCTTATTATGTATAGAAGAAGCTGGAGTGTATTATAGGCACAGAGCCTGGCTTGTACAAGGGCAAAGAAGATAGATCAAAGTCATGAGATAGCACATCAAAGTTAAAAGCTACTAGTTCAGTTTGACTATGGGAGTCAGAATTAATGTCTTTACTTTGATCTATTTCCACTTTTCAGATCTATTTCACAATAGCTTATCTCAGGTAAACTTCCATAAGGAATGGTGATATTCAGAGTCAATATCTTTTAATAATTTTCAATTTTTTTTAGAGTCAATGGGTCACTTAAATATGCCAGGATACTACTCGCATGTAGTTATCTTCTCATCATTTTTCTTCAAATATCGTATTAATTTTTACTTTTGCTCTAAATAGGTGATGATCTTGCTACAAACAAGAAGGAAGGAAGGAAGGAAGGAAAGAAAGGAGGGAAGGAGGGAGGGAGGGAAAGAAATAAGTAGTAAATAATGCCTACCGTGTGTCAGGAACTGTGCTAAGTGTTTAACAAATATTATCTTGTTTGGTTTTCACAACAACTCTGTGAGGTGGGCACGGTTATTATCCCTAGTTTACAGTTGAAGAAAGAAGTTAATGACTTGCCCAGGGTCACATAGTTAGTAGATATCTGAGGTTGAAAATTAACTTCCTGACTTGAGTCAGGAAAAGAAGAAAAGGAGACAGAATGAAGGGGCTCTTCCCAAATTCAATTTATTATTATATTTTCTCTCATTCTACAAAATATCCTGTGCAAAGGAAGAACAACTATGATACTGGTGGTCTTGGGGATAATTTAACATTCCTCACCATGCTCATTCTTTCCTTTCTTCTTCCTTCTTGATCTTAAATGACCTTTCTTCTTTATCTTGCTTCCCACCACTTTTTAAACCTCTTTTCATTTTTCTGCTACTTTCCCTATGTCTTAGTCTTGATATCCATCCATCCAGGGTAGTTTTGCCCCATTGGTAGCATATAGGAGTTAAAAATGTTGCTGATTTCTGGTCTATTAGGTAGCTTTTGTAAGACCTAAGTCTATTTTTCAAATGTTACATTCCATCTCTGGATTATTTCATGAGTGAAGCCTCTGCACCATAATTAATATCAAATAGTGGGACGAGTTCTCCAGTAATTACAAACTGGAACAAAGCCAGACAACTGGCATCAAAGTCAGACTTAACATAATTTGGCTTTGAGGGGTTGGACAAATAATGGAAAGGAACAGTCACTGTTGTATTGTGAACTGAAATGAAGTAATAAAAGGCAGACAGGAGAACATCCCCCACGACTGGAATGAGAAACTTGAAGCAACGTGACATTGTTGCTGTGCTTCTGGCACGGGACATCAGCAGAGAAAATTGGAGTGACACACAACAGTGAGGGGCATGATGAAACTCAGTGGAAGTAAAACTGTCAAGTCCGTGAGACACAGAGAAACAGCCTCCTAGAAATGAAAATCTATGCCCATTGTTGGTAACCACGCAATTTCTGAGTTAAAAAAGATCTTAGATTCTGTTTGTTACCCATGTGGCCCAAGGCCCACTCTCATTCTCTCCAAAGGGATCTGGTTTCACATGGACCCCAAATCCCTCCTGGGAATCTGACATATACTCCCACCCAGGGTGACACGTTAGGGGAATCTCTAAGACAAAGCTTAGGTATAGTTCATATAGAGGGTTTCTTCTCAAGTGAATAACAGGGCCTCCTTCCACAAAAGGACTCAATGTACAACAGGAACATTCAGTATGACAGTTTTTTAATAATTATTACTTCCACCACCATAAAAATTAAGTGAAAAAGTACTTTTTAAGCACTTACTATGAACCAGGCCACATGGTAAATGTTGGTGATACAAACAAAGGCAAAAAACACTCCCTACTTTGAAGGAACTTACTTTCTAATGGAAAAGACAATATATAAATAACTAGATGCAGAAACGATACATACAGAGTAGAATGAAGATATTCTTAGGAGGAAAGCGTTCTTTAGGAAAGGCCTCCTGTAGAATGCATAGTTTGAACTGAGCCCTGAAGAAAGATAGGACAGCTAAGAAGTAGAAGTGAGGAAACAGAGAATTCCAGGTGTGGGGGATGGCCAGTAAAAAGACACGAAGATCCCAGATGGAATGTCATGGGTGTAGAAGAGTGTGTGGCCCAAAGTCCCTAGATCATAGAGTGTTTGAAGACTGTGTTTGTTCTACATTCTCAAAGAGGATCATGACATCATGATGATGACATGACTTGCAGTTGACTTTGATTTGAGTGAGGGAGGGCTGTGCAAGGTCACCAACCTCACTTTCTCCTCCAGAACCATCTGGGTCCAGTGGCTTTGTATTCATCAGGATGACTGGAGATGACTCAGGATGCAATAGGAGACCCTGATCTTTTTAGACTATCACTTTCTCACTTTGAGACACACCCATTCAATGAATAGGCCTGTTTAAGTAGTTACTCAAGGGATAGCCCCTTTAAAAATAAAAGGTCAAACCAGGAGGGGAAGACCCTCAGGGTTCCTGGATAAATGAGAAACAGTTACTATTTAGTATTTGCAAATACTAAATAGTATGAAGATGAATGAAGAGGAAGAAGACTGGAAAGGTAGAAAGGGGGCAGATTGTGAAAAAGCTTTACAGGCCAAACTGAGGAATTCTAACTGATCCTGGAGTTAATAGTCAATCACTGGAGTTTATTGAGGAGGAAGGTGACATAGCCTCCATTTCCATTTAGAAAAAAGCATTTTAGATTCCAAGGATTCACAGGAACCCACAAATTTATTTGGAAACATAAAATGCTCAAGTAGCTTATTATACTTTTTACTTAGCCTCTGGGAACACTTTCTCAAACCTCTCTCAAGCTAACAGATCAGGAACTGCTATAGACCACATAATACTTTCTCCTCTCAGAGTTCCAAGAGTTACCTGGAGGTATTAGAGTTAATATCATTCACAAGTCCCTTCCCAGTGTGTTCCTCCTAATCATTTGACTTGTCCACATCTCACAGTATCAATTAATCAATTAACTTCAATTAGCATTTATAAAGGAGAATTGACTGAAAAGATATATAGCAAGGGCTACAGTACAAACCAGGGAAATACTCTTTCTTCTAAATAGCCATACATTCCTTGCGGAAGATGGACTCAAAGTGGTTACTGCAAACTATTACCTCCTCCAAATTGATTGGGAAGGTGGTTGGCAGGAATTTTGGACCCTAGAAGTCTTTTTCTCAATTCATCAAATCTCCATTAAGTTCATTTATGGGTGTGGCATATAATAAATTTTACGTACTATTTTCAAAACTGGCTTCTTATCTATGCTTCCTTTTGGATTTCCTTCTATTCTCTCCTGTGCATTTTTAAAATAATAATATCTTTTTAGAAAAACAATATGTTGATATCCTTTGGTTTGGGTTTTGTGAATTTTTTTAAAAAATGTTTCAATGGCTCTCTTTTTTTGTGATCACTATTCATAACTCCTCTTTCTTGTTCCCTATCTGGAAGGAAGGAAGTAGGGCAGGAGGGAGGGAAGGGGGCAGGAACAGAGTGAAGGTGGAAGGAAAGAAAAAGGAAGGAAGAAGAAAAGTAGGAAGAGAGGAATGGATGGAGCAAGGAAGGGAGAGAAGAAGAAAAGGAAGGAGGGTGGAAGAAAGTCAGGAAGGAAGAAAGGAAGGGAGAGAGAAGGGAGGGAAGGAAAGAGGGTAGAAAGAAAGAAAAAAGGAATAAAGCTATCAATATCATCAAAATGATTGAAATCACTATAGATTAGAGAAATGCATATTAAAACAATTCTGAGATATCACCTCACAACTTTCAGGTAGGTTAACATGACAAAAGAGGAAAATGATAAATGCTGGATGGGATGTGGAAAAATAGTGCACTGTTGGGGATCATGAACTGGTCTGATCCAACCATTCTGGAAAGCAATTTGGAGCTATGGTCAAAAGGCTATAAAACTGGATACTTTCTGATCCAGCAATAACTTTGCTATGTCTATACCCCAAACAGATCAAAGAAAAGGGGAAAGGACCCAATTTGTGCAAGAATATTTATAGTAGCTCTTTTTGTAATGGCAAAGAATTGGAAATTTAAGGGATGGCCATCTGTTGTGGAATGGCTAACCAAGTTGCTTGTGAGGGAATAGTATTGCACTATAAGAAATGATGAGCAAGATGATTTCTGGAAAACCTGGGAAGTCTCACATGAACTAATGCAAAGTAACGTAAGCAGAACCAAGGAAACATTGTACACAGTAACCACAGCATTACAATGATGATCAACTGTGAAAGACTTAGCTACTCTGATCCAGATGATCCAAAACAACTGCAAAATGATCCATGTTGAAAAATGCAACACAGCCCCAAAGAGAGTAGTGATGAACTCTGAGTACAGATTGAAGTATTCTTTTTTCACCTTATTTTTCTTGGGAGTTTTTTTGAATATTTTCTTTTGCAACTTGGCTAATATGGAAATGTGTTTTGCATGACTTCACATATATAATCAATATCATGTTGCTTGCCTTCTCAGGTGGTAGAGGAGGGGCAAGAAAGAAAGAGAATTTAGAACTCAAAATTTGTATACATGAATGTTTAAAAATTTTTAAATGTATTTGGGAAATATTTAATGAAAAAAATTAATTTAAAAATCACACTTGCAGCTTTTAGTTCTTCTCCAAAGTTTGGTGCCAGTATGTACTACTTGAGCCACATCCCTAAAACAACATGATGAAGATTGGAGTCAATGAATTTGACTGTCTGAGGCACTAGAAGGCCAGGGATGCATTCACCTCAGGAAGAGTTGATATTTGTGGCCATCGATGGTCACTTCACTGACCTCAACTACATAGTTTATATTTTTTTAATATGATTCAACCCATGGCAAATTCAAGAGCACTACCAGGACTAAGAATGGAAAACTGGTAAGCAAAAGTTACTACTATCTTTCAAGAGTGTAATTCCATCAATATTAAAAGAAGAGGTACTGGAACTAAGTATGTATAGTAGAGCCCACTGATTTTTTTACCACCTTGAAAAAGGTTGGTGCTTACTTGAACGGTAGAACTAAGCATTTCATCATCTCTTCCCCTTCTGTTGATACTCTTTATCTGTGATGGGAATGAATCATCAGAAACAGGATAATTCGTTTGACATTGTCAGTAATGCTTCCTGCACTTCCAACTGTTCTCTCTCCTCTTTGGTCAAAGTCATCCATAAGAATTTTAGCATTGCTGAAGGACACATGACTACAGTCCATGCCATTACAGTTGTCCAGAGAACAATAGATGGCTCCTCAAGCAAATTGTGCCATCACAATGGTCACGGCACCATCTAAAATCATCCTTCATTCCACTGGTTCTGCTGAAGCTGTGAGAAAAGCCATACTTGAGCTAAATGGGAAGATCACAGGGAAATCTTCTGTATTCCTATGACCAATGGATCTATTGTGGATCAGATCTGCTGCCTGGAGAAAACTGCTAAACATTATATCATGCAAACAGGAAACAAGTATCAATGAGGCCCCTGAAGAACATCTTGGGTTACAGAAAACACCAGGTTTTATCCTGTGACTTTAACAGTCACACCCTCTCTTCTAATTTTAATTCTAGCACTAGTATTGCCCTCATTTACTATTTTATTGAGCTCTTTTCCTGCCATGAAAATGAATATATTATAGCAAACATATAGTAGACCTCATGGACTACATGGTCTCCAAGGAGCAAAGTAGAAAGCCATGTATATTAATTCCCAGACAAAAGAGGAGTTCTGCCATTGAGAAGACCATGTCCCAAATCCATTTCCCTGTATTAGATATCCCATACCCTCACATAGGCTTACCCTAAGATACCTCCGTAGTAGAGGGGGAAGGAAAACCATAAAATCCGATGTTCTGTACTATCAATAAAATCACCACATCTAATGCAAAAAAAAAAATATGACTTTATGGAGTCCTTTGATTATTGAATTATCTCTCCTTGACTGTTTTCTAGGTCAGTTGTTTTTATGAAAATATTTTGCATTTTATTCTACTTCTTCAAATTTTTAAAAATGTGTTCTAAAATGTCTTGCTATCCAAGAAAAGCAGTCTGAGCCTCCAATCCATGATGCCAGGAAGTCTGTTAGATGCTGGTATGAACTGCAAAAGGTGATCTCATGGGAAGGTTGGGAGAGTGGCTGTTTAGCCTGGGCTGAGGTAGGAGTCTCCTGACTCAATTTCCCCCCTGACACCTGGAAGACTTTAAGTCTGACTGAATGCAAGTGGACAATCTGCCTGGAATTGACACGAAGTTGGGGAAATCCCTGCAATGTCCCTACTCTTGGTGGCAATTTTCTGTGGTCAAAAGGTTTATAAGCTTAATACCACCTCTATTAAATTATAGATTATTGGTAGGGGAACATCTGAGGTTAAGTCTAAACTTAAGCTATTAGGCATAGGACTTTAGACCAACAACAATAAGTTAGGGTCCTTTAATTCTTAGTAGTACTGTGGAGACAATTAGGTCAAGAGCTTGTGAAGTTAGCAACATAAATATTATTTGTGTCTCAGTTGGTTAATGTTTTAAAAAAAATCCTTTTGTGGTCCATACTGTAAATGCTTTAAAAACAAGTATCACCTGACCAAAAGTTTGAATTGTTTTATCTATTATAAACTGTGTTAAAAATGAAAAATAAAATTAAAAAAATAAAACAAAATGTCTTGCTATCTCATGGAGCCATTGATTTCTTTTTAGATTAATCTACTTTTCAGGGAGTTGATTTCTTGTGTTGTAGAATAAAGAGAAGAGCAACAATTGTTAAGATTTATATAGCAACTTAAGGAAAATGCTCATCAAGAATACATTACCTTATAAGACTGAGAGTAATCCTACAGAGGAAAAAAATCTTTTAATACAACAGAAAACTTTTAAGAATTCTTAATTTAAAAAATGAGACCTTAGCCTAAACTTTGAAATGCAACCAGATTGTTAAAAATGGATGTTAAAGATTGTTTTTATGTGCAATTGGGGAAAAGAAAAAAAATTTTTTTAAAAAGCAATGTAATTTAACTAAGATATCCATGGAGTTTTCATTGTATCATATTTACATCATTCTTTGGTGTACAAGAAGATGAAAATTCTGAAAAGTTTACAACAGGAAAAAATTTCCAAAACCTTGTGGAATTCTGGCATGTTGGATTTGAGGTTAATTCTATGGTTTTATGAGTTTTCCATCTACTCTAAGATATTCTATAATCACATTCCTTCCCTAATTCTTCTATAAAACTGGCAACAAAACAAAACAAAAGGAAGAAAAGAAATATAACCAGGGCAGTCAAGAGAAACTTTAAAATTTCTAAGTTTGAGCAATCTATATATAAGAAATTAGAAGGAACTTATGGTCTGCCTATATTGTAATAGGGTAGGAAAGGACAATTGTCTCTTTAGAAACCTTCTGACTTAAAAGGTCACAGAAGGAGGTAAGAAAGACAGATAAAGGGACTTGGGATGGACTTGTTCTGTTTTGATAGTTTTAAGAGAAGAAAGAAAAGAGAAGGGAAAATGAACACATTAGAAAAAAATGAGGAAGAATGGATGTGGAATTTACTATATCTCATAAAACAGGCTTTTAAAAAAAGAGCATATAGATGTGAAGGAAGTGTTAAGGGAAAGGGGACATTTCATTAACCTCACTCTTATGTGAACTACACAGATGAGTGTTTAAAGCCCTCTGTTGCCCTCTCCCTTCATACACATATTACATGACTGTCTTCATGTGGCTTAAAGTAGGCAAGAATGACATCTCGAGCATCTCTGCCTTTACTCTTCTCCAAGGGAGACTAATTCCTGCCAGGAGAGGAAGGAGTGGGGTGACCAGAGTCTGACTATCTGCTCTCCTCAGTGAGAAGGGATACTGGGTGTACAGTATCGATCTTCTCCCTTAAATATTGTTATTCTAGGGGAAGTAACTTTAAGGTTTAAGCTAAACTCTTGATTTTTATTCATTAATGGAGAAAGGGAGGGGGAGTTCCCAAACTTTATATCTAATACTTGATTCCCTTCCCACCAAACACCAGCTCCATAGGGGATTATCTGGTCACTGGACCCAGATGACTCAGGAGAAGAAAGTGAGACTGGTGCCTTTGCATAGCCCTCCCTCACTCAAAACAAAGTCAAGTGCAAGTCACGTCATCATTTCTCTGATGTCATGGTCCTCTTCAAAAATGAAGGACAAATAAACAAGGTCCACAGGAATGCACAGAGCAAAGAATCCATTTATCCAACTTGATAGCAAAACAGAAATCCGAGAAAGTATGCATATTAGAATATACACCATACAATACAGTTGAAGGAGGAAATGATACATCTCAACCCAACCAAGAAAGAGAGTCCCAGATCTCATCAAATGGAAAAATTTCCCAAAGTCTAATATAGCAAGTTGAAGATAAAGACATAATATAAACTGTCAGATCCTCTCAAGTCAGCCTTCTCCCTTCACCAGTCTGAAGAGTGGTTAGCATCATGCATCTTCTCTTAAAGCTGGTAGCAAAAAGAATCTTGGATTGTACTTTTCTCTCATTCTAGCCAACTCTATCCTGCCCCTTACACAAACATGGGACATTCATCTCCATCAATGAAGAAAGGATCCCATAGCAATGGACTTTGGGATTCAGGCTACACACATAAAGAATTTGGTATAGAAATAAAAAATAGAAATACATTAAGCTTAATGCGTAGAAATGCACTAAGCTCAGTAAGGAAATAGGCAAGGACAGGGAATGAATGATTAATAAAATTTATATTAAGTGCTTACTATGTGCCAGGCACTGTGTTAAGTTCTGTGGATACAAATTAAAGAAAGTAACAGTTTACATTTTAATGGGAGAAGGCATATGTAAAGGGGAGGAAAGGAAGGAGACAGTTTGAAATGACTGGAAAGTGATGTGGAGGCTTGGTTTTCAGATAAAAAAACTTACCTACCGAAGTCCAGTGTCACTGACCAAGGTTCTGGTGGGAGAAGGATGAGGAGGATGAGAATGGTATACTGAATATCAGCAGTGTTGTTTGATTATGGCCAAGAAATGACATGGAGGCTTGGGAAAGGAGATTTAAGGAGGAATGCTGGTGGGGGAGGAATAATCACAAGAAAAAAAGATTTCTACTTTTGAGGATAGATCATAATCAATCAATTAATAAATAAACATTTACTGAGTGCCTAATATGTGCCAGGCACTGTACTAAACATTAAGATGTGAATAGAGGCAAGGAGGAATTAAAAAGAAAGGAAGGAAGGAAGGAAGGAAGTCTAAATAACCAGTAATGGAGGTCTTGCCTAGGTGAAGGAAGGAGTGACTGTGAAGAAGTAGGTTGCTTCAATTATATTCAATTCACTTTTGATCACATTCCTTCTCTTGCAAAGTTTATTACACATAAAATCTCGTGATTTTTGTAATCTTGCCAGATAGATGGTGGATATTATGGATATTATGAGATTGAATGGATATTGATAGATGAAGAAACTAAGTTTCACTAAGTTTTACTAGCTGGGGAAGAATAAAAGACCTAATTTGTCAGAATAGATATAGAAAGCTTTTGAAGTTTTGAGACAGTGTGAACATAAGCATATGGGGCACTTCACAGTGGGAAAATGTTTTGAAAAAGTTCAAGTGAAGATTTATTTGCCTGAAGCTGCTAGATAGTGAGCTAGCGTAAGGAGCTGGAAAATGTGAGGGAAATGGGAGTATGGGCCAGAGTCAGAATGAGGTGGTGGAAAGAGCATGAATTTTGTTCAGAGCACCTGGATTTTAGTCTGGTTTTTCTACTTACTATTTATGTGAATTTGAGGAAATCACTTTAAAGTTCATTTAAAATTAGGGATTTGTATCAGAATTGTAGGCTTCCTTTCAGTTGTAGTTCCTGTATCTCCCCTTGTTTTGCATATCATGGTGCTTTGCACATAGTAGGTGTTTGATAAGTATCTCAGTATAAAGGGGGTTGAGTTACTCTATAGAAGCCATCCCAGAGAGCACATATCCAGAGTTTCTCTGGAAATTTCTGGGGGGTATTCCAAGGATATGATGATTCAGCATTTAGGACTTCTAAAGATGATGAACTTATTCTCTGCTTCCAGTTATGGGTAGCCAAGTACTAAAAGGATCTGTGATTTTGTTATAATACAGAAAAATCCTGAATGGTTTCTTGGTTCTTCTACCAACCCAGGAGAGGAAGACAGAGTGCTACATCAGTTTAAATAGGAGACAGCTGAGATCCTCAAGGTGACATCATGTAACTCTGAGACTTCCAAAGCTGGGTACAGGATGGACTCACTCTTTTCTACCCCAGCACCCTATTCATACATGGAGCATGGATTCATCTAGCAAACTTATACCTAAGCCCTGGTTGCCTTTTCTGTTTCACGTTTTCTTTGCTGAGAAGATGGCTGAGCATTCATCTCAAAATTAACTTTTCTAGGTTTCCAGGTGACTTATGGGTTCAAGAGGTCCAGAAGTCCATCAGATCCAACTGACTGATGGCAGTGAAAGATTTTTTCATTGGAGAGGACCACTGACATGAAGATAAGGAGGGGTGGTTTGGACAGGGCTAACTGTAGGTAAAACATGGTATCTGGTAGTCTCACAAATTGCTTTATGGTCTGATAAGGTTTAATTATCAGCTTCCTGGGAGAGGTTATCATAGTAGTTTTAAGTTGTTACTGAATACTTTTTAAAGTCATTCTGTCAGTGTGAACTTTGGGTTTTCTGCCTTCTATCATTTCTTTTAGGTGTAAGAAATAAATATCCATCCCAAACTTGTTTTTCATTGTCTATATCGCACTTTTTAGCCTTCCTTTAGTGAGTCCTAGACATAAACCAAAAACTTAAACTTTAAATGATTTGTCCCTAGGATACTACCAGGGTTGGTATTTAACGAGTTAAAGAGTATGAGAAAAAGGAGTTTAAAACCTCTCATTAGAGGAGCTGAAACTGGTCCAATTATGTGCATGAGTCCAGGGCAGAGGATCCCCTTAGCAAAGAACTGAGAGGGGGTTAGTGTTCTAGCCCCATGGACCCAGCAGCTATTCTTAATGCTAAATGAGGAAGGAAATCAGAGGAGAGGGAGAAAAGGAAGCAGGGGGAGAAGAAAACAAGGAAATAATAAATGTGTATTAGAAAAAAAATGTTAGCTCTGAACATACAAATAAGGATACAAACTTGTGTGGAGAGCTATAGGAAGCTAGTGAAGAACTTTCAAGAGGGAAAAGAAAATATGCTTGAAAATATGCCTGAAAAAAATCATTTTTATGATAGCACATTGGCCTGAAGTGAAGCGAGGATTGTTCCACTAAGGCTAATGGGGAAAGGGGCACAAATTTCCCTGGAGAGCAGGAATTAAAGCCTACAGCTAAAAGTTTGACTGTGGAGTTGAATAACAGGTAAATAAATGATTAAGACAATAAACAGGGCTTTCTAGCACTGATTGGTATAGTGAAGGCACAAGAAAATTGTATCTACAATTATTGCCACTTTGGAACATCATTTTAAAACGTTTGAGTTTGCTGGAACTTGTTTAATGAAAAGAAGGGAACTTGATCAGAACACAAGCAAAGGAAGCAATTTGATCTTACTTTGGAATTGGTAAGCAAAAGTGGTTTGACGTGGGAATGCAACATATAATGCATTCACAAATAAACCCCCAGATTCAACATTTAGTTCTTAAAGAGTATCAGTAACGAGAATTTTGTCTGCATGAGAGTTATGACTTTAGGCCCTTTCTGAGATAAGACCATAACATGAGTGTCCTCTACATGAGTGTTCCTGCTAGAAAGAATCTAGGAAGCTACCATAAAACAAACATTACTCTGGCTATTTGAACTAACAGGATGTTATTTGTGTATCTAAAACAGGGCAGGAAAGTTAAAAAAAAACAAGCATTTGATTCATATTGTCTCTAAACATTTAGATTTTAATTTTCAAATATCTACATACAAGTGGGAAATAAAGTTAATGCAGATGGTAATAAGATGAAAGAAATAAGTTCACAGAGAGAGCTTCCATTTCTCTGCTCCACTTCCAATCTTCCCCCATAAAAATAAGTTATTATATAACCTTGGTCAAGGCATTTCATTTCTTTGGGGCTGGGTGTTCTCAATCAATTAATCAATGAGAATTTATTAAACATCCAGAATGCTAGTAATTTTTTTTTCACAACACTGCTAGGACTGTAGTACATATTCAAAGCTTTTGCTTATGTATAATGTTATTTTTTCTCATTTGTTTTTCCAAGATGAAATTAGGTTCTCTGATCATGTTAAGAACTGGAGATATGAAACCAAAAATAAAACAGTCCCTACCTGCCCTCAGGAAGCTTTCTATCAGGGGAGACAAGGTGTGGATATATAGATATATTCCAAATATATTAGAAAATAAACATAGGTTGATTTTGAGAGATTAAGAATTAGCATTTGGGAGGATCAGTAAAAACTTCCCACAGTGAGTGGTGTTTGAATTGACTTCTGAAGTAAACTAGGAACTTGAAGGGACAGAGGGGAGGAGGAAGCATATTCCAGGCATCGGAGACAGAAAACGTCAATTTATGGAACATAGAGTACTCTGCATGAGGAACAGGAAGAAGGCCAAAGGAGCTATATATAGAAGAACACATGAAGGGGAATAATGTGCAATAAGGTGGGAAAGGTAGATTAGGGCCAGATTATGGGAAGGTTTTAAATATCAAATAAAAGCATGTATATTTAATTGTAGGGCTCGTAGATTATCCCCGGATATGAAAGTCAGTTCTGCATTTTAGAAATATCACTTCCAGCAGCTATTCTCATCCATAAAATGAGAGGTTTGGAATAGATGATCTCTAAGGTCTCTTCTGTCTCTAACAGTGCAGAACTCTGAGAAGTACCTGGGTAGCAGTGGATCAAACATTTGATTTAGTCAAGAAGACCCAAGTTAACATCCTACCTTGGACACATATTGGTGTCCAAGCAAATCCTAAGCAAATCATTTAACATTTATCTGTTTCTGGGATATAGTTAAAGACAAAACCTTTTCTGCCTCCATTTCCTCATCTTCAAAATGGGTATCATTATAGCAACTGCTCTATAGGGCTGATGTCTGGATCAAATAAGATGATGTATGTAAAGTGCTTTAATTATCATTTCCATATTCTAATATGTAAGCCCATCCAATATCTAAAGTTCATCTCTTTTGCAGCCATTCCCATTTCCTATGATGCTCTCAGGACTAAAACTAAGGTGTCTTAACTTTCAAGGCAGCAGCATTCTTTCTATTACATTGTGTTGCCCCAACAAAGAATAAGTAGTTGGCTATATCAAAACTTTATTGAAGAGAGTTTGAAGTAATTTAAAGTGGTAAACAAACATTCAGATTTGCTCAGTATGTTTTGTTTTGTTTTTCTTTTTTTTTTTGTTAGTATATTTTTGAAGTAAATTTCTGAAACACAGATTGTTTAAATGAATACTTATGATTGCATTCAAATAAATCTGCCCACAGAGTAGGGACTAGATTGAGAATTAGAATTAGAGACTGATAGAACCCTAGAGTCCCTCCATTAATGGGTACCATGTTTTTCCTTTTCTGTGCCTCCATTGTGAAATGAGAATATTAATGCTTGTCCTACCTGCCTCTATAAAATTAGGTAGTATAGCTGAAGTACTTTGTAAACCATAAATGCAAGTTTCTATTAGGTTCTGAGGATGTTGGGGATAAAGTAAAAGGCTTTGAAAAGGAATTTTTTTTTCCCTCTAGTGTTATACAAATACACAATGTTGTCATTATTTAACTGTGGAATTATTATTAGAACAACCTCCAGAAGTATTTTCCAAACTTGCATTATTCCTATTTTTTATTGAGTAGTTGATAAATTATAGCCATTGAGTATCCAATTTACTAAAGGGAAGAGGGATTTTCTCCCTCACTTGTTGTTGCCTAAAACATCTGGCAGTTCTTTGTAGTTCTGGATGATTTGATTTGGAATTCATTAACAATAATTGATGTGTTCTCTGGAATTTGTTTAAATAGTTAATTGTATGGCTGGTAGCAAAGCCAAGAAGGATTATTAAAATGGGAGTTGACACCATGGTGGAAATGAAATTGGTTGGTAACTGTGTACTTGAGCATGAGGGGCTTTGGTGCCCTGGGGCCATGATGGAAGTCATCTGTCATCAGGGACACTCTTTCTTTGTATGTGCTTTAAGGTTCCCCTTTTAGCATCATGATTCGGATGGCTGACAACCCAAGTTATTTGTATTTTAATGCTGTGGAGGAGAGGAGGCACACTTGTGAAGGAAGCTATGGATTAGTAACTGGGAGGGTTCATTATTTTCAAACTAGCAACAGACAGGTTATAATTTAGTTTTACAGATGTCTGAAAATTAGATATAGTCCTTTTCCATGAATAACATCAAAGGGAGGAAGAGGGGTAGCTATAGCCTCTAGAATATGTAACTGCGCACAAGTGAAAGTGGCATGATATCATAAGATTTTAAGACTGGAAGACTTTTTTCTAGTCCAGTGTTTCCCAATTTAAATTACAGTTAGACTAATGAAGTTTTTGATTTATTTATCAAGAATCTCTCTAAGCTCTGAAACCTTAGCATGATGACCCTTAGTAGCCCAGAGGTCAGAGACCAGGAACTTGAAAACAGAAGAAGCAATATGTGAATGAGCGGGATGAAAAGAAAGAAGAGAATCTATGATACTATGAAATGAACTGAGTTGGCACTGATCTGTAGCAAACTTTCACTGGCCCATAAATTTTTTGCTGCCTCAAGACTTTACTTTTAAAAGACCCACATATGCAAAAATAGACACAGCATCTCTTTTGTTATAGCAAAGAATTTGAAACTAAGGGAATATCTATGATTTTGGAAATGGCTAAATAAATTACGATATATGGATCTAACTAACTGATTGTTATTGACGCACAAGAAATGATGAATAAGGTGAATTCAGAGAAACCCAGAAAGACTTCTATGAACTGAAACTGAATAAAATGAACAGAACCAGGAGAGCAATTTCTTCAATATCAACTACTTTTATGAAGTAAAATTTTATGAAGGAAAATTAAATGCATTGACCAACCATGATTCCAGAAGATAGTTTATGAAAAACGCTCTCCACATCTTGATAAAAAGGTGATGGACTAGAGGTGTAAAATGAGATATTTTCAGACAGGGTCATTGTATGGATTGTTTGACCACACTTTTTTTTTGTTAGAAGGAGAGTAATGACTCTAATGATACCCAAAAAAGAATGAGAAAAAAAGAATGTCAATGAAACATTTTTTATAAGAATACAGAAGAAAATAGAAGAATTTCAGAAAGTCACTTTCTGAAGCAAGAACTATGGCACTAACTTTGTTATATATCTTTAAAAGAATTAAATGTATATGATTGACATTTGTGGTTTTATATGCATTTGTTTTTTTCAGTTCTTTATATGGAAAATGATCAAATTTAGATGTTCATCAAGATAGTAATATTTTAAAAAGGAACCGAAGTGTTTTCAAATTCTCTTTTCTCACTGTGATGATTTTGGTTCTTTTTATAGAACTCTAGACAGCATTACCTCACAACTGATTGGCATCAAGATCCCTGATTAAAACTATTTTTTTACTAAGCATAGTGATGTGCACATTCCAAGTTCTCAGGCAGTTTCATCTCCCAAGAGTCTGTGCTAAATCAGTAGTTTTCAACATACTCAGTTTGAAAGGAAAATGGGAATCTCATCATGGGAAAAGATAGTAGGATACAAGTCTGGGAGGTGCAACAGTGAGAGAAGGGCAAAGAAAAACAGGAAACACCCTTCCCTCAAGTATATCTAAACAAAGGGTTTTTAATCTGAGGTCCATAAGTTTTCTGTGTATGTATGCACATAATATGTATGTGCATATATATGTACTTCTAAATATATATATATATATATATATATATATATACATATATATATATAGATTGATAACTATACTTCAATATAATCACTTTCCTTTGTAATCTTATGCATTTTACTTTTTAAATTTAAATAATCTGATAAGGGGTCCAGAGGCTTCACCAGATCATCAAAGGAGTTCATGAACACAAAAACAATTAAGAACCTTTCATCTAATCTAGATCTTTCCAGTGTCTTCTCTCCCAGGTAAAGAAGGTAGCAGGAGACTCCCATTTTGGTTTTCTGGAGGATGCTACAGGACTTGCTATAAGACTATGTAATTCCTGTGCCACCTCTTTCCAGACACCTGACTTCAGTCCTCCTCTACTTGAAGCAGGTAGATGACATAAAGGATATAATGCTGGACTTGGAGTCAGAAAGCTCTAAGTACAAATTCTGTCTCACAGTTACCTAGCTATAGGACCATGGGCAAATCACTTTAACCTTTTTCTCAGTTTCTTCATCTTGAAAATGGACACAATAGCACTATTTTCCAGAGTTGTTATGAGGAGAAAATGAGATATTTGTAAAATATTTGAAGTGCTACATAATGCTAGTGGTTTTTATTATTAGTAAAGTCAGAAAGTTTCCAACAACTGATGTTATTCAAGACTACTAAATAGCCAGAATGTGGGGGAAGAGAAGAGACAGAAAGTCTCGGAGGCAGCTAGGTGGTAGAGTGAATAGTGCTTTCAACCTAGAGTCAGGAACACCTGAATTCAAATCTAGCCTCATACATTTACAAGCTTTGTGACCTTGAGAAAGTCACTAAACTTCTGTTTGCCTCAGTTCCCTAAACTGTAAAATGGAGAAAATAATAATAGTACCTACCTCCCAGGGTCATTGTAAGGTTCAAATGAGCTAATATGTGTAAAGTGCATAGTAGAGTGGCTGGCACATAGTAGGTGCTATATAAATGCTGCCTATTATTAAGTAATTTAGGTATAGGCAAATGAATATGCTAACCTCTTTAAAATATCAGTAAAATAATTTGTGTCCCTTCTGTTCTTCTGAAAATGAGACCTTTCCAATACCTGGATGCTTGGTTAATGGTAGTTTTATAAAATGGATAATGAACATGCTTGCTATCTGATTTAATTCATTGTTATTTACCTTATGTTATTTAAAGTAAATGTTCTTCTATGCCCAAACTGCTATAAAACTGTGCTTGTCCTTTGACCCAGCAATACCACTTCTAGGTCTGTACCCCAAAGAGATCATAAAAATGAGAAAAGGACCCACAAGTACAAAAATATTTTTAGCAGTTCTTTTTGTGGTGGCCAAGAACTGGAAATTGAGGGGATGCCCATCAATTGGGGAATGACTGAACAAGTTGTGGTATATGAACATAATGGATGTTCCATAAGAAATGATGAGCAGGCAGACTTCAGAAAAACCTGGAAAGACTTACATGAACTGATGCTGAGTGAAGTGAGCAGAACCAGGAGAACATTGCATATAGTAACAGCAACATTGTGCAATGAGTAAATTTGATAGACTTAGTTCTTCTTGGAAATGCAAGAATCCAAAAGACTCATGATGGAAAATGCTATCCACATCCAGAAAAAGTACTATGGAGTCTGAATGCTTGCTGTTTGCTCTTTTTTGTTTGTTTGTTTCTCCTTTCTTGTGGTTCCTCCCATTGGTTCTAATTCTTCTTGACGACTAAAGTGAAAATGTTTAATATGAATTTATAAGTATAGCCTGTATCTGATTGCATGCCATCTTGGGGAGGAGTGAAGGAAGAGAGGGAGAGAAAATCTAGAACTAAAAATCTTATAAAAGTGAATGTTGAGAACTAAAAATAAATAAATAAATAAATGGAAATTTTACAAAAGAGAATATAGTTTAAAAAGTAAATGTTCTTTTGTTTTATTATTATATTACATGTTTTATTATGGATTATCAGGAAGATCTTATGGACATGGGGGCTCATGAGTTATGGATTGAGATAGACAATATAAATTAAATACAATGGGCATGAAATTGCCAAAAGAGGGCTGTTTTAGGGAGCCTGGGAACTAGGTTCCTATAATCCCTTGAACCCTTGCCATCAATGAAGGTAGATTTCTGAAAACATCTGGGTCTTAATCTAGTTACCCTGCAATTTTCTATATATCCTTAGGCAAGCCATTTATCTTCTATCTCCTAATTTAGTCTTTAAAAATGAGAAATAATAAATGCTTGCAAAATACATTGCCTATTCAAAGAGTTTCTGAAACGTTACATCACCTTAAACATGTTTAACCTGAACGCACAGCCTGTTGTACAAAATTGAAGGGAGAATTAAAATGAAAAGTCAAAAATGGAGGGAAGAAAATTCAATAGAGAAGTGGGTAGTTGAGTGGCTTTGCTGTGTGGTAATTTATTAATTACATTGAATTTGGTATAGCTGTTGATTAAATTTGATCATTAAAGCTTGAATTCACCAATGACTGCCATAATACCAGTGGACCAAATCTCAGAACTTCGACACCCCTAGGCGCTTCTCACACACTCAGAACTCAGCCCACATAAGATAGACATGACTGAGAACTGAACCACTGGAAAATAATCTTGGAAAGGAAAAAAGAGATTAAGATTTTATCTCATA
>CM053773.1:13965748-13987882 GCA_028658325.1 Potorous gilbertii | reverse complement strand
TTACTGACTCTGTTGGTTTGCATTTTTTTCTTTACCTAGAAGAGATCTAGGGGAATGGGATGGTTAAAGGGGAATGTTGTCGTTCAGTTGTTTTAGTTGTGTCCTACTCTTTGTGACTCTATTTGGAGTCTTCTTATCAAAGATACTTCAGTGTTTTGCCATTTCCTTCTGCTCATTTTACAGATGAGGAAACTGAGGCAAACGTGGTTAAGTGACTTGCCCAAAGTCACACAGCTAGTGTATGAGGCTAGATTTGAACTCACTGACTGAACCTGACTTAAGACTCAGTGCTCTATTCACCACAGGGAAATGACTATGACATAAAAACAAAAAGACATCAATAAAAGAAAGTTAATGAATTCATCACATAGAGACTGTATAGAGTAGCACTTCTTACACTGTGGGTCCCAATTCAGTCATACAACTGAATGTGGGGTTCTTGAAAAAAAAATGGCAACAGTAAAAGGTTTCTGAATGTACAACAACCAAAATATCAGTATCAAATATTCTGCCAAGATTTAATTCTTAAGTAAAAATAAAGAAGCACATCCATCTCATTAGTATGCAAATTTGCTTTCATCTCTAACAAATGGTAAAATTATATATGTGTGTGTATATATACACATATATATATATATGTGTATATATACACACACACACATATATATATATATATACCAAAGAACTATTTTTAAAACAAATTTCTTTATGATTTATTATCAGTGTTTGATTTGTGTACCTATTTTATATACCTATATATCTGGGGTCACATAAAAATTTCTTGGGTGAAATAGGGTTATAAATGGAAAAAATTTAAGACCTTGGTATAGAATACTCCCAGGTAAGGAAATTTTCTATACCAATGCAAGTCAGCACTTTTTTCAAAACTTCTAGTCTAGGAGAATTGCCGAGAGCACTGACATGTTGAGACTTTCCCGGGGTGAGAAAGCCATTCTGTAGCGGAGACAGGACTGGAAGCCAGGCCCTCCTGGCTCTGAGGACAGCTCTCCCCATCACTCCCCTGAGTTGCACTGACTCTCTCTTTTGAATTTATAATGAAGTAAAAATAAAATAAAAGTGCTTCTAGGTCCAATGAGAGCAAGTAATGTAAAGAATGTGCACAACACCAGACACTCCTTGAAATCTGAGAATATGGTTTAGTTCCTTAACTCAATGAAAAATAACATCCTGATTTTCATTCTCAGATTACTGCTTCACTAACATTCTCTGAGCCAGTGTGTGCTATCAAGTTACATGCAGTAGCAATATTGTATACCAGCACCGTTCTGTGAGAAGTGCGCATTATAGACACTGGTACATCTGTGTAGCCTACAACAGGTCAATATTGTCTGTATGATAGGGTCCAATCCTATGAACTTGGCTATGATGACTATAAATTGGATCTCTACAAATATGTCCTGTGAATGTTTAGTCTAACCACCTCCAGATGTACCCAGGGCATGGATGCTTCATAGGCAGCCTCGTCAATGGGCACCACTGGCATCAGTCCCTGTGGGGTGTCATTAATGGTAATCATTCATCAGAGGAGAAGCACCATAGGATGTAGGTCCCATCCTATTAGCCTGTATTAGCCTGACAAACCATGCAAACAAAGCTTAGGTTGGAATTTCAAATTAAGTGAGTATAGGAAATGACTTATACCAGAGCATTAAGATTATGTACTGAAGCAAGATGTCCTTCAGCTACTTCTTGAGTTAGTGGACACAGCCATAGCAGTCCCTTCAGTATTTCAAGTCACTATGTACTGTTGCTATTCAGTTGTGTTTAAATCATTGTGACCCCATTTGGGGCTTTCTTGGCAAAGACACTGGAGTGGTTTGCTATTTCTTTCTCCAGCTCATTTTACAGATGAGGAAAATGAGGCAAACAGGGTTAAATGACTTGCCTAGGGTCATGCGGCCAGTAGGTGTCTGAGGCTGGAGTTGAATTCAGGTCTTTCTGACTCCAGGCCCAGCACTCTATCCATTGCACCATAGAGATGCCTTATGTATCACCTCAAATCTTAGTTTCCCAATTACTGTGGACTTGACAGCGCTTTTCAATAAATAGTTAGGAACTGGGGGCAACCAGTAAGGGCCACTACCATAAGTGCTAAGTAATTAGGGATTCTCTGGGCCGAGGAGGACAAGGTGGAAAAATACTAGTAGTACCTTGTGACATCTTCCTAGACTGTTCTGTACAAGATACCCTTAAAGGGAGTCAGGGACTTGGAGAAACTTGTAACATGAATGATGAGTATTCACTCTTCTTACCCTGCCATCCAGCCATGTTGGCACACTCAGCATTCCACCCACATGACCTTCCATTTCTTATTTCTGTTCCTTTGCCCTGGCTATCCTTCATGCCTGGAAAACACTACCTCCCACACCTCTGCCTCTTGGAAAGCTCTGACTTCCTTCAAGACTGAGCTTGTGTCACCTTCTGCATGGAGTTTTTCTTGCCTCCCACAGTCGCTAGTGCATTCTCTCCCAAAATGACCTTAGTTCATTTTATATGAATTATGTGCAATATAAAATCATATACTTCTGAGGCATTGTGGCTTCTTAGGGAGTCTGTCTCAGAGCCAGGAAGACCTTGGTTCAAGTTTCATCTCTGAAACATTGACTGTGTGGCATTGACAACTTCCTCAGACGATACATTGCCAAGATGGTTCTAACTTGCATTAGTATAGGGCAGGCCTGCACAACATATGACCCATCAAAGGATTTCAGGCAGCCCATGAAAAATATAGGGTTGCTGTTTGTCACATCACTCGAAACAATCAACTATGGTCAGTTTATTTGTATCTGAGGCCAAAGAAGTTTATAAGTTGTGCAGGTCTAGTATAAGGAGTTTCCTCACTGGGGATTTTCTGTATCAGTGAAATCACAGGTCCAGTCTCCAGAAAGGCTACAAGACAACTAAAAATATGAAAAGTCAAATATCTGGGTTTTTTTAATTAATTTATTTAAGTTTTCAACATTCATTTCCACAAAATTTTGAGTTCCAAATTTTCTCCCCATTTCTCCCCAACCCAAAATATAACCTATATGCAATCAGGATTCCTGTGTCCAATATTCCAGTCAAATAAGCATCCACTCTCTTTTAAAACACTTTCAGTGATAGAAAACTTCCAACCTCCAATGCAGGCCACCTCTACTTTACGACAGTTCAAATCATTAGAAAGTGTCTCCTCATATTTGGCCAAAGTCTACCCTTTTTTGGTGACTTCTTTGTGTTTTTCCCAGTTTTGCCCTCCAAGGGAGAATAAAATAAGACTTAAGTCTTCCATCTCATGAAAACCTTCAAATATTTGAAGCCAGTTATCATGTCCATCTAAGTTTACTCTTCCCTAAGCTAAAAATCCCTAGTTCCTTCTACCTTTTCTTATAGGGTGAAGTTTCATGTTCCTCACCATCTTCACTATCCCACTGTGGGCATATTTTAGGTTTCTTCCTCTTTTATGCCCTTACTTACAAAATGTGGGTTCAGCCACTGTCTCCAACACTCACTAGTTGTATGACCACCGACAAACAATTTACTCTTCATGAATCTCAGTTTCCTCATTTATAAAATAACATCTATCTTATAGAATTATTATAAGGATGAAATGTGATCATGTACATGATGTGCTTTTCAATTTGATTAATGATATGTTTATGTACAAAGAAACTATTTCTTGTTGTGCTGTTAAGCATCTACCATAACAGTGGTAAAGCAGTCTGGTGCAATTTGCTAGGATATAATCCTCAGGAAATCTAATATCATATACAAAATGAGTCATCTTGGATTGTAAGGGACCACTAGTGTAACTGTGCCTGTGGAAACACAGGATACTTTCTTTGAGAAGTTGTGGGAAAACTCTGGCAAAAAACAAAACTGATGGAAATCAAATTTATCTTGCCAAGTGATGTTCCATGAAAGGCAAGTCAGTTCTATCCTGATAAATATCTCTGCTCCTCCCAAAAAAAAACATGTTTAAAAGGCATCAAACCATATGCCGTCATCTCAAGGCTTTTTCAGTTTTATCTACTTCCCTCTTTAAATCTACAATAACAGGAAATTACACTGTACAAAAAAATCAAATGTTAATTTCAGTCCAATGTTTTCCATGCATATTATCATTAAACATGTTCAGTAATCTTGATTATCTCTGTCATTCAACAAGCATTTGTTAAACACCTACTATGTGCCAAACACATTGCTACACGCTAGGGATACAAGGACAAAATAAGACAGTCCTTGACCTCAAGGGACTCATATTCTATCAGTACGTGGCTTCTCTATATTATGAATTGTTTGTGCTTATTTAGGAACCATTTTCTACCTGGAAAAATAGGGTTGTCCTATTCTTTCGAGTAGATTTTTTTTCTGTTCAGCTATACCAGGACAGTCCTTTAGGATGGAGACAAACAAAGCTTCTTTTTAGTGCTAAGTGTGAAAGCCTAGAGAGCAATCAGTCTGGCAGTGGTGTCTGCAACAGAAGAGACCGAGGTTGACTTCCTGTGATAACATCAAGGCATGAGGCTTAGGAGAAGAAAGGGGCCCATATTCAAAATGGAAGCTTAAGTATACCATTGGATTCTTAAAGAACTGGAGTAGGGAAATGCTTTCCCTCTATGCCTGATTAATGAGGAGGAATTGATAGGAGAAGCAGGAATTTTCAGAGATATTGTCCATGTCAGAGATCATGGAGCCAAGAAGCCTGTGGGATATAATCTCATGTAGACATTTCAGAGAAAATATATGTGTGTTTCATTGTCCAAGATTCTTAAGGAAAAGATGACTCAATATGTGATGGCAATTCTAAAATTTTTCATTATGGAGAGAAATTCATGAGTGATTCCAATAAGGAAGAAAATGGGGGAATAGACTAAGGTGGCCACTTAAGGAGTTCTTTAGTGGATTCAGCTTTCAAAAGAATAGGCAACAAAGATGGTGGCAGGGGTTCATAATCAAAGAAGAAAAAGGCAAAAATAACATACGCCAATAAGAATAACAGCAACCATTCAAGATGCTAGGGACCATGAACTAGATTACATTTAGAGCACAGAGAAGAAGAAGGAAGGGGAAGACTTGGAAAGGGAAAGGCAAAATTACTCAGGTCCTATTTTTCTGTTAAAATAATAGCCACCATTTATGTAGGACTTTTAAGGTTTACAAAAAACTGTACATATGTCACTTCATTTGATTGGTTAGTATTCACCATCAAAAAGAATGATTACCAGAAAGAAAAGGAAGGACAAAAATGGAAGTGGAAATTGAAGCCCAAAACTGGTGTCAGAGAGCTCCTACCTGTCCTGTGTGAATTCAAGTCTTCTAGCCAGGATACTGAAAAAACTCACGAATCGTATTTCTGAACTGTTACCATTAGAAAGAAAAAAGCCCTCACTAGATTTCCTTCCTTTGGATATTTTCATTGGGTGAAGTGAAACAAGCATAATTTCCCAGGCTAACTGAGTAGGCTGTGATTTATGGGAGTGTTCTGCTTAGTGTGGGTTGAAAGGTATTTAATTTATTACAGCCTAGAACAATATAAGAAAGGAGTCTTTGAGGGTACTGTATTTCATTTTGTCAGAAACACTTCATCCTGTGGTGATTATATAACATACAGAACTTCTTTATACCAAATCTTTCATCACTAGACCTCAAACCAAATGAAACACAATCAAATTTGACCTGAGTACCCTCTATAGTCTGTCTATCCAATAAAACTAATTAATTTCTTATTCAAATAATAGATTTTAAAATTTGTTTTGGACTTCTTTTGCCACTCACAAGTCTAAAGGCAGATAGGAAATACTATGTGAGTTATGTATGCATTACCCAAACTTCTCTTTACTAGCCAACATAGGACAACACATGTACCTTTTGTGCCCCATCTCCACTTGTGGAACTTTATTGCTTTTCACTCTACTCATCATCCCTGTACTTTTCCAAACCAAAATATCTCTGTCTTGCTACTATTCACCTATGTGTGTTGTCTTCCTCATTAGAAAGTAAGCTCCTTGAGGACAGAAACTATCATCCCTTTTGTATTTGTATCCCTCAGTAATTAGCACAGTGTTTTACACAAAGTAAGTGCTTAATCAATGCTTTTTCTTTTTTCTTTATTTTTTAATCTATTTTTTAAACTTTTCCCCATTTAATAGTATTTTACTTTTTCTAATTAGTTTTCAACATTTACTTTTTTTATTATTTGTTTCCAGTTTTCAACAATCACTTCCATATGTTTTAAGTTTTCTTCCCCTCTCTCTTTCCTGCTTCCCAAAATGACATGCAATCTTATATGGCATGCAATTCTTATTAAACACATTTTTACATTAGTCATGTTGCATATAAAAATTAAAACCAATGGGAGAAACCATGAGAAAAAGCAAAATAAAACATAACAAAAGAGAAAATAGTCTGCTTCATTTTGCCTTCCAATTCTATAGTTCTTTATCTGTACGTGGATGGTATTTTGCACTGAGTCCTTTGGAAATGTTTTGTCTTTGCATTGCTGTGAAGGGTTAAGTGTCAGAAATAGTCCTTGCACACTGTGGCTGTTACTGTGTATAATGTTCTCCTGGTTCTGCTCATTTCACTCACTATCAGTTCATATCAGTTTTGCCACATTTTTCTGAAGTCTGCTGTTTGTCATTTCTTTTAGCACAATAGTATTCCATTACATTCATATACCACAACTTGTACAGCCATTCTCCAACTCATAGGCATTCCCTTGATTACTAATTCTTGGCCACCACAAAAAGAAGTGGCTATAAATATTTTTGTACACAACATTCACTTTTATAAGATTCTGAATTCCGATTTTTTTCCTTCTTCCCTCCCCTCTCCTTTCCTCATCCGATATAGGCCATACATGGACAATCATATTCATCATGTTGTGAAAGAAGGATCCAAATAAAAAGGAGAAACCTCAAGAAAGAAAAAATAAACCAGAAAAAGAGAGAAAATAATGTGCTTTGATCTGCATTCAGACTCCACAGTTCTTCCTCTGGATGTGGTTAGCATTTTCCATCATGGTCTTTTAGAACTGTCTTGATTCATTGTATGGCTGAGAAGACCTAATGCTGTCAAAGTCGACCATCACACATGGTGCTGTTACTGTGGACAATGTTCTCCTGGTTCTGCTCAGATAAACTGTTTGATGTCTGAAAAAATGGCTATGATCCTTCAGGAAAGATACTGACTGCTTCAGATAAATGCTCTCACTCCCTTTAGTGAATTGCTTTTACTCTTGCATCTAAGAACCAAGTTGAACACCTTTTCTTGGGGTAAGGTTCCCTATTTTGCATAAATGGGTGTGACCCTCCAGGTTCCTCTCTTCCCATTCTCTTGCCACCGTATATTGGGAAAGAATCAGCACCTCAATTCCATACAATTCACAAAGCATGCACAAAGGAAATGATAGGTAGAATCCCATAACAACAGATCCTGTAAGGAAAGTTGGCTCAAGAAGGAGAGAAATTATTTCATCATAAGCACATAAGCATAGCCCATTGGGGCTCTATACGAGGAAGGAGGTGAGGAACTGTCCAATATGGTTCTGACAGAACCCAGCTAACTTAGTTGTTGTCATTATTTATATACACAGAAAGTGGGAGCAAGTTTAGTTAACTAAAAAAAAATACCATACAAAAAGGGATACAATACTATAAATGAAATGGTAGCGTCTTAATAAATGCTTATTGACTGGCTAACTAAAGCAGGCAGTCTAAAATAAGTTGATACTTGGGATGAAGAAAAAGAAAAATGAAAAGCATTTTTAAAAGCTATCAGGGGTACAAGAAAAAGATCATAAAAGGGCTGGGACCATTAATCAAGGAATATGGAGAAATGATAAAAGGCAAAACATTTTTTTAAACTATTTTATTTTTATTTTCTCTACTAAAGAGAATGACCTTTGGACTGGAAGGTATAAGACAAAAGTGGCTAACAGGGAATTAAAACCCGACTGATAAAGAGATGGTAAGATAGCACCTAGCCACCCTCACTGGGTTCCAGTGACTAGGTCTGAATGCACGACTTCCCAGGAGAATAAAAGAACTGGCAGGTGCTATTGCTAAACTGCTTTCAATGATCTTTGAAAAGTCATAGAAATTGGGAGAGGTGCCACAGGAGAGTGAACAGGTAAATTTTCTACCAGTTAAAAAAAAGGGTTAGTGGAGGCAGAGAGGGAAGAAGTTAGATTCTGAGGCTGAAAACCAGTGAGCTTGACTTCAACTTCTGGACAAATTCTGGAACACTTTATGAAAGTAATGGTTTGTGAGCACTTAGAGAAAGAAGCCATAATCATTGTTAGCCAACTTGATTTTATCAATAACAACTCACTTCCTTTTTCTGACAGGGTTACTTGTCTGGAAGACCAGGGAAATGCTGTCAAAGCACCTGGATTTTGGAGAGGCATTTCATAAAGTGTCTTGTGATATCCTTGTATGTAAGATGAAGAAATATGAGTTGGATTGTAGTATGGTTAGGTAAATTTGAAACTGAATGAATGACTAGACCTAAAGAATAGTGATAAATGAAGTACCAAATAAATGAAAAAGATTATATTGTCAACCTGAGAGATGTCTTTAGTGGAATACCCCGCACAGGGCACTCTTCTGTTCATAATTTCTATCTGTAGCACTTGGACTTTTCTCTCCCATTTGGGGGTTCCCACAAAAGGCATGCCAGTTTTGAGACATTCTCAAAAGGTTGAATATCAATTCAAAAGAATAACTCCCAAGCCCTCACTGATATACTAATGTTTATCAGTAGTTCAAGTTCACAATAAAAGGTTTTTAATTAAATAACATTTCACATACAGTGACCAAAAAAGATTCCCATACATACACACGATGCACATATGAGGTATAGTTTCCCACAAGTTACCATAATACCAGTAAGGGAAGCCACCATGAAGAGACCCCCAAACCTTGACAGAAGATAAGTGATGGGTGAGGCACTAAAATTTGTTTTACTCCTAAGATCATCTTTAATTGGAACACAAATAAAGCAGGGAGGGTCCATATTCCTGCCTTGATAGTGCATGTCTTAAAGCAAGAACAAAGCAAAAGAAAAAATCAAAACCATGTCTTGTTCTGTATTTTGACCAGTAAATAACTTCGCTGGCCTCACTACATATCTGCAATGTGGTTACAGGTACAGAAGGTATACATACATAATTTTCATATGAAATGAAGCTAGGAGAACTAATCCTTTAGCTGAGAGAAAGAATGGATTAAGAACCAAAAAGTTCTTGACAAGGTAGAACACTGGGCTAAAAAGAATAAGTTTGAAATCCTATGCTTGAATTAAAAAAAAAAAACTGTACAAGATAGAGGAATCATGGCCTGAGAAAAATTCGTAAGGAAAAAGATCCAAAGAGTTTTAAATGACTGGAAGGGCAACGTGAGTTGGCAGTGCAGCCAAAAAAGCTAATTCAATCTTAGGTGACATTAACAGAAGCCTAGTATCCAAAATTGGGGAATTGATGGTGCCACTGTACTCTTCCTCATTCAGATCATATCTAGAGTAGTGTCTCTAGTCCCAAGTACCATATTTTAGGAAAAACATTTACAAATTACATCCAGAGGACAGTGACCAGAATGTTAAGAAGCATGTGACACTGTCTTCCCAAGCTAGGTTCAAATGAATCAAGGATGTTTAGCCGGGGGAAGGGAAAGATCCAGGGCAATTATGATAGCTGTCTTCAGATATGTCTGGGGTTTTATGTGAAAGGGGAATTTAACTTGTTTCACTCTACTGAAGGAGAAGAGAAATTAAAACAATGGGTCGAAACTACACAGAAATTTGATGAAAGAAAAGCTTAATAATGCAACAATGTATTTGGATGGGTGGATGTGAGGAGGTTATGGAATTCATGCTGGACCCCTACTCAATAATCCTTTTAACCGCCCTTTCATTATGGCTCTTTGACTAGACCTCTTAGGCTAGACCTTTTAACTTCTTTCATTGTCTACACCTGATCCACCCCAGGCTACTTACCCCTCTTTAATCCCATCCAGATCTCACAGTCTTTTTTTCTGTATAAAAGTATCAATCCCATCCTCATGAAATGCACAGATGCTTAAAATCTCTCCAGCTCCTTTTGGTGTCACAATATTGTACATTTACTAGGAACCTTGCCCACCTAACCAGTGTTATAGTACAACTTCACTACTCTGACTGAAAGAAGGCTTGAGTGGTGGAATTCTTTCTAGGTAGACCTTGTGTACCCTTGCATTTCAGGTTCCCAAACCACAACAGGTGGACTGTGTATATACTTGTGGGGAATCTCTAGCTCAGGAGTGGGTTGAACTAAGTGAACTCTGAGGTCTTTCCTAAATTTGAAATTCTAAGAATATGTAATATCTGCCTTTTTGAAACAGGTGAATTTCTAGATCTCCGGTATCCAAAGTGTGACTTTCAGAACTTGTGGTCCATGTGGCCCCAAGGCATGATCCGCTCGAGATTTTTAGGGAAAAGAAACAAATTGATCTAACCAGCGAGCACAGTGAATATTATTAGCCCACTAATACAATTCTGTGGCTACTTTCTGCTGATAAGAGTGCTTACTAAGTGTAAACATTAGGTATTGGGAATACAAAGTCAAAAGGGAAAGTGTTCTAAAGATGTTTGCATTGGGGGGATGAAAAAGGAAGACAAAAATGAGTGAAAGGCATTTATTAACCACTTACATCCCAGGCATTATTCTAAGAGCTGGGAATATAAATATGAAAGAGACACTCTGGCTTCAAGGAGATCACTTAAATAGAGGGAAAGAATAGAGGGTAGAAAAGTGGTAGCCATAGAAGAGTGTGTTGTTCTGGGATGGTGAGTGGGACCACAGAGCAGTCCATAAACACACCCCTTCCTGAAGGAATAGTAGTGTTGAGGATAAGAGGTGGAAAGCAGGTAGGGAGAAAGAAGATGGGGGTGGGGGGAGAGAGTAAGACTTGGTGGTAGGTGTGGTACCTGCTAAATAGAATGAACTTTGTGAGTTTGCATAAAAGAATTCCTCAATAGATATTGGAATAGCACTAGAGGGGAGGGAATGGGGAGAGTCCAAAGCTCAGTGAACTTGTCCTGTTGGTTGATAATATGTAAGAAGAAAACATAAAGTAATGAGGGAAGAGCGTTGACAACTGAGATGTTCAGAAAGTACCCCAGGTGGATTAGACTTCAACTGAAGCCCCAAAGGAACTAGGATTTCCAAGAGGCAGAATGGAACAGAGAGAATGTTCCAGGAATAGGGGACAGTCTGTGCCAAGGCAAGACAGTGTCGTGGTTAGGGGAAAGCAAGTCATATTTCTTCCGGAAAAGAAAGTGTGAGAAGGGGAGCGACATGAAGTGAGCCTGAAAAAGGTGGACTGGAGCTAGATTAAAGAGGGCTTCAAATGCCATTCAGGAGTTTGAATTTTATCCTAGAGACAAAAGAGAACCATGTGAAACCTCCTTGAGCAGAGGGGTAATGTGGTCAGAATTGTGCTTTAGGAGTACTACTCTGGCAGCTGTCTGGTGGATAGACTGTAGAGGAAAGAAACTAGAAGAGAATAGGCTTGAGTCACCTAATTGAATTGAAAGTGATTTATTATGTAATTAAATTCTTTCAGGCCACACATGTTAGTGCGAGGGAAGGTTATTGGATCAAATGAGATAATATTTATAAAGTACTTTGCAATATAAAGCATATATAAGTTGATTAAATTTCATTTTATATATAAATTATATATTTGTATAAATTTTACATATATATTTATATGTTTATAGAAATTGTTATATATTTATATAAGATTATATACTATTATATTTCATATGTTTATGTAAATTATACAGGGTTTTTAAGTTTCAAAATACTTTATAAAAACTGTCTCATTTGATCCTCACCTTGGGAGACAGGTCCTATTTTACAGGTGCAGAAACTGAGGTAGGCAGAGATTTGCCCAGGACCACATAGCTAGTAAATATCTGAGGTAATATTTGAACTCAAGCCCTCCTGACTCAAGGTCCAGAACTCTATCCACTTCACCACCTCGCTGCCTCTAGGGTAATCAGTGTAAGAATGGAGATGAAGTTTTAAATGTGTAAACATTATGGTTCATAACCTGGGATTTCTTAGATATTAATCTCTTTGCTACAGTAAGGAGACTGGGACACAAAATGTCTAGCAGAACCTCTGGTGGTTTTAAATATATGGAAGAATTTCAACAGAAGGCCATCCATCAAGGGAAACAGTTAAGCTTCTGGAACTTCTGGTCGAATTAACTTTGTAAGGAGGTAGACTCTTTTCATCTACACATCAAAGCAACAAGGGGTAGTAATTGAGCCCAGAGGAAGTGTTATACTACTCCACCTCAATTCTGTTGACCATATCTTCCAAGAGATTGAACTAGCAAGAGATAATACATCCAACCTGGAAAAGAAACAGATATATATGCCAGGGACAGAAACAAGTACACAGACAAATACAGAGAAAAAGTCAACTGAGAAAGGAAGCAACTTCAAAGTACATGACCCCTTGTCATGGAAATAATGCCACAGATGGACTTAAACAAGGACTTCCAGCACCAGAAATTTTAAGTTTACCCTTTGGCCACACATATTCTCCCCACATGTGGCTTATTACCGCTGTATTTTAAGGTTAAATCCACTTTCTCTGGACTCTATGTGTGCTTATGGGACAGCATGTCCCAGGCTTTCAAAGAGAAAAATTTTCCATCAATTGCTCTTACTATACTACCTTAGTAAATATGTTTGTTAAAAGTTCATAGAGTCTACTAGCTGATAATCAATGGTAAGCACACCCTTGTGGGGTTCTGAGAGCAAAAGCATTAAAACCCCTTATGCAACTCCTCAGGGCTACCTCCTAGAACTCAAAGTTGGAGTGAGAATTGGAAGAGTGAGTCTTCCATAAGGATTTCTGATTATCTAGTCTATGATTTTAAAAACCTCAGATGCTACCACCAATATCATCATTATATCATCATCTATAAAATTTTGAGTATGTATTATGTTCAGAATTCTGTGCTGGGTGCTATGGACACAAAATTGTATAAGATATAATCCTTGTCCAAAAAGAAGCTTACGCTCTAGTTGGAAAGCTAGGACAAACACATACAAAGACTAATTACTGTATGTTAGTATATGTTATGTGTTATTGATAATAAATATTTTGGAATTAAGAAAAAACAAGAACTACCAAGGGCTTGGATGGTAAAGGAAAACTTACTGGAGGAGATGGGTCTAACTAGAAGGCAAGGCGTTTCAGTCTGGGGGAACATCATGAGCAAAGATAAGAATGCTCATTTTATTTTGGGGAATGAGGAGTAGCCTAATTTTGGCTAATCAGTGAGTCTGTGCAGTAGAATCATGGGAGATAAAATTAAAAGACAACAAGTCACAAAGCAGATGACATTGAAAGCTAGGATAAGTCCTGAACTATTCTACAGGTGGTGTTCAAGCACAGAAATTTCATAAACTGTGGGTAGTGGTGGTGATAGAAAGTGGTGTTACATGTACCAAGTCATAACTTGGTGTAGTAGTCAGTTAGCTGATCAGTTGAACCCTGATCCTTCCAATTCACTTAATGAAAGTATAGGATATAAAGAACAAGAAACAGAGAAAGTGAGATGGAAGGGTCAACCCCTTTCAGTCCCTGAGTGGTCTATTTTATCTAAAAAGATCAGGAAACAAAGCTGTGGGTTGTGAAAATCCTCACTGGATCTGGCGCAGTGCCCCTTTCTCTGCCCACTCACTGCCATTGGTAAACAGAAGAAACAAAAAGTTTGAAAGCAAAGGAACCCATCCTGCAAAGAAGTGACCTGCAGAAAAGGTCAAGATGGCAAGGTATGGTGGAGGAAGAGGGGAAAGTAGAGGATCTCTCTCTCCATCCCATCTCACCTCATGACAGTGTTCAGAGCAGAACACAGCTCCAGAGCTCCAGAATTGAGTTATTGAACATAGTTAAGGGTGTTGGTCCTAAGGTCTGGGTTCTGATTCTTTCTGAAATCATGAAGCAATACCCTAGGCCAGAATATCAGTCAACCTCCAATTTGGAGGCAGTAACCACAGCAAAGATCGTTAGAGCAGATGAATCTGCATAATGTAGCCCCTGTCCTGGCTACCTCCCCCCTGATTCCCACTAGTAGATTGCATCCCTTTGACCTACACTTCAACCTATCACTTCAAGATACTTTATTGATCCACACTTAGAAATCTGTGGCCCACAAGCCCCTACCATTGTGTGTACCTTGACTTTAGTCAACCAGAGGACACAATTAGCTCTAAACTAAGGAAGGCATTTCCTGAAACAGAAAAGGAAAAATGATGGGGCCAGAGGGAGAGAAGGGGAGTCTCCCCTGTTACCCTAAGGTGTACTTTCCGACAAATATATATAGTATCAGTGGGAAGAGTTGAAAAATATAGAATTCACAAATGGGAAAAACACTCACCTAGGGAACATAAATGACTAAGTCATGTGTAAAGAAGAACAACTCACACCTCTGACACTGCCGGGCTGTGGTGTTGTCCCACTGCTCTGTCAGATACTCTTCCATTGATTGCTGGTGGACACTGTTTCAAAGGATGCCTCAAAACGCTGCTATGGTGAATGCTGCATTCCTCCTTGACCGTAGCCATTACTGCCTCTATCTTCATGATCAGTTGCATCCTGGCCTGGGGTACTCTTAGGCACTCTTGAAAAGTACTGGAGCTCCAGTCCTTCCACAAGCAGAGAGACTTGGCTCTTCAGAGCAGGAGCCTAGTCTCAAGCACCAGACTCTTGACTCCTCTTACTGTTGAAGGCACCATCATCCTTCCAGTCACCCAGGCTTACAGTCTATCCAGACCTATTTATCATCCTCCACTCATCAAACTCTCTCATTCCCCATTCCCAATTAGTTGCCAGGACCTATGGTTTCTACTTTCTCAGGGGGTATGGTGCATGACTTTTTGTTTACAGATTATTGTGCACTCAGTGCAGCCCCTGAAACTGAGATGCAACAAATTATGGATTGATTCTCTGTTGCTTGTGCTAATTTTGACCTAAAAATTAACACCAAGAAAATACAGGTGCTCCAAAGCCAGCACCACACCATGCATATGTGAAACCATCAGTTACAGCAGAAGGAGAGGTTTTTAATACTGTGGACAAATTCACTCTACAATAGCAGTATACTTTCCAGGAATGCATACATGGATAATGAGTTTGATGCACACTTTGCCTGAGTTAGCTCAGTGCTCGACAGATTCCGAAGGAAGGTGTGGGAGAGAAGAGATCTCAGACTTCTTTCCAATTGAAAGTCTACAGAGCCATTGTGCTGACCTCATTGTTGTATGCCTGTGACATTGTATCAGCAACATGCCAGGAAACTGAATCACTTCCATTTGAATTGTCTTAGGAGGATTCTGAAGGTTACATGGCAGGGTAAGATATCAGACACTGACGTCCTCTCTCAAAATAAACTGCCAAGCATTTAAACTCTACTGCAGAAAGGGCATCTCTGATGGGCCAGCCACGTGATTCAAATGCCAAGTACATGCTTGTCTAAAAGACTATTTTATGGAGAATTCCTACAGGGCAAGTGTTCACATGGTGGTCAGAAGAAAAGATTCCAGGATACTATCAAAGTCTCTCTGAAGAACTTTGGAATTGATTGAGTGACATGAGAGACACTGGCAAAGGACCACCCAGCATGGTGTGCCCTCATCAGAGAAGGCACTGAGCTCTATGAGCAAAGCAGAACTGAAGTAGCTCAAACACATGGTGCTCAGATTTAGAGAATCCACCCCAAATGTTCACGTGGACAATTTGTGCCCAACCTAAGTTAGAGCATTCCAAGGTTATATTGGTCTGATCGGCCACAGTTGGACACATGTCATTTTGGATCTCTTCAAGAACCAAGGACAACACTCAATATATCCTTTATGTCACCTTTTCTCCTGGGACACTGCCACCACCTTGTTTCAGGCCCTTATCACCTCACATCTGAACTGTTTATTGCAATAGGCTTTTGGTAGGTCTCCCTGCCTGATGTCTCTCCCCTCTTCTCAGTTGTCGAAAGCATCTTCCTAAAACCCAGACCTGACCAGTCACTCCCTTTTCAATAAACTCCAATGGCTCCCTATTATCTCCAGGATCAAAGATAAAACCCTCTTTGGCATTCAAAGCCCTTTATGACCTGCTCCCCTCCTACCTTTCCAGTTTTCCTACAGCTTATACTCTCCCACATATTCTTCAGCCTACTGGCATTGGCCGTGCTGCTATTCCTGGCACAAAACATTCCATCTCTGGACTGCAGGCATTTTCATTGGCTGTTTCTCATCCCTGGAATGCTTACCCTCCTCAACTAAGTCTTGTGGCTTTCCTGTCTTGCCAGTGCCTTACTTCTATTCATTATATTCAATTTATCCTGTGTCTATATTGTTTGTACATAAGTGTGTGCTCCTTTAGAGAAAGTGATTTTTCAAAACTTTTCTTTGTATCCCTATACAGTGCATGGCACATAGTCAGTGCTTAATAAATGCCTATTAACTTGTTCAATATAGCAAGTAGCACATTTTCTAGCAAAGATGTCAACCAAAAGTGATCATGAAATTGATCTCTGTACCCCATCCCTTACCCCCCCCAAAAAAAATATTGACCAAAGCCAGTTTTTACAGTTCTGGACATAATTGTATTTTACACATGGGTTTTAAATATCCCTGATATAATAATTGCCTGAACATTGGAAAATAGTTAAAATTATCCTTCCTTTTTTTCCATTTCAGCAATGTTTTCCCCTTTCCTCTTATGGGAGGAACTGAGTTTATTTCCATTTTATAGCTTAGCTGCTAATAATAAAGCATTTTAAAAAGATGTCAGCAAGAAGTTACAGGGCATGGGAGCAGGAAGCTGCCGAAGTGTAGGATTGTATCCACTTTTCTTATGTATCCTTATGTGACTACTGCCCTCCAAGGAACTAGCACTCCAGTCCTTTTCCTGCAACTCTGCCCTGTCCTGTGTGATCTGGGGCAATCACCACCTCTCTGGCTCTCAAACCTCTCATCTATTAAATGATGGGTTGGACTAGAAGACATTCTACGTCCCTTTTAGAAACCTTTCCCAATTTCCCTTAATGCTAGTGCTTTCTCTCTGAGATTATCTCCCATCAATCATGTCTATATCTTGTCTGTATATAGTTGTTTAAATATTGTCTCCCCCATTAGACTGTAAGTTCCCTGAAGGCAGGAACTATTTTTTGCCTTACTTTGTATCCCCATGACCTAGCACAATGCCTGGTATATAGTAGGTACTTAATAAATGCTTTTTGACTTGACTTGGGTTTTGGCTCTTTTTTGAGCCATGGAACTGATCTTTGTGGGAATTTCCATCCTTAGTACAGTTTGCAGTGCATCGGTGGATTCCTCAGCCCATTTGATTCTTTTCCTTGCTCTCATAGATTCTTTGTGGAGGGTCCATTGAAGGTATCAGAGGTCTTTTTACATCTTGGAGGTATCAATGCATCACTGGAGCTGGCCACCTGTTATACTTCATTCTTTCCTGTGACCAACCCTGTCTTCTTTTATTTCTCTGATGATATCTGTTACATTACTTCTTTATATAGAACAACATTGGATACATGAGGTATCAAACTGCAGTTAATTGCACTAATACTTTTGGGATATACTGTATATTGAAACCTATTTGTACTCACTCTATATCTCTCCATACTTTGGGAGTTACTCCTAAATTCTTCAGAGATGTGTGACAAGATTCACAACCATACAGCATCCCCAACAGAATATTTGGGGGATTTTTCAGATCTTTGCAACAAGGAACAATGTGGGATCTTTTAAAAGCACTACATAATTCCCCAAATGAAATTCAGCTTGTTCTTGTGGAGGAAATGGATAAAACCTGTGTTCTGTGAGTTCAGAGGAAAGAGAAATGAAGCTACACAGTTGTGTAAATAGATCTTCAGTCTATAATTTATTCAACCACAGGGGCAGTTAGGTGGTACAGGTGATACAGCACCAGTGCAGGAGTCAGGAGGACCTGAGTTCAAATGTCACCTCAGACACTTGGCAAGTCCCTTAACTCCAATTGCCTCATCCTGGGTCATCTCCAGTTATCTTGATGAATATCTGGTCATCGGACTCGGATGGCTCTGGAGAAGTGAGACTGGTGACCTGCACAGCCCTCCCTCACTCAAAACAATGTCAAGTGCAAATCATGTCATTATTTCTCCCACGGCATGGTCTTCTTTGGCAACAAAGGATGAACACATATTCAACCACAGGATAAGCCTATTGATTCTATCTTGAATAAGGCTTCCACTATCTTAGAAGCCTCCAGCCCTACCAAGATATTCTGATAGGATTAACTACAGAGAAAACATCCCCACTAGGACAAACCTGATATTTGCAACAACTAAGACCAGAAAGTGAAGTGAGATATTCTCTCCAAAATTACCTGACATCCAGTCCCTACTACTCAACTTCACAAAAAAGGAAAATAGTTGAGTGGCCTCACAGGATAGGCACCTTTGCCACCAGTAATTTCATCCTAGGGCAGCCAGATTGCTCAGTGGATAGAGTACCAGCCCTGAAGTTAGGAAGACTCATCTTCCTAAGTTCATATCTGGCCTCAGACACTTACTAGCTGTGTGACCCTGGGCAAGTCACTTAACCCTGTTTGCCTCAGTTTCCTCATCTGTAAAATGATCTGGAAATGGCAAATCACTCTAATATCTTTGTCAAAAAAATCCAAAAAAATCAAACACAACTGAAATGTAGTCATTTGACTACACAATAATTTCACCCTGTGTGTGTGTGTGTGTGTGTGTGTGTGTGAGATATGTATATCCTACATGTGTGTATCTCCCTTTGTTACTTGGAGTTACTGACTACCTGGCAAATCCCATCAGTAAGCTAATTGATTTTTTTTCTTCTAGCCTTGCTTCTTGATTTATTGAATTCTAGTTGAAAAGCTGCCTATTAGAATCCTAGAGGTGACTATGATTCAGTGGAAGGGTGGGTGGTGGTCGTGGAGTCAGAGAACATTAAGTTGAATCCCAGCTGAGACATATTTAACCATGTGACTATGGACAAGCCATTTCAACTCTCTAAACTTCATTTTTCTCATCCATAAAATGGGAATAATGATGTTTACACTTCCTTCCTCACATTTGTAATACAAAACTCTCTGTAAACTTTAAAGTACAACAAAGATGGTTGAGTTTTTATTTTTATAGATTGATAAAACAGAAATGGAACATGTTTGTGAACGTTTCTCAAATGATTCCTTGTTGTTATTCATATAGAAGTGAACAATGAGTTGGGTCCATAACTGAACAGACAAAAAAGAAAATTGGGGAATGTTGTAAATCCTAGGTCCTAAAATCTTCCTCAGGGTTATTCCTCCCATCTTGGCATGCGTGTGGGGTGGGTGGATGGGGAGGGGATAATCCGGATCTGTGATTTCCTTGGTATTGGGCACTCAAACTCATCTATGACATACATGTAGCCTTAAAGACTTGCCTGATTGAACAATTGTCCAAATTCACATGGTTTGTATGTGTCCAGGGCAGAACTTGAACCCACATGTTTCTGATCCCAAGTCCCTCCATCAATCCACTGATACAAAGTAAGTTAATAACAGGAGGGGTCAGAAAAGATTTTGGGTGGAGTTAACCTGAGCTCTGCCTTCAAGGAAGTTTGATATCCTACAAGGCAGAGGTGAAGATGAAGTACATTTCAGATGTGAGGGACCATTTGTGAAAAGAGCATTAAGAGGAGACTGAGACTATAAGAATTACAAGAGATGAATCCAGGGAAGCCAAGGCAGAAGAGAACAGGAGGCAGGAGAATGCTCAATGTCAGCTGCTTCAGAAGAGTGGAGGAGGGGGGTCAATGAATAAAGGCCAACGGATTAGCACTTACCTTCATTGCTTTTGGTTTCTTTTTTTCCACCCTCACCCAACATTGGATGACATATGTTGTGACCACCAAAGCAATTAGTTGTCAATAAAGTTACTTGTAGTGAGACTAAAAAACACTCTTCTTAAAAGGACATTAGATTAATTCCCTTTTCTCTTATCTGCCTGCTATGATAAGAATTCCAGAAACACCACTTTTGATGGAAACACTATAAAAGGTAATATGTATCCAAGTAACAGTATTCCAAGAAACTCTACAAATAACGTTTTTAAGGATCTCCATTACATGATGACTTTCGAGATGATCATTGGAATCCATTTTATTGACAATCAAGCTGACTTACATTCTTAGGTAATGGTAATCCTAAGAATCATGGACAATTCCAGAAAGCCATGTTTTCCGGCTAATTGAGGGGCCCAAGGCAAAAAGAGATAAATGTTCCTGGGCAAAGAGATTGAAGTTGCTATGATAGTCAAGTTAGTATTTATTAAGTACCTATTATGCCTAGGTACTGTGCTAAAGCCGTGGGGAAACAAAGAAAGGCAAAAATAGACCCCATCTTCAAGGAGCTCACAATCTAATGGGGAGACAATATGGCCATAAAATTTAAAGTGGCAGGGATCTTTGGGGTCGTCTAGTCCAATGTTTTTATTTTACAGAAGAGAAAAATGAGGTCCGGTGAAGTGAAATTATTTTTCCAAGGTTGTGCAGTCAGTAAGTAAGTAGCAAAGGTGGAATTCAAACCAAGCTTTCCTAGCTTTGCTATTTCTCATTTCAAGGCCAGATTTTCCAGCTGACTAAGTTCTAAAGAGGGCATCATGGATACATTAAGCAAACTCATTTTCCCTCTTTTGTTGTTTGGAAACACAAAATCATTGACCTAAATAGAAATATGCACAAATTAATATCAAGGAATAAATTCCAAGGCTTTAAAAAAATAATAAATGTTTAAAAATTAAAAAAAAACTTCTGCCTTCATTAATATCAGACAACTAACAAAAAAATAGTGAAGTCTGAAGTAGTAATACAAGTAGATAATGTGTATTTTGGAAAGTCAGGAAGCCAAACTGTAGAAGGAAAGGATTATTGAGATAAATTATATAGAGAAACCTACTGGACCCAGACATAAGTCTTCTGGTATGAAAATAATTGGTCAAGGTCATTTCTAGGTCACTAATTACCATTCTGAATAGACTCAGAGATTTCTGAATATAGGAAAAGGACCAGTATACATACATAAAAGAAGTGGAATGGAAAATAACAATTAGGTGTTTTTCAAGGAGAAAAATACTAAAAAAATCATAAAAATCAATTTGAATAGAAAAGATAACAACCACCATAATTTATGTTGGAAAAAGACCTTTCAGACTGATCTGTTTTGCTTCTGTAACAAAGTGGTAGGTCTGGTATCCCGAGAGAAACTCCTAGAACTAATCAACCCAAATTCTTTCCCTTGTTTTGTCATTATCTTTCCATGAACTTTGACTAATTAAATTTTTTTATAAAGTAAAGTGGAAGCTAGAAAATTGGATTTGTAACTGTGTAGATAATGCTCCATTATCAAAGCAATAAAGAAGCATGGCTAATATAAAACAATGAATAATCTGATTTATTTATTTTTAAATTTAGACTCATTGTTTGGCAGGAACATATTCATACATGCCTAATATATATGTCTTATCTATCTATATCTTAGTCTAGATCTAGCTCTAACTAGATCTAGATAGAGATATATCTCTACCATTCAATTGTTATATTCAGTTCAATTCATATTTTCATATGATCCTACCATCTTTAACCTAAGACCATCTTGGGAAAAAAGAGGGAAGGAGGCAGAAGTGAGTAATGCATTCCTGAATTATTAAAAATAGGGTAATTAGAATGAGTCTGAAAGAAATGATGATTTAAGTAAGTTAAAACTTCAAATAAAACTAACAGCAATTCACAGGTATCTGGTGGTAGTGATGCTCATTCACATCAGGTACACCTTTTCTAGGTGTGTATATATATATATATATGTATATATATATATATATATATATATATACATATATATATATATATACATATACATATATATATACCTATATATGCAAAATAAATTGCAGATAACTTCTCAGAGGTAAGGCATTACTATTTAGGGAATGACACCTTACCCCACCACCCCCAAATAAAAAAAAAAGTCTAGTGTCTAAGAGGGGAGACAGCATGCAATTAAATGTGATG